>CM039132.1:8077892-8397893 GCA_022036555.1 Microstegium vimineum
GGAAAGGGTCGAAAGGGCCTTTTTTGGGAGATTGGGCTCTGAGAGGTTTTTCCCCCTCTGGGGGGAAACAACTGGGAATTTAAATGGGGCCCTTTGCATTTGGGGAAAAAATTGGATAAAACCTGGGCCCCGTTTTTTAGCCCCTTTAGAAGTTTTTCTTTCCCTTTTTTTGAAATGGTTAACCCTTTTACTGGGGGGGGAGTCGTTAATCGCCTAAACACAAGGGTCCATGATTCTACATCTCCCCCTTTTAGGTGATTGACGACAATACAAGCTCGAGTAGAGAATAATGAGTGAATTTTGATAAGAGAAAACATGACTTGACATGAGATAGGCATGGGTTAGTTATAAGAAAGACAAGTACATGCCTAACCATTCAAGCCATGACAAGCACAATAGATATGAAATGAGCATAGTACTTGATTTCAAAAAGGATATGCTATAGCCAAAAGATCAGAGATTAGCGCGGAAGCAAAATAGCATAACCAAGTGACATGATATATATATATATAGGAATGACCACACATGTCACACAACCATCAAGTCTCAACCATCACACATATCATACAATGCAATAAGACGGTAAACGTGATGCATGATGCAATAGAGTTTATACACAACAAAAGAACGAGTCCTACTAGCTCCCCTCTAAAGCTAGCCCATCTACTCGACTATCCCTCTCCCCCTTTGGCGTCGAAACACCTAAACTAAGCGTCTGGAGGTGGAGTGGAAGCAGCCGTGGACCGGTCGAGCACCCTGAAAGCTGCCAGATAAGTCTCATCATCTGAATCCTCCCCCTGAGTGTCTGTAGCTGGTAGAGAAGCGGTCTGGGGGTCGGAAGCTGACAGAGCTGCTGCGGTCGAAGACTCGGGAGCAGTAGCTGGAGTAGCAGTAGGATCTGAAACCGGTGCCAGTGTCTCTGTGGGAGCATCAGGAGCTGCGGTGACCGATGGTGCCTCATGCACTGACTCGTCTGGAGTCTGAAGAACCGGAGACTGCTGAGGCTGGACTGGAGTGGAGGTGACAACTGTAGCATCGGTAGCAACTGCAGCTGTCGGAGGGGTAGACACGGCTGGAGCCCGACTGTCGTGTGTAGCCTCTGAGGAAGCTACTGAAGAGCGGTGCTGATCAGCTATCGGTGCAACAAGCTCGGCCTCAACCTCTGCTGCAATCTGAGGACCAGTGGGGGACGGCTGCCCGGTAATGTCACTGAAGGACGCTGACAGATCTCGAGCAGTAACACCCAACGTAGCAGTGAGCGGAGTGAAACCAGTAGTGAGAGGGGTGAACTGCTGAGTGGGTCCAAAGGTGTCCAACCACTGAGTCACCTGAGTCGCCGGTGACTGGAACGGGATGGTCAATCCGGCACCTTGAAGTCCACTGGACTGTATGGCTGGGGTGGGAGTGACTGACTGACCGACGGAACTCGTAGGGACCACTGAGGGGCCAACTGAGGGTCCTACTGAAAACTGTGGCCCTCCTAGCTGCCCAACTGACTGTAAGGGCTGAGATGTGCTTATCATCTGTATCTGTGGAGCTATAGGGAACTCTAGAGGAGGAGCGTCAGTCCACTTCATCATGTGGGTCATAAAGGTCATGTTCTGCTGTTGCAGCTGCTGTGACTGTAACTGAAGGCGCTGAGACTCTAGCTGCATATTGGGGGCATGAATATCCATTAAGCCCATTCAAAATGCATCACTCATGACCTAACATAAGTGACTTTGTCTCTGCAAAACACACGTTAGTCATAGTGATCTAGTATTGTCGTTAATCGCCTAAACACAAGGGTCCATGATTCTACAGAAGCTAAGGGGGCAACCGGTGCTCCAGCCCCCCCCCCCCTACGCCATAGAGGAGGAAGAAGAAGGGAAGGAGGAGATGGAAGAAGAAGAAGAGGAATTAACCCTCTCTTGGGATTATCCTGGCTTCGTAGTTGGGAGTAGTGTAGGTTGAGCCGTTGGATCGTGAGCGGAGGTCAAGGGGTCTGTATCTGGATTTATATGTAGAGATAGACAAGGATAGCTTATGCCCAAATCTCTCTTGTCCAGCTGGACAGTCCTAGTGTGTTTGAGCTTAGGAATTTGGTACATGCAAAAAACACATATGTAAATCTGTTTGATTGAACTTGTTGCAGAAGGTTGCACGTAAAAGGTACACCTGAAATTACGCTTTCTCAATGAGAACACGTAACACGTTGGCTCGTTGCATTCAAGCAAGTAATAACCAAACAAACAGTTGAACGGTTTGGATCTTGTCCTGCGAAGTTGAACCGCTAAACATCGCGTCATGCCACATCACGTCACACAGCAAATCTAGCTCTGAATTTTAGATGAACCTCCACATTAGTTGGACAATAACACTCCAGATATGTATACTCCATCCGTCTCAAAAGGAGAACGACATTGTTTTTTTTTAACAAGAACGACATTGTTTTAGCTATGAATTTAAACAAGTGCTAGTCCAGATTCATAACTAAAACAGGCTGCCATTAAGCTCTGAATTAGCTAGATGAACCTCTACACTAGCTGGACAATGACACTCGAGGTATACACACTCCCTCGGTCCCAAATTCGGTGCCAGCTGGGCTTCCACGTGAGAACTGCATATGCAGGGATGTACGTCAGTCTGACGGCCGAACGGGCAGACGCTGGATCTACATTCAAGTCGCCCAATTTTTCTAGCTGCGAGCTGCGACTCACCAACAAATAGCAGCGCAAATGAAGGCAACATTCACTCACCTGTCCGAGTCGATCGCTTCCGATAGATCCCTCCATGCCCTCAGCCCTGGATCTGTTGGTTTTTTTAACGTGCATCCAACCTGGACTGTCAGTGCCCGTGACAAATACTACTAGTATAGTAGATATATAAATAACTTCTACTCGTATAAGTCTCCCTAGAACTTTTTCCAAAAAAAAAAAGTCTCCCTAGAACAACTTAACACAGACAAATCCACTTACTTTTGTTTGTGTCTCATTTTGGATCTCAAAATTTTTGACCAGGGGCATATGAACCAAGGGACTTGTTGCAATTTCCACGCCACGCTCGAGGCTGGCCGACCGTACATGCCACGTACAATGTAACCACGAAACGAAGAGGTACGGACCGCCAATGAACTAAACTAAAAAAAAAATCAGGATTCTAAAATTGCACTTTCAAAATTAGTGGACCTATTTGACATACAAGCAAAATTTGATGAACCTATGATAATTTTAGCGCAATTAACATGCATATAGGGCATGTGTTAGATGGTGGCGTGAGAAATCTGTCCGATCCAGACAGCGATCCTAAGCATCCAATTTTAGAGGGCTGCATCAAGCTGCTTGTCGTGGCTTTTAGGCTAAGGTGGCAACTAAATATGCCCATACTCTATGGACACTTCTCTAAAACAAACAAACAAAAATAAAGAAATTCTAAAAGATTGAAATCGATCCTATACAGAAATTTCCATGAACCCAATTGAAAACAAAGGAATGGGTTCTTAAAAATCCTATGAAATTCTTATAGAATGTCTTGTTTCATAGAAATTTTACCAAGACGTTAGCCTTCCAGTGAAATCTCTTTGTGCCGCTCTCCATCTCTTATCAAATTCCTATATTTCTCTCGCGCTTCACGCAAGTGTTCCATTTCACAACTTTCAGCATTTTCTGAACCCATAGGATTCAAAGTCTTAGAGCATTTCTATCCCTACATTTTCTACTGCCATTTTTTAATCCCGAGACCCAGTATCCGTACCAAAAGATTACTCACATTGAGTCCAGTCGAGGAATGTAAAGTTCTGTTTCCACCATATGAATTTCCTACGGTTTCCTTAACAACTGAATTAATAAAAAAAAAAGGCTGCCTTTGCGCCCAAAAAACAAGAAGCAGCAGGCCTTACTACTTGACAGCGCACGTCAGCAGTAGTAACAGTATTTTGTAAACCAAAAGTGAAAACAACTGTACCAAACTAGAAACAACGCACAACTGATAGATTATTTGGTTGATAAAAATGCAAATGGATTAGGAGTACACGTTACGGTTTTGGCGGTGTCTGACGACAACATGGAGAGAGTTGTATACGTCTCATCATGCTAGACGAACGGATTTGCTTTCGCAAGGCGTTGTTTAACTGAATTTGGCACATCATGCACCAGACAGAAAAAAGGTGCCTTCGTTTTTTTGGCCATATTTTTTTTATGTGAACATTTTGTATTTCAACTCATGAAACATTTTCCACGCTTATAGAGCAGTTATTAGGTAAACAAACGTTTAAATAATGTACACTACATACACCACATTTCTAGAGAAACGTTTCCTTCTGTGAACAGTGGAAGAACGTGTAGATTTGCCATGACTTGTGGCTCACCACGATTTAATCTTGGTGATCTTATGAATGCTTTGGAAAAAAAGGATAGGTGGGTTAACTTTTTTTTTTTAAAAAAATACAACTGCTTCTTTACAAGCGTGCATCCTCGCGTTTGTTGTCGTTGGAGAAGAACAAAAAGAAGGTCGTGACCATTGAGTTTAGGGTTTAGGGTTCCGATTTTCACCGAGCATTAAGTGCTTCTTGGGAGATGCTAGATTGGCGTTAGTGGTAGTCGAGACGGCGGTGGAGGGTGGGGCAGCACCGGCACCACCCGCTGGTCAAGACGGCGGTGGAGGGTGGGGCGGCGCCGGCTCCACCCGCGGGACTGTGTGAGAGGCCGGTTGGGTGGCGCAATGGCGGGGTGCCCATTGGAGAAGAAGGCGTGCTTAAGGACACATGCTTGGGCAAAGGAGACGTGCATCTTATTTGCTTGAACTTATCAGCACCATTTATGTATCATATTTTTTCTCACGTAATAAAACAACATGGACCGGTTTATGCGCCGTAGAAACCATCAGACCAAAAGAATCGTGGAGGAAGACTTTTTTTTTTCCTATGCACATGGGTCTTAAAAAATCAATGAAATTAATGGGAATCACAATGCACCAAGCACCATCAGTAATCACCATTCATCCGGTGCGGAGGTTTCTTTCATCTTTCTTCATTGCCAAAATAAAAAAAATTAAAAAAAGAGAAGAAAACATTTCATCCGAAACGCAGAAAATAAGTTGTCCGACGTGGCACAGGCACACCATCCATCCATCCTCTCGTGTTGGCAATGCCACCCATGGACGCTTCCATCCATCCGCTTCACTCCTCCACCGCCTCCCTCCGTCCCACCCAGCGCTCACCCATCCTGCCATCCGCCACCGCCTCCCAACAATAAAAAAACCCCCTCCGAATCCGCCTCGCCTGCGTGCCTCGTCCTCCTCGTCGCCGGCCGTTCACCTCCTACCGCCGGAGAAGGAGCCACCGCGAGGAGCTTTTCCACTGCGGCCTCCCGTCTGACTGACTTGACCCCCTCCGAGATCGGAAGCGGCGGCGGCGGCAGCGCGGCCGGCCATGGCGGTCCCGCTCGTGCTCGTCGTGCTCCCGCTCGGCCTGCTCTTCCTCCTGTCCGGCCTCATCGTCAACACCATCCAGGTACCCCCGCCTTCCCCTCCCCTCCCCTCCCCACCGGGGCCCCGCCCAGCTCGATTTGTTTTCCTTTTTCGGCGGCCGCGGTGATCTGATGTGGCGGCGGCGGCGGCGGCGTCGGCTGAGCAAAAGGTTCTATTTTGGGTTCCTTCGAAGGTCTCACCCCGGACATTTTAGTTTGTTCGCTTGATTAATGATGATACGTCGCGCGGTGAAGGGTAATTCCAGCTGATGTGTGTTGAAGATTTGATCTTGTTATTAAACTCACTCAGATTGTTACGGTTCTCCTCTGTGATCTCTTTTGCCCCCAATTAGTCCAGGAGTATTTTACTGAAAGATGCATCTTTTACATGTAAAGCTTCACGTGGATTTGTTAATTTTCGTTGTAATTGCCGCTATTGTGTCTGAAATAATCTGGAACTTCTATTTGACTGCCGTTATGAACAGGGTACACTACACCCATAATAACTTCCAAATTTGTTGAGCTTTCCTTGATCCGTTTGTATGTATGTGCGCGTGGAAATTCCAGGCCATCCTGTTTGTGACAATAAGGCCCTTTTCGAAGAGCTTCTACCGCCGGATCAACAGATTCTTGGCCGAGCTGCTGTGGCTTCAGCTTGTCTGGGTGGTGGACTGGTGGGCAGGTGTTAAGGTATCTGCAGAGCAATTTTATTTTCGCATTTCATTTCTGTTAGGTAGATTGGTTTGTAATGTGTTCTCCTTCAGTATCAGAAGTCAGATTTGCATTTGTACCTGGAAGTTGCAGCAGTCTGTTGGTTTTGCTATATTCAACCTTTCTTGTAGTGTTATATGGTGCGTTCCTGAAATGTTCTCCAATTGAAATACTTAGTACTCATGAACAAGCTCAGTTTTAACTAGCTGTTTTCAGTGTTGCATTCTAACTGAATCTGGTAGATGGATATTCGAAACTAAATAAAGTAAGCAAAGAAGTTTCAACTTTCAAAAGTTTAGCAGCCCCACATCATGTTCATAAAACAAAGTTGTGAAGGCAAATAGGCAATGTCATCAATACTAGTAGGGACACTAATAGAGATTGACAACCTATGTTGGCTAGAGTTGAGTGTGATGTTTGCAAATATTCTATTTGGAAGATTTGCATGGATTGAAATGTTATTTTGGTAAGCTTTTATTGCCCAAGCAGAAGTTAGAAAGTTAGTCATATAATCATATTATGTATGAATTTCCAGTACTGTTGGGGTGATCAGTGGTGTACTGGTGTGGCTTGTGAAACTAAGAAGGAAGATAGTTAATTTTTTCTCTTCCAGAATTGTGGCAGTCAATTAGATGAACTATGAAAAAAATAAATTATAATGAGTAACATTAACATAAATGGCTTAAATGTGTATCAATCGAATTGCAAATTAAGGATATATTTTTTTTGTTCCATTTGCATCAGTGGATGTAAATTAACATACTTCTTTAGCACGTAGCATACAAACTTCATGTTTGAGTGATGTTTATGAATCAAGCATCCCCCCTCCTGATCCCAGTATAACTTCAGCTTATGTTCTGCAGGTACAACTTCATGCAGATGAGGAAACTTACCGATCAATGGGTAAGGATCCCTTTATTGATAGTTGCATTCACTGTCATGCAAGCTTAATGAAAAAAGTTTGGACTACAAGCTTATCTGAATAATTCCACAGGTAAAGAGCATGCACTCATCATATCAAATCATCGGAGTGATATTGATTGGCTTATTGGATGGATATTGGCCCAGGTTGTTATCTCCCATCTTCTGGATAGATGTTAGAAATTTAATTTGCTCAGAGTTCACACTGTTTAGATTTATTTGGGTTAACTGATAAATAATATGACACTCCGGCTTTCTGGGCATGTGTTCAGCGCTCAGGGTGCCTTGGAAGTACGCTTGCTGTGATGAAGAAGTCATCCAAGTTCCTACCAGTGAGTTAGTTCATACGTATATTTCTGTAACATTTAGTTTTACAATTTATATTCACATCAGAGTTCTGTTGACTTTAAAGTAGGTTTTAAAAAACGATCTGTGGCATAAGTAAGCAACATAAACAAATATATTTTTGGGTAGAGACTTGTTATCTAGTTTCAATAAATTATAATGCTACATTGCTTTGTCATGTTCTCACTGTAATAATGGTGGGCTTTAGAAATAGTGCCGCGGTCATGGGGGAACACACAGTGAGAGGCCTTTTTTTTGTGAGAACAAGGGGGTTCAAGCCCTGGCTGGTAGCCTCACACCTGGAAGTTTTACTACCACCATGCCGGGAGCACCTTCTCTAAAAGTTGCCCAATATGGAGTGATAGATATGCAAATAGAATGACAGAGCAAGGACCACAGCAATTAGGTAATGCAAAGGAAATAAATTGCCATGATTAGTTTCAGTTATGTGCGGTAGCAGCTAAAAGCAAACATGCCAGTTTGCAGTGTGTGTGTTAAGGGTGTCTTGGAGGGGCTTCTTTAGCCTCTCCTTTGTACATTTATCTCTTATATATGAAATAAATAACACACAGCTCTCCTGCTTTGTGAGAAAAAAGAAAAAGAAAGGTCCCAATTGAATTGATGGAACTTGAGTTAACTATTACCCTTTCTTCTATAGTAGATGTTCTATCACATGCTTTGGTATTCTATAAACTGTTTTGTTCATTTTTTGCAGGTAATTGGCTGGTCAATGTGGTTTGCAGAGTACCTCTTTTTGGAGAGGAGCTGGGCCAAGGATGAAAAGACACTAAAGGTAACTCCCCACCTTACCTGTACAAGGCATCCTAGTTTTCCTTTTTCATATAGTGAGCTTTTTAATTTTGCATACAGTGGGGTCTCCAAAGGTTGAATGACTTCCCTAGACCATTTTGGCTAGCTCTTTTTGTTGAGGGTACTCGCTTTACTCCAGCAAAGCTTCTCGCAGCTCAGGAGTATGCGGCTTCCCAGGGCTTACCAGCTCCTAGAAATGTACTTATTCCACGTACCAAGGTACTTCGTTGTTCCCTCACTCGCATGATTCTGACATTGCAAATGTTCAGTATCTTTTCCTATGCTATACTTTTGTTTTACTGATTTAGTCTAGATGAGATGTATGAGGTCTAATTTTTAAGTATAACTTGGCATACCCTGGAAAATTATACTGTTCACAGATTTTACTCTACTTTTTATTAATGTGTTCACAAAATACACCTGTTTACCTGTTGAACGTAGTGTTCATCATGATTTGTATAAAGTGATAACTGTTAGCAATTTTCTGCATCATATATGTGCATGTCTGCACGTAGAAGTAATGACATTGGTGAAAACGCTTCCATTTTCTTTATATGTGCAAACCTGAAAGTAAAAATTCTGGTTTTTTGTACCTTGACTTGGTGACACAGTAACAATCTTACAATCATAAAGCTAAATCACTAATCAGGAGGTTCTAACACGACACTTCAGATTAGGAGTGATTGGGAATAAATGGCTGTATCACATAGAGTAACAAATATTGACTACTCTGTACTTGTCTTGATTTTATGGAACACCTGAGAGATCTGTTAATGACAATTTTGTATAATAGCTACTGAGAAAGTATGGTTTTATCATAGATTTGACTCATGTATTTTTGATGCCATTTTCACATGTTTTAGCAATAAAGTTATGTACTAATACCTCCTGTGAAAAAATCTCAGGGATTTGTATCTGCCGTAAGTATTATGCGAGATTTTGTTCCAGCCATTTATGATACAACTGTAATTGTTCCTAAAGATTCTCCTCAACCAACAATGCTGCGGATTTTGAAAGGGCAATCCTCAGTGGTAAGTTTTCTAACTTCATGAATAACTCAAGGCAGACCAATACAGAAATAGAGTTGCAACAACTGAGCACTGAAATGAATTGATTTTACTTTTTGCCACCATGGTCGAAACCAAATTTCATTACTGAAAGCAACAAAATTGCTGAGTGTTTGATATGCATGGTGAACAGAACAAAAAAAAAATGCTAAAGCCATCTCTCCTAGACACCTAGGGTCCAGCAAGAGAGGCATACCAAAACACAAGACCTTAAGAAGTCAAACAGCAGCAAACTGTCTAAGTTTAACATCACTCCAACTCATAGAACCCACTCCTTTACAAGCTGAGAAAAGGATCTAGTATCTCCTCCAAGTGTGGACCAGAACACCTGTGACTTTGCTCCACGAAGGGGAGCAGAGTCAGGGAAGTCAGATTGAAGATGGGTCACTAGAAGATTTCACAAACACTCATTCACCCCCCCCCCCCCTCCCCCTGTGCACTGCAAGTTCAGATGTGAGCCAAACATGCATTCAAATCCAAATCAGGGTGGTCTCTAACCTCATGTGGAAGACGCCCTCTCCATCTTTGCTCTTCATGGCTGCGTACAATCCGATCGATAGGATTTGGATGTGTTAGACTGTTAGGGTTTCCTGGAAGAGGCAAAGGCGAGGTTTGCAGAGAGAGGGGGTGAGGGAGGGAGGGAGGGAGGTTACCATGCTCGGCCTCCCCACTTTGGATCGGACCCCTTCCTATGTGTGGACGTCATGGCCCATGCTCCAGTGTAAGCTGAGCAGCTTGTCCATGTTCCGTGTCTACCGGGAGAGGCTGGGAGGGAGATCCGTGCACACCTAGGGGTTGCGTGTCAAGACTCTGTGGGCCCCTTGCTCCAGGCTTTCGGGTCTGAAAGTTCTGGGTGGTGCTTCCATGGCAGTGGATCGTCCGAGTTGCTCATGGAAGGGCTTGGGATGGGAGAGAGATGAATCAAAAGCCTAAGTTATCTCATTTTCAGGGACCGAGCAAGGGATGAGCGCCCTCTGACCAACAACCAATAGCTGGGCCACTGCCTGGATACATTACTAAAACTATTATCTGGTTTTGCGTTTCCTTATTCTCGATTCCCATAATGGAATTTTTTATGAACGGTTCACGCTTTCTTTTCATTGTTAAATAGAAAATCAATCTGCATCATAAAAGTCAAGGGTGCATTGCAGATATGGGACCATTGCCTCTTATCATGAATTGATTTTACTAAAGTGTCTTAAATCAAATTGGATACAAATATATAATATGGTGTGAAATTTCAATGCCCAACTACTTACTGTTATGTCAACTAAAGTACTACTTGTTTTCCTCTCTAGATACATGTCCGCATGAAACGTCATGCAATGAGTGAGATGCCAAAATCAGATGAGGATGTTTCAAAATGGTGCAAAGACATTTTTGTGGCAAAGGTACTGAACTATATAACGTTATTTTTAGACGTGTCCTGATTGGATCTTGTTGAAAAGTTAAGTGCTCCATATATGGTTTGATCAATTGGTTTTTAAGTAGAGCTCACATAAAAATTATTTTTTAAGAAAATACTATTTGCCCTGTTTTTCATTTCAGGATGCCCTACTGGACAAACATTTGGCAACAGGCACTTTTGATGAGGAGATTAGACCTATTGGTCGCCCAGTGAAATCATTGCTGGTAAAACCCCACTACAGTTGCATGTTATATTGTTTGCAGTGGTACCCTCACAATCTACCTATGGTTATTGTCTTTGCTGAATAAGAAATAGTTGGTCTTACTGTCATGGCAATTGGTGTTTTTGTATAAATCTTGTTAGAAAACAGGATCCTACCAGTGTCCTTTTGCCAGTGAGCCAGGTTACTTAAGTCAATCAAGTATCATGTAGAATCTTGATGTTCTCAACTCATGATCTTGCAGAACCAAGCAAACAAAGTACCAGTACTAGGAATTTGTCTATTCCCTAGCTTCACTGGCCATTTTCTGAGTTTCAAAATACTAAATATGAAGTGAGACATCTGTTTTGAGTGAGCCAAAGAGAAGGTCATGAGTTTGCATCAGAATGATCACATATTAGTTTGTGTCCCATACTCAATTGGCATTGTGGGGATGGTCATGTTTTTGGGGTTAAGAAGGCAGGAGAGGTCAGTGTGCTGTGCTATGTCTTATTAGGAGTAAATACCTTGTGAAACCTCTTGTCATTGTTATATTACAGCAGGGAGCTCTTCTTTGGTACTTAAATAAATGAATTGTTGCCCATTCCGTAGCTCAACGAATTCGTTTTTTGCTGGATGTGGATTCTAATGTATTGATATGTCGTCTGGATGCTGACTTTCTGTTCCTGCTGATGGAACAGGTGACCCTGTTTTGGTCATTTCTCCTGTTGTTTGGTGCCATCGAGTTCTTCAAGTGGACACAGCTTCTATCGACATGGAGAGGTGTAGCGTTCACTGCTGCAGGGATGGCACTTGTGACAGGGGTCATGCATGTCTTCATCATGTTCTCCCAGGCTGAGCGGTCGAGCTCAGCCAAGGCGGCACGAAACCGGGTCAAGAAGGAATGAAAATGGAGGGTGGAGATGAGATTCTGGGGTTTATTATGGCCAACCTTCAAAAGGACTCTCAATTCATATTAATATATACAGCACCGAATTCTAGACATTGATATGCTCTCAAATAGGATGCTCTGCTCCTCTTGTATTTGTACGCAGGAAAGAATTGTAGGTTTATTGTTCCCCCTTCTTTTGGGCAGAGGAACTGTAGCACATGAACATGATGTTGGTACATCTGTCCTGTCAGACATTCTGGAAGCCTTTCAGTAGTTCATTTATCAGTAAAGCTTGCGTGTTTCTTCCATGTAGTTGTGCACCTTGTATGTCACTCATCACAGTGTGGTTATGTGGGGATTGTAAGACGCACTGCTGCGTATGTTGAATGTTGTTGCGTTCTGTGATAAAAGGCAAAGGATACAGGATGCACTGTGCTGTGAGAAGCAATAGAAGTATTTTGTGATGAAAAACATAGGATGTATTGGCGGCCCTATTCAAGTACTAGATGAGAAGAATCCTTTTTTTTTTTACAACAGAAGACACCTGAATTACTCAAATTTCTAGTTCCTACTGCTCGGCTGCAATCTTTTGCAGGGCAGCTGCTGCAGCGGTTGCTGCAAGTCACTGCAGAACAAACTAGCACATATGCAATGCACAGGGAACAGCTGCAGCCACAGCCGTAGGAAGAAGCGCAGCCGAGCAGTAATAGATGACATGCATGCAAGATCAAGTCAAGGAAAGAAAAGGGACCAGCTGCTGCAACGCATTCCAATGCGCATTCAGACGATCGAGGCATCATTGCAGACAAATATGTTTTCTGACATTATAGCGGTCCAACAAATGGATGGGGTTGCTCGAAGATTGAAGCGAAGGAATCTTCCCCGCTCCGACTTTGGCTGCCTTTGGTTGCTTAGTATTTTGTCAGCCCAATGTGGCCCAAAACTGGTAATATCGAACATCTTTCCTCCTCAACTATCAAAATTATTCAAATTATCTCCCTAATGTCTTAGAAGTGGTTTTCAAGACGGTTTCATCAGTTTTTATAGTTAAAAAAAATCCAGTAATACTTGATAGTGCTTCTTAAACCACGATGTCCTAAACTTGTAAAAGTCATGTGAAAAATCCAAAATATTGATAGGGACATGATAAATTCAAATAAAACTTTGGTAAATTATTTCAAATCTAGTCTTTAGTAAATTATTATGATTTTACGAGGCTTGAAAAGGGAGATCCTCTCAAAAGTAGAGAAAATGCATAGACCAGACCTTTGGTACATACTTTTCAAGTAATATAGGATTAAAAACTCTCAAAAAGGGTAAATATTCATCACCCTTTGATACGCATATACTGGGCCAACTTTCTCTACTATAGTGCCAAAAGACAACAGGGGGCTAGCTATGCTCTACATTGGGTGTAGCGCTACCTACCATTATTGTCTGCAAACTTAAACTGACATTATCTCATCCCACAAAAAAGTTGCTTAAGCTTTCTCGTTGTAGGAAATCCACAATCCATATAGTCTTACATAAAACATAATTAAATCCACTTAAAGAAAAGGGTCTTCTAAGGATAAATTCATCGCTTTGACTGATCCCCCCGCCTAGCTTTACATTTGAAGTTCAAAGTTTGCACTTAGAAGCACCTCCAATCCTCTCTTCAACCATTATGACAAATGTTATATGTGAAAGATTCTTGGCAGCATTATTCCTACAAAAGGCAAAGAAGTCATTGCTAGTAAATAATACAAACCACGTAACATGATAAACATGGTTGTGCTTCCTTGGTGTCATTTACATTTGAACAATGTGCAAATACTTCATATGAAATAAGCTTATAGGAATAGTTGATCAAATCTATAATGCAATAAGGGAAAAAGAGCGTTGTAAGTTGTAAAATCATTGGAAGTTTAGACATATTACAAGTCTACAATCCAGGAAAAGGTAAATTATAACCATAACTTCCCAAAAGAACAAAATATAGGTTTATTTTGCACAAAGATAAAGGTCGCAAGCTACCAAGTACTCCTATGGTTCCAAATTTCAAGTCATTTTGGCTTTCTTAAATACAAAGGTTTACTATGTATCTAGAAAATGGATATATCTAGGTGCATAGCAAAAGCTATGTACCTAGAAAAGCCAGATCAAATTAAAATTTGGAATGGAGGAAGTAGCTAACAAACTGCATCAGCCAAAAGAGTGGGCAATAAAAAAATATTCTACACTCAAATTAGTGGTTTTCACATAGACCACATCATATCATATTTACTCATTTACCAACTCATGTAAGTAAACTCAATCAGTTCACACACCATCTTGTAGCAAACAAAAGGGCAATCAAATAACATAATTGAACAAAATCTTCTCATGGCACATATGCCAGGAATAATCTTGGAGAACATTTAACATGGTGAGTTATTTTGGAACCATAGAGAGGCCTAGGATCACAAAATAAAAAGAACACAAAAAATCCAAATCTAAAACAGGGATGTATTAAGTAAACTCTATTATGACCATCGACTGCACACTAACATAGTCAAGATACTTGGATCTAATAACTGAAAACTATCAAAAATCACTAAATAAATGAAGTATTGAAAGCTGGATAATGATATCATGACACAAGAAATAATCTAACCTTTATTAGTCAATGCCCCATGTAGCCAGTTGAAATCATTTTGTAACATCTTCATAATAATTCTGAAGCTCATAACCTAATGGGTTGATTCCATTATGCTCAAAAGATCCTGATCTCCTTGTTGTGTCTCCATAGGTAGAGCCACTACCTTCTGATGATTCTCCAAAGTTCCATTCATACCCATTGGTTGATTGGTTTAAGATATTGAAACCACTTGATCCAACTTCCCTTCCATAAGCATTGGAGTTGGTTTCACTAGACCCATAACCAATGTTTCCAGTACAACCCATAGAGCAACTATTAGCACCTAGAGCAGGGACATGATGAGGGTTTCCCCAATTCACATTGATGTTCCCAACTCCACTAAGGTCCCCATTTCCAAATGGCACAAAGAAATTAGAGCTTGTGGAACTAGAAGAGTGATTAAGACCAAAAATACGCCAAAGATTATTAACTAGTGAGTCAAACATTGAACCATTATTTTCATTGACTCCACCATAGCTAACATAGTTGTTGAATCCACTTGAGTTTCCATTGTAATATGGATTAAGATGCCATCCATGCTGGAAGTTAGAGCCACTTTCAATACATGGGTTCATCCATTGGTCAAAATTCATTCCAAGTCCATAACTATGACCAAAAGATGGATAACCATTGTTCCCACTTGATAGAAGCCCAAAATATTCATCCATCATCATCCCATAGCCACCTAATGGACTCATATTGTAATGTTGGGTATATCCATTAAGGAAGCTATTGGTTGCACCAGTTACATAATTGAAGTCGTCGATAGGAGAACCCATGCTAGGTCTAGGAAATTGTTCCTTAGGAATAGCTCGCTTGACCTCAACCCTCTTGCCTTTCAATTTATGGAATGTCTTGAATAATGCCCTATCCACGGCATCTTCTGAATCATACGTGATGAACCCAAATCCTCTAGGGCGTTTTGTGTGATGGTCATATACCATGACAACATTAATGATTGTTCCAAACTGTTTAAAGTACTTCGTAAAGTCATCCTTTGTCACAGTGGAAGATAGACCACCGACGAATATCTTCTTTGTGTGTCTAGGCCCTCGTGGTCCATGAGCGTTACCATGACTATTGTTGAGAGCAAGCATATCATCTCTAGGAATAGCTTTCTTCGCCTCTACCTAACAAAACACACCCAAACATATTGCATAATTTATTGCATTGCGGTAATTAATACAAGATATGAACTAATAACATAATCTAAAAACATGGATCTAGAATATTCTAATAAGCTTAGGATTTGTAGATAATAATAATTTACTCACCATTCGGCCATCAATCATATGCCTCTCCATGATGACATGCTTGGCTACAGTAGGGTCAGCAAATACGATGAACCCAAAACCTCGACTACGACCAGTAGCCCAATCACGGATGACGATGGCCTCCTCCACCTCCCCATACCTCTTGAAGTACTCGATAAGGTGGTCCTCGTTGGTATCCCATGAGATTCCATCGACGAACAACTTCATAGCATCTGCCTCCATCTCTTGTTGGACCACCACCATGAACCACCTCGCACACGAATGCAACAACTATGCGCACGAATTGCAACAAATTCTTATACGATGGTGTGCTAGGGGCACACATATTAATTTGAGACAGGGGAGGAAAGCTTGGATCTAGGTTCCTAGAGGAGCCATAACAAGCTCAAAGGACACAAATCCGCCACTACTTCATCCTCTGGTTCACTTCCTCTACCTATTGTTCTCTCCTCCTCTCTCTGTCTCTCTACCTCCCTCCCTCTCTCTAGCTTTCCTTTTTATTTTCCCCACTATGTTTTTTTAGAAGATGTCATCTAGAGAGCGTTATATATATGGTTGTACTATAGTTTAATTAAATATAAATGGTATGAGATCCATAGTTTCTTGCCCTTATTTTCTCCTGTTTTTGTGGTAAGACTGAGCAACTGACAACTTTTTCTCAGTTTTTTGGGGATCGAATATGCCTTTAGGCTACCTAGTAATGGTGTACACTCTTCTTATGTGAAACGCCTTTATCTATCCCCATCTCTCTATCTCTCTGCCTCCCTCCCTATCTCTCCAGCTTTCCTTTTTGTTTTCTCCACTATTCCTCGGCTTTTTTAGAAGATGCCATCTAGAGCGTTATATATAGTTGTACTATAGTACTTATGCCCCATTTCCTGCCTCCATTTGATCCATCACTCTTCTCTAGTTTATTTCTTACCAAATCATGCACATTTACTCCTTATATATATATATATATATATATATATATATATATATATATATATATATATATATTCATTTCATCCCATTATAGAATAAATTCTACGTTATTAGCTGAAGGATGCACACAAATATTGTATGTCCCGGATAAGAGAAGAGTAAGTTTAATTAAATCTACCATGGTATGAGATCCACAATTTCCTTGCCCTTCATTTCTCCTATTTTTTGTGGTAAGACTGAGGAACTGACAACTTTTTTCGAGTTTATGGAAAAAAGTGAATTGAATATGCGTTTAGGCTCCCTAGCAATGTCGTACACACTTCTTATGTGAAACGCCTTTATCACTTCCGCACAAAAGTATACATTCTTCTCATGTTGGCATTGTTTCTTTTGTAACACAATGGTTTGTATTACTAATAATGCCACATCCACGTATCGTGCTCCATTCATCCCCATTTAAGAAGTTTTTTACATGCTCATGTGTTCCACCACCTAGTGGTCATGTGTTTTAACATCATGCCACACCATTTTTTGCAAGAAGTTGGGAGAAGTGTTCAACCACCATGGTGGCCCAATCTATGTGTTGATATAGTGCCTAGTTGGGCAAACAACTTGTTATAGATGTGATCCAACTCTGTTAAGGTATGACATGGTTTACAACAAAATGAATGAGAAAAACCTTCAAGAACAACTACCCGATGCCCTTATCAAGATATGGTTTGCATTGGTTTACAACTTGCTTTGAAAGATGGAACACATACACAAAACATCTCTAATAGCCTCTTCAGTTTCAACTTTCTAAGTTGACATTGACTTTGAATTCTCCTATCTTCTGGTATGTAAGTGTCTTGGTGAAACAATTAGCAACTTTGTGTCATGAAGATATGAAGTAAACAACAATATAGTTTAATGAACCCTATCTCTGACAAAGTGACAGTCAATTTCTATATTCTTTAGACCTAGTTGTCACACCAAAGTCATGCACTTCTAGGATAGTGTATCCACACTATCTCTATTGTGCCATTATCCATAGTTTTATATTTTTCTTGGCTTGTTTCTAAGAATTCCAAGAATCAAGTTGGAATCGAAGAATACATCAAAACCAATAGTAGACTTTGTCATCATAACATCATGTCTAATTAGCATACAAGAGAGCACAAAGTAGAATCCTTCTAACTTTCAAGCAAATGTCCAAAGTATACATTGCATACCTTAAGATTTTTTAGTAGTAAGGACATTTAAGTTCTAAAAAACCTTATTAACAAAGAAAAAGATATTGGGTCTAGTTAAAGTTAAGTGTTGCAATCTCCTACAAGATTCTATATCTATATCTATATCTATATATATCTTATAATTATAAATCCCACTAAAATTCTCTCTCAACATGCAATACATCCACATCAGCTACCTACTAGTGCTTGCAATCTATATCTATATCTCTATCTGTATCTGTATCCGTATCCATATCTATATCCATATTTGTATCTCTTATAATCCTAAATTCCACTAAAGTCCTATCTCGACATGCAAGATAGTCACATCACCAACACATTAGTGCTTGCTATCCACATCAGGAATCCATCATATCATCTATAATTCATTTATTTGTCCACTCTAGCATACCACGCTGTTCACTAAAGTTCATTCTTGGCTCACGCAACAACACATGGGGTATGCTTCTAGTTTTATAGAATCCTTAGGGCTTAGTATCACACCTAGTTTAAATGATAAAATGGAATGAAAATCACATGTATGCAAGGTTTATTCATACATGTGAAGACATTATTAATGATACATTGCTAATAAAGGATGATATAGTCTATCAGAGATGCAGATTAATAAGACACACCATTCCCCGTCAACACCTTAAAACTAAACAATCCTACCATTCTGGTTTAACATAAACAAGCTGAATCTACTGCTTGAAAGAATGTGATCCTTGACGACAAAGAGAATATGTGATCATTGATGATTGTTAGAAATTAGCTCTAATAGCAACCAACTTTCTACTAATCTCCATGTGTGAAAGTGTCAATGAACATGAAAGATCAGCTAAAGCCTACATCCTTGGGTGCATGACTCTAGGTGCTACTTCACAATATTGCAACACCAAGCACTCTTGGGTCCTGACAACATGTCGCCTCCCTCATATGTATCCTCTATTTCATCATAGTTACAACAATAATGCTCGTCTTATAAATCTCTCATATTTATAAGAAGACTAGGTTACAGACTCTAACTCTAATTGTACCTTGTAGTACCAAAAATGACTCAAAGTCCTAAGGTAACCAGACTCTTACAAACCCATTTTATTTGCGAATATTACGACACCTACAAGTTGTCATGTGTGAACCTCCACGTACACCTAACTTGAGTTGTTCCTTTGTTGCTCAATTAGAGATGCCCAATGAATCTCATTATAGAGCCACCGCAAACAAGAACATATGTCTATGTTATCCTAGCAATTGCATGACTTCTTGCAACTACATGCTCTTTTCTTTTATCAGCAGAATCTCTATCAAGAAAAATTAGATTTCTCTGCCTAATTCCCTAAAGTATACTCCCTATTAGGCATCACGCAAGTCAAATGAATCCAAGACCATACTCGACCAAACTACATACGTGACTGAGAACCTCACAACCATTATATTGAGTCACATATAGAAATTACCACATGGGCATTGCTCTTCCATTTCAAATGCCATGTTAAGTTTGCTTGGCATATTAGACCGTATTTTCTTGTAACCATAACCAACTAGATTACTCCAGTTGCAAGTGCAAACATCAATTGTCTATACTTCCTTCCAATTCAACCCTTGCAGCTTCTACATGCCATTCGATCTACCCTTTAGAATATGCACGTGTGAATCCACGTCTCTACTAATTTGGAAGCACATAAACTCCTCCAATTCAAACCCACATCATCTTGAGCTCAAGACACATGTCTCCATGCCATAGAGAACGAAAAAAATCCATCAACCATCATGCTCATATGTCATTGTCGTTGATCCTATCATCGTCTCTACATGCTCCATGGTATAACTAGTTTGTCATCCACTAGTCCTTCCATCATGCACCCCAGTATGATAACCTTCCAGGCAAACTATCCACCATCATGAGTTATCTGCCTTGTGCCTCATGAACAATTCGGTCCTAATCTGTCGATCACATATAGACCGTTAATGAGCTGCTCTACAACACTAACCTATGTGACAACCCTATTGTAATATAGAGATGACTTGGTTGCTTGTTTAGGTGGCAATGAGGACGTGGCAGCACCCAAATGTCGGTGTACCTACTATTTTATGGGGATGAGAGTTCACTATTGTGCCTTGAGGATGTATGCATATTAAAACCTTGTTTAAAAATATCATGAGTCGATGTCGTTCTTGCTTACACATTTTCTTCCATGGTGTTTTGTCTCCCTTGTTCTTTGGTCAGTAGATCCATGTGGATATAGATGTGACCACACTCTAACATCAATTTTATAGAATTTATGATCAATAAGGTTGATATTTCCATAAATTCTAATTTTAAATCATTTTAGATCTTCCTAAATTCGACTTTTATAGCTTTGACCCAATTTAATAGAAAAAAACACGCAAACTTCTCGAACATTAAACAAGATTCATGAGAAGTGACAGACACATGAAATATATTTTTAATAGTATATCTATTTGACATTGTAAATGCCAATATATTTTCTATGAAGTGGGTTAAAATTAGATAAATTTGATTTAGGACAAAACTAAAGCAACTTACAATTCCAAACAGATGGAGCATTTTATTAGGGGCAGCTCGATAGATATGTGCAATTTAACACCTAAAAAATATTTTTCCTATAAAATAACAATGAAGCTTAGGCTTCAGCCACAGTATGCGCTGGTTGTGTTCCTTTGAGCCATCAAGTTATATAAGAATATGTTATATTCACATACACCAACTACTTGGTCAGAATTTTTTTTCGTAAAAACATTAGTGACACGAAGGACCTCTCTAGCTAAGTTGGTTAGATGACTTGAGTAGCACCTCTAAAGTTCTGAGTTCAACTCCCATGCTAGTTCCCCAGTTGTTTTCTATTTCAACTATTCATCTTTTGACTAATTGTATCCCTGCTCCGAAAAGTCTGAATAGTTACACACATTTGTCAACTATAGTCTCTTGTAAATGCAACAAGTTAGAGGATTTTTGGATGGGGAACGAGCATGATGGTCAGTAAACACGTGAAGATGTACTGTATTTCAACTAATCATCTTTTGACTAGTTGTATCCCAGCTCCTAAAAGTCCTAATGGTTTGACACATTTGTCATCTATCTAGGACCCTTTTGGCAGGGCTTCTCTTTAGCTCCAACTCTGCCTCTTTCAGATGAGTTATGTCAAATGTTTTCTGGAAGCCATTTTCGAGTAAAAAGCAAATGAGGTGGAGTCATTTTGGAGACCGCTGCTGCTCCTTCGGAGGAGTCCCTCAAGAGGAGCCCTAATAAACAGAGACCTATAATCTATGGTAAATGCAACATCTTAGAGAGTGTTTGGGTGGGCTCCTCGCCAGAGGCTTCTCCGAACTTCCGGAGGTGTCAGAGCCATTTCGGAGGAGCCATAAATTTTTATTATATATGTTATTATAATAATATAATTGCGAACACATGGTTGATATGTGCTCATGTTTGTTCAGTTTTGTGATGAGTGATCGTCTGACACTTGAGTGTTTCAGTTTGAGTGGCTTACACTAATCCTTTGCGAAAGCAAATGTGTGTCTGTCTATTGGCTTGTGGTGTGCAGGTGCTAGGCCCGGAGACAGTGGTCAATGGCGTGGTGAAGGTCGAGTAGAGGTTTGCCGTGTTGATGGACTGAGAGCAGTGAAGGGCGGAAGCGGGGCTCGGACCGACGGACCAGGGGCGCCGATGGACTAGCTGTGGTGGCTAGTACTTGACACCGGCGAGCGCGAAAAGATATAGAGATAGACCGAGCCGACCGAGTCAAGATGGCGGACGAGCGGGTTTAGCGGAGGCTCATGGGACTCGGAGTCCGACCAGGCGAGGACAAGGTGGCTCGAGTCGAGCGGTTTGGTGGTTTGGGCCGCAAAACCATCGGTGGACGGTTTCCGAGTTTGGGCCACAAAACTCGGGGTTCGGTAGTTGAGCCCAAAGCTACCGGTGGTGGGTTTCGCGGGTTTGGTCCTCAAAACCCGGCAGAACCTTCCGAGGAAGCGGGGGCGGAACGTGGCGGAATCCTGGAGGTTGCGTCGAGGCGACGACAAATCCAGGCAGGAAGCGGGGCCATTCATCCAAATCGAGGAAGATATTTTCTGGAGTTGGGTCACAATGCTTAGTTCTCTCTATGTATCGAGGGTCTAAGTGAAAATGTCCACTTAGGCCTCCACTACTTAGGGGATGAAGGGTTATCTTCTTCCTATCTCTTGCACACTTCTTCTTCCACCTCCCACCTCCTAAGTCTTCCCCTACCTCTAGGCTTCTTGCTTGAGATCCATGGAGTCTCCCATGTAAACTGAGATTTTGGTAAGGAAAGGAGGCCGTAACCTCCTTGTCTCCTCCAGGATTCAATTTCGAAAACCGCTTGTGATTGCGTTCTTCGTTTTGACTTTTTCGTTCTTGATTCCCGTCGCTCGATCTCCCTCCTCGCTGCGTGTTTTGGAAATCCGTTTGAAGTGAAAGGTGCTGCTACCCTTGTGTTCAAATCCACCGAAGGAATCGGGCTAGGATGGGGTGAGCAAAGAGATCGATCCGTTTGCGTTTTGGCTTGTTCTCCACTCCGTTTTATTCGTTCATCTTTGATTCACGAACTTGTGAGGGAAGGATGGACTAGATCCTCCAAGAGTAGAGTCACATTTACCTCAAAAACCTCCCCACAAAGTTTGGATTCAATCGGAGTTGAAACGAACAAGTTCCAGCGTTTTTCGTGTGATTCGCGCTGTTTTCGGAGGCGTCGGACGCTGGAATCCACCCGTCGGACGCTGTCCGCTCCCTAGCCGAGCGTCCGTCGCCTGGGGTTGTTTCGGGCTGATTTTTTGGTGCAACGGACTCTGCCAACGGACTGTCCGTCGCCCAGTGTCCGTCACCCTTCCAGCAGGGTTTCGTCGCCCACGGTTTTGGCCGTATCTCCCTCGTCCGGACTCCGAATTGAGTTCTGTTTGTTGCGTTGGTTTCGTAATCACGCACGGAACTTGATGAAACACTTTTGAGACCAGTTCTCATAAGTATTTTTGGATGAGCTCTCTTCTCTTCTCCATAGGGTTTCCGAAAGATCCGTTGTACCTCTTGGTCATCACCAAAGGTATCCACCCTTTCTAGGGTCGTGATCTTGCTGGTTGAATAAGTTTGCTTGCTGGGGTTGTTTTTGGGAAGAGTGACCCGAATATTTCCGAGTGAAATTTGAGGCTCTCATTCACCCCCCTCTAGTCGCCGTTCTCGGTCCTTCAATAATATACTATAAAAATCCAAATAGTAGCCCCTAAAGAATGCCGAGCATTGTTTTCCACGGAATATCGGGAGTGAATTAATCTTTCCATCCCGTGATATGATATATTCCTAAATATAGACGAGGAACTGGATGTCATGGTCTGTTGGTCTGCATCATTGAAGCTGAAAGGAATTCGGACATACATGGGCATACCTTTCCGTGTGGCATCATTCAATCCATGTCTTGCAAATCAGCTGCATCACTGGCCTACCTTCACTATAATTTCTCCTCTATTCCTTTTTGTGTTTTCTGAGCACGCATGGATTTAGTTTAACGCCGTCATACATTCACAACAGTCACTGATTTTTTTAGCAAGAAAACAGATTAATTTACCTAAGAAAACAAATATTCTTGTAGTCAGTTTTATTTGGCCCCCCATATAAGAAGTGCTTTTTGTAGGAAATTTAGCATATTTTGAAACGAGCTTCGACGAACTCGTTTGCTTCAAGGTGGACCCCAAGCTTATCGTTCTGATTTCAGATCTAGGACAGCGCGCTAGCTTATCATACATGTTCGTGCCGGCATAATTAATTGGAGGTTCTGCACATGACAAATCCACATTTCCATGCAAAGCAATTGCAATGTTGTCGAGAAATGATTGGAGGTACTTTTTTTAAAAGAAACTGTGTGGTGCTTTTTTTTGGCTGAACTGGACGGTGCGTTATTAATTTTTTCACTAGACAATTGCCATCTTGGACAGTGGTCAATTTCGGTCTCTTTTACAAACAAACTAAATTTAACATTCTATGTTGAAAATATCACATAGTAGGTTACATGAAAAACCATAAGAAACCATTTGGATCCTTTCATTTTGATAGAATTAAAATCTATTGGAGTCGTTTGGATTCTTTCATTTGAAGAAACTGAAATTTACTTAATAAATTAGGCTATTTGGTTTGAATGTGACATTCCACCACTTTTGAAAGTTCACATATAAGTCTACCTCAAATTCATAGAGTGAAAGATGGAATTTGATTCTATAGATCGCTATGTTATGTTTTTATTTTGTAACTTATAACATGTTTTTTTAACTCACTCTCCTACGATAGAAATGCAACACATATCTCTCTCATATAGACAACAATAATATACAAATATTATATATATATATATATATATAATCATATTAGCTTAATTAATATATGTATAAATTATATATAGTTATTAGAATAAATTCAATTCCAATGATCCAAACGTGCCTAAAATGGATTAGGTTATTTGCTTGGAATTTGACGTTCCACAACATTTCTATGTTCATATATGAGCATATCTCAAATTCATAAGGTGGAAGATGGAATTTGATTTTATAGATGATTTCTACTCTCCAAGTTATAGTACGCTCTTCAACTCGTTTCTCTAAAATAGAAATGCATCATATACAAGTATCTTCCTTATATGGCTAACAATAATTTATAAATATATTCTATATAGAATCATATTAGCTTAATTAATTTATGTCTAAATTCTAATTATTAGAGTGAATGCAATTCCAATGATCCAAATGGACCCTAAATGTACTAGTAATATTCTTCTTGTGATGTTTGTAAATATTCATGCATAGATTCATCGATAGTCAGTGTTTAGAAAGCTGTTAAACTGCAAAGTCACTACTCCTTCCGTTTCAGATTATAATTTATTTGACTTTTTTACCTCAATTTTGACCACTCATCTTATTTAAAAAATTTGTGTAAATATAGTCAAATTCAAGTCATTTTTGTAGGTCATTTATTAAATAAGTAAGCCACAACAAAGGAATTGACATTTTGCACAAAAATTTGAATAAGACGACTAATCAAACTCTTGAGGTTGAAAAAGTCAAACGAACTATAATTTAAAACGGAGTACATTTTTAGAGGTGTCTGTCATTGCAACGTCTTGGGATGGCTGTACGATACTAGTATTGCAAACATCTCAAAACATCACCATCGTTTTCTTTCTATTCAATTAAAATTGACACAAGAATGTGAATTGTCAGTGATAATAATGCATATACATAAGTAAGAGAAGCTTCTTTTATTTAGCTAACCGACTTGAGATATGAATGATTCCATAAAAAGAACTACATGTTTGTAGTGTTGTACACCAGAGTATTCTCTAGAAAATTGTTGAGCTGTCCTCGGGTCAAATTCAACGCAGGTACCCACTTTTGACCATGGTCCTCCATATGGAACCAATTTCAAGATCCAATTAGCAAAAAGAAAACCCTGAAGAATCAATCCCAAAGCTATCTGGTCCCCAACATCTCATCATCTATTGTGTCCTCCTCTTCTCGGTTTGGCACTTTTGGACTTTTCAAATATAATGCACCCAATCCGACGATCCTACACCATATATAATATTATTTTAGTTTGATCATTCTAAGAAACGAATTTGCTGGCTGCCATAAGATATGTTTAGTTTGGAGAATGGTGGAGCATTTGTTTATGCATGCTACTGTTAATTATTCGTAGCAAACCAAAAGAAAAGATATGTTCTAGCACCCAGTAAGGCTCCTATGGACTTTAGCTTCTGAACGTTGCATGTGAAGCCAGAGCCACCAATGAAGCAAAAAAAAAAAAAAAGACTTTACCGGCTTCGATTTCATTTAGACGAAGAGAGAAAAATCAAGCTAGCGTGAATAATGCTTGTTTACAGTACGTGTTAGGAGGAGTGGAACTGGGCAGAGTTCTCTGCCAAAGGAGGCCAATTTTAATTTGCAACAAGCCAGTGCAGTTAAGAGACAACTAATATTTTAGCATTTTTAAAGTTTGAGAGAATGTATCAGCTAAGAGGCTCGACAATCCCTCTATGGCAAGCTGTATGAATCGTCAAGTGAAAACTCAAACAACATTGAGCAACATTGATCAATAATTATAAATTTAAGATAATACGAGTAAATAGCTAAATTGAAAAGAGGAATCGTGAGAAGTCCACATCACACTATTCATGGAAAAGGACGGTACTCCATCTGTCCGTCACCATTCAGTTTTTGTTCTCTAGCTTTCTCTCTCTTTCTATTCTTAAAAAAAGGAAAATAAAAGCGAAAAGAAAATGAAGAGTTGGCCGGTGCTTGCCAATCTGCGATCGCTTTTATCACAGCTCCACTGCATCTCTGCGTGCACCCATTTATGCAGACACGCCTTCCCTTCTAGCTTTCCCAGGCAGATGCATGAGATCAAGAAGCCTGCGGTAAAAGGATTCAATCTTCTTTGATCTAAAAGCGTATATATCCTCTTGCTTGTCCTTCAGATGTATTTTTCTTTGCAGTGAGATTGTTTCAGTTTTTAACAATTCTTGGAAAATGTTGTGGCCAGTGATGGACACATAGCATGCCATTTTGGTTGTACATAAAATTTTTCTTTTATTTAAATCTATCATGACTTTTCTAACTAACTAAAATTTGACAACATGATACTCCCTCCGTCTCTAAAAGAATAGATTTTTAGAGTTATCCTAAGTCAAATTTTTTAAACTTTGACTAATTCTTTTTAAAAAACTATTAAAAATTATGGTATCAAATTAGTATTATTAGATTTTATCATAGAACATACTTCACATAGTGCTTATTTTAAGTCATAGATGTTGTTCTATTTTTCTATAAAGTTAAAAAAGTTTGACTGACATAAATTCTAGGAATTGATTCTTTCAAGGACGAATAGAGTATATAATAAATTATTTTTTAGATAATGGAAAGAAATTCCAGCTTCATCATCTGAAATATAAGAGGAATCATACCAAGGTAAGTAAGTATATTGCAAAATGACACTAAATGGTTACCTGAGTTTTCAGTACAGACATGACCTAAAACTCAATTCTAGAAGCAAAACGGCATCCATAGGATGCAAAAAAAAAAAGGCCACATTTTCCATCTCGCGGCAAGCGTCCAACACAAGCTCATTTTTTTTTATCTCAGACTGTTGCAACTGTGTCCAGAACGAAAGCCAATAGGTTCTTTTAAACAATACCTGTAAAAGAGTTTTTGGTCGATTTGTGGCAAAAATAACTTTCGTGTTTGGCAGATGGACCAACCAGTCACTCCTTCACCTATCGGTACAAGAGACTTGGAAGTTAATTTTATCTTTTTCAGGATACCAATCATCAAATAAGTTGTGGACATTTAAATGAGGTTTAATTCCTAGTACCATATGAACATCCCTCCCCAAAAGATTTGTTGGATAGTTTCTGGACTGCTACAGAAGCAAGTCGTATCTCCATTCTAGTTCTGTTTTGACAAATTAACTTTTGTGAGAATGACCCCTTTTAAAGAACAAAGAAAGATTTTTATCTCCGTGACTCAGCTTGAAAACACTGGCTCGAAGTAAACCAACTAGCCTATAGTGTGGGCTCGAACCAATAATTCTGAAGCGGTGATCACCATAAGTTTTGATCTAAAATCTGATTCAACTTGAAAAAATTTTAATCGTACGAGCAAAGCACTAAATTTGCCAAGGTTGAATCAGATTTATTCAGATGTACTCATTTAGTGTCATTAACATTGTTATTCTTTTTTTCTTTTATAAAATTTGCCAAACATGAAAAAGTTTGACTAAAGCTAATTCTAAAAACTAACTTATTTATGAACAGGGAGAGTAACATAATGGGCGTGGAGAAAAATTAACTCCACTTCAGGTTTTTTTTTGGCCTACGTGACACTTCAGGTGTTCAGGTCTTCTAAATTAAAAAGGTTTACACTTGCGGTTTCTTCTCCGGTTCCCCGGGCATACTACACACTCTATACTCTCACTCGCTCGCTCGCTCTCTCTCGTCGTTCTCCCGTGTTCGCCGTGCGTTGTCTGTCTCTGGTGGCGGCGACTGGGCGGCCCCTGCCGCTGCCGCCCCACGCCAGGTTTCCAAGCCTCTATCTTCCGTACCTTCGCCGGCGACGAGCAGCCGCCAGGTAGGCTCACCCTGCTCTTTCGTTCCTGCTGTGGGAAACCGAGCACGCAAACCCAGGCTATTTGTATTCGGATCTGATCTGATCCAATACAAGTGTACTATACATGTATTGTGCTTACAAAGTTTCAATTTTTTCGTTTTTTCGGCAAAAAAAAAAAGTATCGGGTGACATGTCCTTTACTGGGTTCGTCCCTGGTTCTGGCATCATTGCAGAGCCGTTTCTTGATCTGAGCGGGTGACGTGTTTGCAGCAGGAGGGCATCGCCGCCGATTGGGAGGGAGGCGGAGATGAGCCGGGCGCGGTCGCCGGAGCCACTGGATTTCTTCATCTGGACTGTGCAGGTGCTGCGACTTCTATCGTTCTTTGTTCTTAGTTTCAGTTTTGGTGAACTGTATTGCCTATTTTATTCTTCTCATGATGAATATCAGTAGTTTGGATGTCAAAATGCCTGATTGATCTCCCTGCGAATTTAGGACACTCGGGTGATGGGTACCAAATGAAATATAAAGGGTGGCACACCAATCTTATGCTTCTGTAACCCATTGGTTCTTGACGATAGTAACATTTGAGCTAATAAGGGATTGGGAATTGGGATAGTCATTCTTCAGTCTATTGTACTTGGGAGTACCTTTTGCGTTAACTTCTATCTCCCTCCAATTAGTGAATTTCTTTTGTGGGTTACATCATAACTGATGTTTATATGTTGTCCTTTTTCACATATGTGTGGGTAGTATGCTACAAAATTTGGAAATCATTGCTCCTACGACTTTTTCTGATTAATTAGAGAACTCATCTGTAACTTCCTATACTGCTGAGGGGATCATTTACATGTCTCTTCAGTTTCATATACCATGGCACTCCTTAACCTGTACCGATAAAGGAAGAACATGTGATTTTGTCTTATGGATTATATAATTGGGATGCTGGCAAGGAACATCTTTTTGTAATGCATGGATGGTTCAGCTTTATTGTTAATGTAGGTTTCCAGCTTGTAGATAGATTACAAATGAGAAATTTGCAATAACTTCAACTAAATGAAAGGTACCACCACACTGTTTTAAGAATTCAGTTATCTATCATTATAGCTTAGAACAGTAGCATAATAACAGTATGAATAGAGTGAGGCAGTGGGGAGAGGTAAGAGAAGTGCTTGTGCTGAATCTGATTTACCCTTTCGTGTATCGACAAGGTGGCACTTTAGGAATTTCTAACTTAATAGAACCTGTCAAAGTAAGCATTTCGCTCTTTAGCTGTGGGAAAGAAATTCTTGTACATATGGGTTTGTTATTGATTTTGACAAATTTGTGCTTTATTTACCTTGGAACTTAACTTGCTGTAGATGAGTGGTGACACCTGCTAGACCTGATACTAGAAGAACAATCATGCTTGAGTGTTCAAGTGAATTGGCCTACATGCTCCAGCAGACTACCAAAACTATCCTCTTTTTGGTTCTTACAATCTTAGCTAGGAAAAGGAGCTAATTTGTTCCTTTTGCAACTTTGCAAAAGTGTATTAGGCTACTTGAGCTGGAGATGATTTAGCAAACAATGAAAATTGATATCTTTTGCTGACTAGCAAGGGATATATTTGCAGTACTGAAGGTATACTCAGAGGGAAATTATAGGTTTTGCATTGAAAAAAGGTCAAGGTTAGAAATGATGCCTGGTTGAGGTAGAGAGGTTAGACATTCTCAAACATTTGGTGTTGTTATGCAAGGTCCTTCTTTTGTGAGTTCTAAGGTTATACTGACCATGCTTCCCTTTTCATTGTATATAGGACTATAAATGGTGCACAAAATACACATCATCTATTTTTGCTAAATCTGGTTTCTATGGATCATGCTGGTTGCTAATCCTTCCATCCAAACTTACCCCTTTTATCTTTTTCATTAAAATGAGTGTGTGCGCTGTATAAGGAAGCTAATATGAGTGTGAAATAATGTGTACAAAGTGCTAACTAGTCTTTCTCTGACACTAGACCCAGTATAGATCATTGCTTACAAATAGATTTAAGTACAATGACGTGGGCCATAACTGTGGTGCAGGATGTAGGGTTATGGTTGGAGGAAATAAATCTTGGAAGCTATCGCCAGGCTTTTGAAGAGAATGGTGTCAATGGAGAGTATCTAGAAAGCCTGTCGATGTTCACTACTGAACAGATTCTTCGATTTATAAGACGGTGTCATATGAAATGGGGAGATTTTATCACCCTCTGTAAAGAGTTGAGACGCATCAAAGGTTCAAATTTCTTCTGCTTCTACTCTTGCTCTTCAGAAGGGTTTAGCTATGCATATTTCTATTATAGGATGCCCATTACTGTTTGATATTTTTTTCATTTTCCTTTTGAGTTTGCATAGCTTTTGACATGTGTGAAACAGTGAAGGAAAATCTTTCTTCTAGCAATACTTCTTTATCTTGGACAAATGAAATACTGTAAAGTTCTAGCAGCTTAATTTTCATGCTTATATTTCTTGAAGCAAAGACATCCCGGTATTGAAATATGTGCTCCAAGTAAGCAACTCCTTTTGCAGAACTTGGACCTCATGTTGGCAACTTAGGAAAAAAAAATCAGGCTATGGTTTGGGTGATGTTTTAACTAACGCTTAATTATTGCGTGGCAAACTTTATGGTTTAGTTATAGAAATGTTTACTGTTTTCCTCAATGATGTCAGTAGGTAATGTGGTTTCCTTATCAAACACCTGCACATGCACAGATGATTTGATTAGGCATGACCCAGTCTCCTGAAATCTTAGATGACCATGACCATGACATTTCACTGTTCAGTTATGACTTAAGCAGCACAATTATAGTGCCACAGCCACATGTCTATCTTACTTTTCTAGAGCTCCAATCTTCAGAGTGCAACTTGAGGCTGGTACATTTAGCACAGTCCAAACAGTAACCAAGTGCAGTATACAAAGTAACAAAAAATGAAAAATTCAGTCACAAAATAATTTACTTTGAGAAAAAAAAAGTTCTGGGTGCAACCATGCAAGGAAAAAGGGAAATATCATGAAAGCTACTTATCTATTTTAATCTGTAAAAGTATGATAAGTGTTATCAGTCAGATTGCCTTCTTACTTATCTTTTGTCAAATACGTTTTGCTCCTGGAACCTGAAACAATCGAGCATTTATTTGGCTCTACTTCAATCTGGTGATAATTTTATAGTATTTTCTATCTGTCTTGCACTTGCACACCGTAAAACAAAATACATGCTTGGTTGTTTCATCTAACTCCTAGTCATATTTATCGCCAGTTGCCTGCCTGAAAGGAGAGCAGGAAGTCCGCAGGCCGTGGTGGGCGCCATCTTGCCTTTCTGTTGTGTTCGTGCGGATGGCGAAGCGGAGCCGGCAGTCCCGCGTTGTATCCCTGAAGCTGGAAGTTTAGCAGGCTCGCCATCAGACGTGGAATTGGCAGTCCCGCATCGTCTCCCTGATGCTGGAAGCTTAGCAGGCTCGCCGTCAGCCGCCTCGGCCTCACCACCATCCCCGTCCTTCCAGAGACGTAGGCCGTACTAAGGCGCCTCCCTCTGTGTACCATATAACAAGCAATAGATTTTAATGTTCTTGAAAGGTGTTCTCGCCTTATAGCCGCCGTGTGTGACGTGCGTGTGTTTGTTTGTTCATATTTTTTGTTTTCCATGTATAGGGTTGTGGATTTGAGTTCGAGATGGTAAGATTGTGTAGACAATGAATATACATATGTTTTGCGTGTTGTGCAGATGGTTGCTATTTAAAATGCCCCGAGTATCTTTTTCAAAATGTCCACCTTTTTTTTTTCTGGTTATATATAAGAGATGGCATTGCCTGCCATAGTGCCATGAACATGAGCGTGAAATAAGGATCATGAGGGATTGTGATCCTGATGCTGACAAATTGCTTGTTTATGTTGATCGTGCACAAGCTTGTGGTTCCACAAAATCAGGATCATGAGAGATTGTGGTGCTGATGCCGGCCTTAGTAAAAAGTTCCTGCTAGTTGCAGCATTTGGTATTGCTTATCTGATGAATAAACTATGTAAAGGAAAGCACCTTACCAGATGCATGATCAATATTATTTTGTGACTGATTAGTTGGTGATGATCTGTATGATGATCTGCAAAATACTATTATTCTTATAGCTAGTGCTCCTAGATTTTATCAGATTCAGATCCTGTAAGATATCCTGTTTGCTAGAAAGCTTTGAAATGCTCTGGTTCTCTCTGCGAAGAGAGGAAACGGAGGACTTCAACTTCCAGGTGAAATTGCAGTGGAGAGCAGAGAAGTTCATTGATTTCCGACGAATGAATTCCCTTTGAGATAAACTAATCTGGGCTTTGAACTTCTTTTACAAAACCGTTTGAAGCACTCGTAACATGGATAGTAGAACGTGAATAAGCATACATTTTAGAATATTGATAGTGCAAGTTTAAATATTTTATGAATTTATAAAAAATTATGAAGTAGTTCTGTCCCAAAACAAGTGCAACGTTTCGTGAGGAGTCAATCGGATTTAAGTTTGACTATATTTATATTTATAGAAAAGAATATCGACATTTTTATCTCTAAATAAATCTATAATAAGAATATCTGATGTAATTAATCTAATAATATTTATTTACTATTATAAATATTATTACTCCCTCCGTTCCAAAAAGGATGACGCTATGGGATGCGCGCAGGTCAAGCTTTCTCGACTTTGATTAAGTTTGTAGAAAATACGTGCAACATTTATATCTTCAAATAAATTTGTTAAAAAACTAGACTTAAAGATTTATCCGATGATACTAATTACTTAGTATAATTATTTATATATTTTAATACATAATTTCTGGTATTTTGAAAACGTTCACTTCTTCTCGAGAATGACATTTACTTAGGGATATAGAGAGTAGTATATTTTTATATATTTAGTTAAACTTGATTATTTCGATGAGAATGAGGAGTAGGTTTTCTAGAAAAAAAGAAAAAAAAAATCCCTACTGCTGGTGGGCCCAGTTTGGGTTGACAGTCAACCCACTCCTCACGCGCTCTATCCCGACCTCATCCCTTTCCCCACTCTTCTTCACTTCTTCGTGTGCTCCACTCGGTAAACCATTTTTCCGTTCCATTTCTCCCCACACTACACACAACTAAAATCACCTCATCTGGAGCGGCGGCCTCTTCGTCAAGGGAGGCGGCGGCGGCGGCGGCGGTTCCTCGTCTGCGGCTCGTCTTCGATGCTGTGAGTGCTTCCTCGCTCTGGTGCTGCTGCTCCATGTCTTGTCAGAGGGCGGGTGCCGGCGGACGGGATCTGGGGGTTTCGGCGGCGCTGGGCTGTGCTACTGGATTGGGTGGGAAACGACGGAGGGGGTTCTCGATCGGTTTTGGGTTGCTTTCCGCCCAGGATTTTTCGCGTCAGTGATGTCTACCGGCTGCTCCCCAATCTCTCCGCCGCCGGCGGCGGCAGGCTTCTGATCTCTCCGCCTGGGTGGGGTGGGGGGGGGGGGGGGGACGCGGTTGGTCATTGTTTTCATTCGTTGCGTGATTACCACCTCCAACCGATGAGGTCAGGGCCAAATCGCAGCTAATCCGTTTTCCGCGGCGTTTTGCTGCCCAAGCTAACGGTCGCCACAGCAGAAACGCGGCCCGGTTGTGTTTGTGCGTTCGGTCACTAACAAGATTAAAAATCAGGGATGGCTAACCGTGCTCATGATGTGCCACGCACTTTTATTTTGCTGTCAATGTGATGATTGATTGATTGACTTCCAGCTTCTGTTGTTCATCTGCAGGTTTCGTTTGCCAAGGATTTGATTCCCAGATGGGGACCTCGTCGGGCGCGGACTTCCACCACCACCACCACCACCAGCAGCAGCCCACCCCACAGGGGTTGCCGCCGCCGCGCCCCAACGGCCGAGCGCCGACGCTACAGACGTCTCTCTCCTTGGCTCGTGCGGAGCAGGTCGGCTCGCCTCCGGACACGCAGGAGCCGCTGTCCAACTCCGACGCAGGGCATGACTCTGCCACAGAGAGCGCCAGCTCGCGTGAGACGCCACCCAGGGAGTCCGGCAAGAGTAGTGGCGGCGGTGGCGGTCCTCCCATGGCAGCAGCACCGATAACGGCGCTGAGGATAGCTGACAGCAAGAAGGAGGTGGTTGGTAATGGCGTCGCAGAGATGCAGGCCGTTTGGACTAGGATCCCGAGTGCCGGTCAGATGGTGACGCTCAGGGAGGTTGCTCGGGAACGGCTGGACCTTGTTGCTGAGAAGATGAAGGGTATGAGCGATGAGCAGCTGGACGAGACCAAGACCGAGCTGCGGACGATTCTGGAAGGCAGTGGTGGTCCGCACCAGATTCAGGAGTTCATGATCCTGCAGAAGCTTGTTCAGGGCAGGGTTGATCTCACCTTGCCCATCCTTTTGATGGCTCATCACGTGCAGCTGGAGATCCTGGTTGCCATCAAGACTGGGATACAGGCGTTCTTGCATCCGAGCGTCGAGATACCCCAGAGCCGCCTCGCTGAGATTTTTCTCTACAAGAGGTGCCGCAACATCGCCTGCCAGAGTGCTGTACCTGCTGAGGAGTGCAAGTGTAACATATGCAGAAACAGGAACGGATTTTGTAATCTCTGCATGTGTGTGATCTGCAGTAAGTTTGATTTTGAGGTCAATACGTGCCGCTGGGTTGGGTGTGATATCTGCTCACACTGGACTCACACGGACTGTGCAATTCGTGATGGACAGATTGGGACTGGGCAGACGATTAAGAATGGCATTGGCCATGCGGAGATGCTTTTCCGGTGCCAGGCCTGCCAGAGGACATCTGAACTGTTCGGATGGGTTAGGGATGTCTTTCAGCAATGTGCAACTGGTTGGGATAGGGATGCCTTGCTGCGTGAGCTTGACTATGTTTGCAAGATATTCCGTCTAAGTGAGGACTCAAAAGGGAGGAAGTTGTTCAGAAAATGTGCTGAGCTAGTTGAAAGATTGAGGAGTGGTTCTGCCGAATTAATGAGTCCTAGAATACTGCTACAAGCACTGCAAGGTATGTGTGGTTTGCCAACTTAATTTAATTGCTTGTATGTGGCATACAATTGCTCACACGTAGCTTACCTGTGGTCCTGCAATTTATCTACTCATATTTAGGTCTATTTTCTTATCTATGCGCTGAGTTCAATGAACTACTTGTGTTGCTTGTTTCTGCTACAACTATGGTTGGGATTTTGTACTTTAATTGCTTGTAGGTGAAAACGGTATGATGCAAAATTGTTACTTTTAAAATACATGGTATGCTGTATGGACTTCTTGTTATTTGCTTCAAGTTAGTTTGCATGTTAAATGTCAGTTAGTAATTCATTTCTTCATTTTGGATTTAATTTCAGTTATTAGTTTTTTTGTTCAGGTTGGACTTAGCTGCACTCTTTGTACATAGGCATGCCTGATGTATTGAAACTATTGCCTTTGATGTATCAAATTTTATTTAATATTTTTTCATTCGGCCCTGGAAGATAAGACTGCTTCCCTGAGTCTACATAAACTTTTGGCTGTCCTATTTCATGTTTAGCTCTACACCTTCAGAGATCCATTTTTGTTGGTCGTATTGCACATAAACTCATGTTGGTTCTTTAGGCAATCTGTATCATTCTAGCCCATGCTGTGCTCTTCAATTGTCTGCTTTCCAGCTAGTGTGTAGCTCAGTGCACTGCAGGGCCTCTACAGACAATAACTTGAAATTTAAGTTTCTGAATGCCACTCACAAATAGTGCTTTCGTCCACAGATTTGTTTGGATTTACTTAAAACTGTAGGTATTCCACTATGATAGAGTCTTAAGAGTGTGTTGTTTAACATTCAGGAAGTATGACTGCCTGGCTTTTTACTGCCATCCAGCTTATATATTATCTTTGAATCCTGGTTTTACTTGACAGTTACATTGAAACAACAATGATGTTTTAACTTTGAAGTCAGTTGTCTAGTTGCTCTACTGATGATAATTTCCATGGAAACCTTCTCTGACAATCAAAGCATGAGCGATTAGATGTTACATTTATATTCTCTCCCAAGCCATTCTGGTTGGACATCTGCACCTTGTAGTTGAATAGATTTGTCTACCATAGTTGCTTTCAAGTCAAGTTAGCAACAATTATGGTATAGGGTAAATGTTGTGCGTTCATTATTGTCACGTTGTACCCGTTTATTTGGTACCTGATCATTCTGCTACGGTACCCATTTTAAACATGTTCATGATTGTTCTCCACTATCCAGGCTGTAATGTTCAGCTTCTGTGTTCGTTTCTGTGCAGTTTTTGTGGTAGAGACCTCCCAGCTACTCTTTTTCAGCGCACTAGTTTGACTTGCTTGAACAGCTGGCCTGTGCTTGCTCTATACAAAGTAGTTTTTGCCAATTAAAACTGACCTAAAGTTTGCGGTGTGCTCATCTATGTTGAATTGGGTCTGTAGTTTTGCCGCATCTGCATGTTTAGGCTATTTGGATGGAATTAAATTGTTTCTGATGGCAAAAACAGTAACTGTGATATTGTTCCATGTGAATGTCGTTTTTACTGAACTATGTTGAGCATCTCCTGTTTTTTGTGATTGCTTTTTTGTCTTCTTCTAAATGGTGAATGAAACACGTTTAACGCTTTCTTGTATTTCCCAGAGCTTGATATTGATCCCACCAAGAGCTTTGAGAAGGAAGAGCCAGGGCGGCTGATCACTCCCCAGGAGGCCTGCAACCGGATCGCGGAGGTGGTCCAGGAAGCTGTTCGAAAGATGGAGATCGTAGCAGACGAGAAACTCCGAATGTACAAACGAGCCCGCCTCGCCGTGGAGGCGTGCGACCGGGAGCTGGAGGAGAAGGCGCGGGAGGCGCAGGAGCTGAAGGTGGACCGTCTGCGGAGGCAGCAGCAGACGGAGGAGCTGGAGAGCATCATCCGGCTGAAGCAGGCGGAGGCGGAGATGTTCCAGCTGAAGGCGAGCGAGGCGCACGAGGAGGCCGAGCGGCTGCGGAGCGTGGCGCTGGCCAAGAAGAAGTCGGAGGAGGCCGGGCAGGACTACGCGAGCCTTTACCTGAAGCGAAGACTCGAGGAGGCCGAGGCGGAGAAGCAGTTCATCTTCGAGAAGATCAAGCTGCAGGATAACCAGAACCAGCGCGCGGCATCGGCGCCAGTGCCGCTGCCGAGCAGCAGCGGCGTCGGTGGAATGGTGGGGGGAGGGATGACCTCTGCAGGGGAACCCTCGCAGGTGATGATGCTGTCTAAGATCCAGGACCTGCTGAAGAACGTCCGTAGCGGTCCGTCGGCCAAGCCAGACGGGCTGCCGCGCTCCAAGTAGCATTGCCGCTCCGTCGGTCTTCAGATTGTTTAACTACTGGAGTTGTGGTGATATATGCTGCATTTTTTTTAAACAAAAATAGAGGGACTGTAGGAGCGCAGCATTGTTTAATAGCGACTTGGTTTCACTGATTATGTGATCCGTTTGAATTGTATGTATATCCTGGTAATTAAATTGTAACCAGCATCTAGCGTAGCTATACAGTTGAACTGTTCCGTTTTGTTGTTTGTTGTTGTCGTCGTCGTCGTCTGTATGTACACAATGTACACAGGGTGTTGCAGTCGATGTAGCATTGGTCTCGTTTCTGTGGGTTCGTTAGTAGAATTGGATTGGATGGATGTGGAAGCAACGGCATTGATTGAACCTCGCTGAATCCAAAGGTCATGCATGGTCATCCGAGCCCCGTGTGCCGTGGCATCGTGGACGCACGGGGCACCGTACCGCAGGTGGGTGTCCAACGAAACCGGCCGTCGGTGCCTTGTGCGTTCATGAACCGGGCTGTGCTCCGGCGCCACGACGGGGCACGGCCGGGCGGGCAGCCCCGCGAGCCGACGCCGACGAGAGGAGTGTTCACACAGCGCACGTGACGTGGTCGCCTCCTCTCGCTCGGTCCGTACCGTAGCGGACGGGATCAAGTCGCGTCGAGGGGGTGGGGAACAAGTCCACGGCACGTCGTCGTGCTCGTGCGGGTGCCGAACTGGCCCTGCCTGGAACACACACAGGAGGAGGCCAAGTCAATTCCTGCGCTGCGCTGCGCTGTCCACGGTTTGGTTTCATTTCATTTTTTTTTTTGCTACTTATAAAATAAAACACCCTCGCCTTGCCCGAATCCGTGCACACATCCCTCCTCTCCTCTCCTCTCTCTCGCGCGCTCGTGCTCCTGCCTGTCTGCGCCTCCCCCGTCCCCCGCACCGTCACCGGCGACCCGACCTCCCTCACCTTCACCGCCGAGAGGGAACATGGTAAGCGACTCCTCCGAACCACTCTCTCCTTCGCTGAGGATTTGTGCGCTGTTTGTCGTCCCGGGTCGGAATTGGATGGCTGGCAGATCCAGGATCCAGCCCAGATCTCTCTGTCTGCGCGGCAGGATATAGATACATACATAGTTGCATACTCTCTATTGGTGGTACGGTCGATCCCCTAGCCTCGTCGACCCTTGTGGGATTTTCCATGGGGGCACTCCGACCTGCTCCCTGCTGCTTCCTTGGGTGGGATCTAGATCACGGTCGTCGCGCGACGCGGATCGTCCCTGCCGCCCGCCAGCTGTCCCACGGATCGCGAGATCCGGATGCTTGATTTCGGTTCCTTCCTAGCGCTATGGGTAGTTGGTGGGAATGGAATTGCTCAATAGGATTTCGCCTCTCGCGTTATTATGGAGAAGAAGATGCGGGCCTGCAACTGTACTTGCCCTTCCAGATTCAAATTCACTGCCGTTCATTGATTTGTTTATTATCCGCGCTGCGAGTCTTCCACTTGAGTTATTAGGAGGAAAGGTGGAGCTTTTGGCAGGGGATTTCATTCTTGGCGATGGGAAACATAACAGAGACTTTTTCTCTGGCTTGCTGTAGCCTGTAGCCTGTAGGAGGACTCGTCACTCATCCTTCTGAACATGGATGGATTGAAACGGTGCAGGATTCCAGAGGCACATTTGTCCGTGTTGGGTTTCAGCAATGTATGCCTCCTCAACATTCTTTGAACAGAGCCGTGCTCGCGCTAATACCAAAATTGGTCTGCCATTCTTTGCCTACATAGCATGGGGGACCAAGGTTACACCTTTGTAAAGTCCTGGGTAACAATGATTTCCAGTAATACATACAGCCTTGAAAGGATAGTTGGTGGTTGTTGAACTGCTCTCATCTAATTTAGGATGCACGAGCTTGCTTTAGTCTATAGAGATGGAAATGTTTCATACATAGTTTGGGGAATACTAGAAACGAACAAATCAAAAAGAGCATTATTCCTTTGGTCGAGGTGGACTACGGTACGCCACAAGAATTGTTGACTCACTTCTTTTACTGGACTGGAAATGACATCTGCTTCATAAAACTGAACCTTTTTGTGTTCCTCTCAACTAGTAGTACTTCAAATGACCGAGACTCCGAGAGGGCCATCTATTTTCTGTTATATATTCTGCTAGGACGGTAGTTTCTTTTGCATTCAACCTCATCTGGGAACTGCATGGAACATGAAAAACTACCGACACATTTGCTAATCGCTTGACACTCTGTATGTATTAAGTAGCTATCAGATTGACGAAGTATTCATATATGCTGATTTGTGGCTTTTGTTTTGGACAGACTACTTCAAGGCGCCTTGCTGACAGGAAGACTGCAAAGTTCCAGAAGAACATCACCAGGAGGGGTTCCGTGCCTGAGACCACTGTTAAGAAGGGGAATGGCTACCCTGTTGGCCCTATGGTGCTTGGGTTCTTCATCTTTGTCGTCATTGGATCATGTATGCCTTCCAACCCTCGCAAACTCTTTTAATATTCGTGTGTTCATTGCTGGTGATGTGCTACTTTAGAATGCACACTTGTGCCCCTTCTTTCTATAAGAATATGTATGTAGTTCGTCCAGAAGTTTAGCTTCTAACCTTCAAGGTCATGACTATAAACTCTTGTTTGTTCATCCATAGTATGTATTCTAACAAGAAATTGTCCATGTAAGACCTGCTTTGATACTTGTTATGCTTCGGCATTACCCAAGAACTATAGCCTGTTACAGATATTGTTCTTTATGTTAGTGTTAGGATACAACTGCACACTTTGTAAACCTTGTACTTGAATGGTTTTCAAAATAGGGTATTAATTTATTTGTTTAATCAAGTATGTGAGGCAAATATCACTTGTCAGCAGTAAGTGATAAGGAAGCTACAGTAGTGCCAAGCTGCCAACCTATAAATCTAAAACTAGACATGTATTTATTTTGATGCCAAATTGCCAGCTACAAGTCTAAACCTCAAAACAGCGCACAGAACATAATCTAATTCAACCGATGCATTGTGCTTGTGCCATTTCTAAGAGTATACTCATCTGTTCCCTATAGTTTATCTACCGGTAGAGATGAATTAACACGCTTTACCTCTTCTCCCTTTGCAGCGTTGTTTCAGATAATCAGGACAGCAACCAGCGGCGGAATGGCTTAAGAATATATAATCCCCAGTCTAGAGATCTGTTCGTTATACATGCATCCAACTAGAATTGGGTAGCAGCTAAAATGTTCAATGTGTCACAGCACTCTACTGTATTCCATTCACTTGGTCATCCTTGAGTCTGGAAGTGAGAACCGTGAAGCAGAATCATGTACCTTTTATATAATATCCTTATATAAAGTGATAATTGGATAGTACTACCGTGTTTCATTTAATCTCTCCCTGGTCTTGTTTTGTTTTTGGCATGATGCTAAGATATTATGCCTCTGCCAATTTTGTTCACCTTTTTTGCTTGTGACAATTGAAGTTTCAGTAGGTGAACTCGGGTGGCCAACGGAGTCCCTCTCATCCAGTCGCTTTCTTGTCTGATTTAGCTAGTCTCTACTGAACAGAACTGATGGGTCATGTGCTGTATAAGTATACACAAGTTTTATTTTGTCTTTCATGATATCGTGATTATTCAGAAAAGTCTGACAGACTTGCCGGTAAGAACAGGAGGAAATATTGTACTACTGCCAGTGGCTGGCCTCCTTTAATTAGTCCGTCTCCATGCTACAAATGCTGTCCATTATAACGCTGTTAAATTGTAAAGGGCACCAGATTTCCAACTAATGGACCTGACAACTAAATTATATCATATATATAAATGAAGAAGATTACTTTCGTGTACCTACTTTTGAATTGGATTGGAAGTGTTCGTGTTTCGTTACCCTCACTGCTTATATATTATGAATTTATGATTATACTATATGCTAAAGAGCTCGATGGTAGCCGATGCAATTCTTCTCCCTCCATCTTCAAATATATGTTCCAGTTGTAGAATCGGCATATATCTTTGTATCTTTGCAGCGATTCATCGGCTGCCGTCGATCGATAATTGAAAAATGAATCCGTCCGTCGGAATGAGTTGCTGCAGCGTGCGTTGTGGGCTGCCACTTTCGGCCGAGGACGGGAAATAAAGCCCATGGTTCGGCTTTAGGCCTCACACCACTAGACATGGATGAGTCGGTTTTGGATGAGTTAGTTCTAGGATTTGGTGGCCGTTTTTTTTATTTCTTGGCCCAATTCAAAAGGGTAGATATAGATATAGGGTGTGTTTGGTTATCTGGCTATTTTCTAGCCTAGCTAGGAAATAAACCAGGCTAGCTTAAGCCTGTCTCCAGCAAGCTAAGATAGTCTGTTTGGTTGGCCGGTTTGGCTTGGATAGAATCACCTTTTCTTTACCTTTTCTTTGTGCAGGTAACTTCACCACCTTTGAAGAAATCCGTCGAACACCTTTGAGGCAAGGATAGAGAGAGAGAGAGAGCATAGGAGAGCAAGGCATGAGCGTCATGGGCGCTGACCTCATGGACACTAGAATCGTGACATCTCCGCCTGCACTGTCTGTGACGGTGCCGCCCCCATCTTTGGTAACAAGCCAAACCTCCACGGCGGCCATGGCTTTGGCTCCGGTGAGGCCTCCACGGCGGCCATGACTTCTTGGATGAGGTGCTCCAGGCTATGAATGCCACCGCTCTGGGACAAGGCACGGAGGGATGACGAACGAAGCAGATCTGCGCCGCCGGCGGTGAAGGGAAACAGGGCCAGTGCTGGTGGAGGAGAGCAGGACCGCCATCGGTGGTGGGAAGTAAGGCCAATGCCGGTGGAGGAGAGCACGACTGGCGTCGGTGGAGGGGAGCAGAGCCACGGTCGCTGTTGTGTCACAGGTGAGGGTGAGCGCGCGGAAGGTGAGGAGAACGAAGACCGGTGCCTGGCCAAGCCTGGCTCCCAAAAAACGACCGAAGCCTGCGTTTTTCAAGGGCCTGGCTAAAGGGTGTGGTGGGTGGCCTCCTGGAGCCTGGCTTGGGACTCCATATAGGCAACCAAACAACACGAAGGTGGCTTCCTAGAGCCTGGTTAGGAGTTAGCCACCCAACCAAACACACCCATAAGCTCTAGTATTTGTCTCGGTATAAGTACCAATATAGAAAAAATATACGATTTTATGTCGTATTGCTGTAAAAGAACTAAAGTAAAAAAACAAGAACAATAAGACCTTGTGTGGTATGGCTCTCCATGTGGACTAGCTTTTCTGGTGGAGCTAGAGTCATTTTGTAAAGTTTTGGCAAAAGCGGCTCTAATGGGTGTTTTGTAATAGTTTGTGTCAAGTTTGTGAGAAGCAAGAGAATATATAAAAGATTACTTCGGCTCTTTCGAGCTCCTTTCAAGGAGCCGTCTTGATCAAATGAGCTCCTTTCGAGACCCTATTTAGTTTCCTATAAAATCCAAAATATTTTGGGTTTTACCTTTTTATTTTTTAAAATGGAACTAAACACCATCCAAAATTTTTGGTAAAAAATGGTCCATTCTTCATTTTGGATTTGGACTAAGAGGCGAAAATAAGCTAAACTTTAAATTGATTTGTGTGTCATCCTCACAATCCCAATCATTGAAATCCAAAATAAGCCATATTTTAGTTGGAACTAAACAACCCACTTAAATATTTTGTATTCTGAATTTTAGAATCTAATTAAATAGTTGGAATTTTAGATTCTGGATTCCCGATGGAATAAACAGGCCCGAGTATATCTTTTGAGATGGAGGTATTAATTCCGATGGGTCATCCATGTCTCGTTGCACCGTGCAGCAGCTTCTTGTTGGGATCCTCCGCGAAAGCTACAAATATCATCCTGATCACCCGACCCACACCTTATTAGTAGCTGAAGTACGATCTGGTTGGTTGGTGGCATGCATGCGTTTCAGGGCCAGGGCGAGGCCGGGAGAGGGATCGGATCGGACCTAGCTTGGTTTGGTGAATTAACATATACTATAATCACGGCCGTCACTTTCATTACTAAATTAAGTAGGTGAAACAGTGGCTAGCCATGATGCTCATGCAGTAACCATCAACATCATGAACCCCACGATATCTCTGATCTTTGTAACGTACTGTCTCTTTCCTAAAGGATGCAACTATATATAGGAGTATTTTACATTTAACTAGATTTCTAGTAAATAATAATATTCATAATTATGGCTTCATATTAATTTATTATAAAAATATATTTCGCAATTAATTTAGTGGTATTTGTTTGATATAATTATGACTCGTTAAGATCTTGTTTGGAAACTCAAATCTCTTTACAATACATGATCATTTTTAGGGTGTGAAATTCACGAAGATATTATTTGAATAACCCATTTAGTTATTTATGGTGGATTTTTCATCCCTAGATGTGAATTCTTCTTGTTTTAGCCAAAGGATAAGTTTTGAACTTCAAAAACAACTATTCTTAAGAACGGAGGGAGTGCATACCATGGTGTCCCGGCCCAACTGCAAGCGCGCGACTTCGATCGGTCCCTGTCTGAGACTCTTACTACTGATTAGGATCAACTTTCCGGCCATACGTGGCACGTTTTATACGTCTCTAATTTTCATTTTTTAAAGCTACAGGGGAAAGAAACTGATGGTGGCGGTAGCCGGTAGGTAGGATGTGTGATACGATCACGAGGAGGTAGTAGAGGGCAAGATTTTCTATATAAAATTGCATGTACCGTCAGGGGATATTCACACTGCTAGGCCATTAGTCAGAATGAGCCAAAGAACGTGAATAATTTGTATTCAGTTGACATTTTACGGCTTTGTTTTTATTAGGTGAAACTTATGTACCTGATAGATGTATTGAGAAGTCTTCTATACACTTTCATCCTTATATATGACCAAATTCATCCCCACAATGACAAGTGACACATGTATAATGTGTATATATCTCTTTTAAAGTATAGTTGTCTGCTAACATTGATAGCTTATATGCTGGAGTACAGGTCAATGCTTAGTGACACGTACGAGATTATAAGGCCAAATTAAGGAACAAATTTAAAATGGTCATGACAGAGATGAAGAGGATTGCATTGGGTGATGGAAAGAAGACTTTCACAGTATTTCCATCCTAATGGCCCCGGCAGAAAAAAGAAAAGTGGGCTGCGGTTGAAGAGACTAGCTAACTTGTATATATATTCCCCATGCATCCGTGGAAAATGTATATTATTCACATGTTAATAGCATGACACTAAATATCTTGTTCCTTACAATTCACTTCTCCGATGATTTTGCAATTGTTGTATATCCACGGCTTGGTAGTTGACACATACACTAGAATACATACATGCATATATACATCCACATCTTGCTGGCAACTAGTACGAGTTACACAAAGTGGCATTTATTTGCATCCCGGCCACGCCCAGCACAACACTGACACGGCGAGCAAAGAAAGCAGAGTGATGGCGGACGAGACAGCGGCGCCGCTGCTCATCCCCTCATCAGCTCCCCTCACCGCCGCTGATGCGCCACGCCGGAACAGGTTCGCCTTCGTCTGCGCCACGCTCGCCTCCATGACCACCATCCTCATGGGCTACAGTACGTAAATATATTTTTTTTTTGTCATTGTGGTGATCGTTCAAGGTCACCAGAGTTCTCGCTGCTTACGTACAGTCACCATCCTGCCTGCAGACCTCGCGCTGATGAGCGGCGCGCAGCTGTTCATCCGGGAGGACCTGGGCCTCTCCGACGTGCAGATCGAGGTGCTGACGGGGTCCATGAACCTGTTCATGCTCGTGTCCATCCTCGGCGCCGGATGGGCGGCCGACGTCCTGGGCCGCCGGGGCACGCTCGTGCTCGCCAATGCTTTCCTCATGGCCGGAGCGCTCGCCATGTCGGCCGGCGGCAGCTACGCCACGCTCGTCGCCGCGCGCTTCGTCACCAGCGTCGGTGTTGGCTTCGCCCGCGTCGTCGCGCCCGTCTACAACGCCGAGATCTCGCCGGCGTCCACGCGCGGCGTCCTCTCCTCCTTGCTAGACGTACGTACGTACATACGTGTGATATATATATATATATATATATATATATGAGCCGTGCCGATGACATCGTTGTGGTTCCTCTTTTCGATCTACGTATATATGATTCTCGGTCGATCGATCCTGCAGATGTTTATCAACGTCGGAATCTTGCTCAGCTACGTGTCGAACTACGCGTTCGCGGGCCTACCATTACACATCGGTTGGCGCGTGATGTTCGCCGTCGGCGTGCTCCCACCGGTGTTCCTGGCCGCGGGGGTGCTGGCCATGCCAGAGTCACCACGGTGGCTGATGATGCATGGGCGGTACGGGGAGGCGCGCACGGTGCTGGTGCGCACCTCAGACACCCCAGCGGAGGCCGAGCTCCGGCTCCAGGAGATCAAGCAAGCCGTCGAGGCGCCGCACGCAGCCGGCGGCGTTGCCGTGTGGAAGGAGATGCTGTGGAGACCAACGAAAAGCGTGCGCCGGATCCTCGTCTGCGTGCTCGGCGTGCTCTTCTTCCAGCAAGCCACCGGCATCGACGCCATCGTGCTGTACAGCCCGCTGGTGTTCCAGAAGTCCGGCATGTCGTCGAACAGCGCCATCCTCGGCGCCACCATCGCGGTAGGGGTGGTCAAGACATGCTTCATCCTCGTGGCGACGCTCTTCTCCGACCGCGTCGGCCGGCGCCCGCTCCTCCTCGTCAGCGCCGCTGGCATCGCGGTGACGCTGACCTGTCTAGGCCTGACGCTCTGCGTCGGCGTCGGCGGCGCGACGTCCACGCCGGTGAGCACGGCGGCGGCGTGCGTCGCGTCAGTGTTGGCCTTCGTGGCCGCGTTCTCGGTCGGGTTTGGACCGCTGGCGCCCGCGTACAGCTCGGAGATCATCCCGCTGCGGCTGCGTGCGCAGGGCACTAGCCTTGGCACGGCGATGAACCGGCTGTCGTGTGCGTTGGTGAGCATGACGTTCATCTCGCTCGCTGACTGGATCACCATGCCTGGGTGCTTCTTCCTGTATGCTGGTGTGGCAGCTGCCGCGTTCGTGTTCGTGTACTTGCTGCTGCCGGAGACTAGTGGGCGGAGATTGGAGGACATGGATGTGCTCTTCGCCGCCAAGTGAAAATATAGTTTTATTTTTTTGACTGAATTAGCCAGTGAAGTGAGGATTTTATTTGTGTGATTTTTTTTTACCCAAGAATTTGACACCAGATGATGACCCTATGATTTGCTCAGATATATAGGGCCCATGACAATTCACATCCAGCGACCTCTCATTCAATGTGAGAATTCAAGAGAAATAGTGAAAGACACGCAGGGCGGAGCAGTCTCCAAAAACTTAATGAAACAACCATAGCCTGTCACCACATGATCATGAGTTGCACACTAACAGTATTGTTCTTAAATGTGGAAATGTTAAAGACCTATTAACAAAGGAACATAATAATACTACAATAACAATCCTAGTTGTCAGTTGCCGGCTCACAAGATAACTTCAAGAACACACAATCACTATTCACTAAGCAAGCAAGATCATAAAGAAAGTAAGGCTAAATATTTAATAACAGTATCTATTTTGCATGATTTGTTGGCGGTTCTCAAACTATTAAGCACAAAAGCACTTGGGCCTTCCGACAAGATCCTCCAATGGAAGTTCATTGAGATCACCATTGAGGCATCTAGGTGCTAGTAACAGTACCGGACTCACCTTCTTAGCCTAATTTGTCGTCGATAAAGGCTTTGCCGAGTGCTACACTCAGTAAAGGGCATTTCACAAAGAATCTATCGGTAAAGGTATCTTTGATTTTGCTGAGTGCCTGACACTCGGTAAAGATTGAACCAAAAAACCCCCGAAGATAATAGCAAAAGAAATTTTTAATCAGGGGAGGCCTCCACCGTCAACGACTCAACGCCCATCTTCGTTGAAGTCGCAAGTCATGACATTTTAGCGCTAAATCCTCAGCTTCATGGCTGACAGATTCGAACCCACGACCTTTCCCTCGCGTGTCACTTCCTCTAACAACTACACCACACTATGACTTGTGTCTACATTCCGTTTTAGTTCCCCATATTATGTTAAACCAATTATAAATTGCTTATTTGAGGCTCTAAACTATTTCAAATAAAAAAGTTGTAAACTACAAAGTTTCATAACTTTTTGAGATCTACATTTTTTGTTTAGTAAGTTTTTGCATCCGAGGTCTTTTACAAAATTTGAATTTCAATTTTTGAAATTCAAACGCAGTTTTGCATGACAAGATCATTTCAAATTAAAAAGTTGCCAACTACAATGTTTCATAACTTTTTCACATCTATAAAGTTTATTTGGTTGTTTTGTCATCCAAGGTTGTTTGAAAAATTCAATTTTTTAAATTTTAAAATTCACACATAGCTTTGCATGACAATATTAAGACAAATAAAAAAGTTGTCAACTATAAAGTTTCATAACTTCTCGTGATCTACAAAATTTATTTTAGTCGTTTGGTCATATGTTCATCCAACATGATTGTTCTAACATTGTTCACAAATCATCTCTCTCGTAGTTTCATAAATTACAAGAGACATGTAAGATTTGTGAACAGATTTACTTTCACTTTGTCATATGAAAAAATGAGCAAAACAAACATTGTACATCTTGATGAGTTATATATAACTTTGTAGTTCAATTTTTTTATTTGAATTAACTGTTGACGCAAAAACCGTCGAGTCTGCGAACACGTCGGGCTTATACCCAAATTCGATAGCCGAGGTGTGCCAATCAATTTGACCGGTTAATCGACAAGGACGATAACTATAACAAAGGCAGAACGAGACGACAACGATGCGCCCGGACGTCAAGGCTCTGATTGCTCAAAACGCGGAACTTGCAGAGTTGACAGAGATCTTGTAGATGCAGCCCGTCGAAACTTCGTAAGAACTCGTAGATGAACTAGAACTAATGCGATAAAAGTAGATTTGCAGGAGAAGTAGATGAAAGTAATTGACTTGTTTGATTGATTATGTATATCTTTTACGCCACCCCACGGTACCTATTTATACCCCAGCAAGAGGAGTTGTAAACAGACAGGACTCATATCTTTCCTAAACAAAACTTTTATTTTTAAGAAAATAAACGACTCGTGCAAGAGTCAGACTCAAATAATAATAATAATACTGGCATAAAATCACCAGTTTCCATATCCGTCTTTCTTATGATGAAACCTTCCATCGGCAGACTTCTTCTAATCTGCAACCCTCTTCTATTGCCATCGGCAGCCTTCCGCTGACGTCAGTCACATCATCCTGCTTCCATCGGCAGCGCCCTACTGCTCATCGGCAGCTTTCCATTTCCATTGGCAATGTCACCCTGCCTCCATCGGCAATACTTTCCTATCGGCAATACCCCTCTGCCTTCATCGGTAACACCTTCCTATCGGCAAGTAGCCTTCTCTTTTTTTTTCTTGACGTTTTTTCAATCAAATTCACCATTGGCAACCTCCTTTGCTTCCATCAGTAATCTAACCGGTAGTATCTTGATGCCGATAGGGAACAGTGACCATCTTCTTGCCGATCAGCGCACTCGGTTCATATTGACACGTACCAAAAAACGGTGTCAACACATTCCCCCCAATTTCGGAGTATAAAATATCTTATGCGCCGAAATTTTCTCTACTGTAATCTTCTCCTCCATGATGCTTGTGCCACTACCTCGATTATTGCGTATAATCATTGCAAATTACCAATAGCCCCCGCAACTGTAGCGCCAACGTTTACAATCCCTCGATCGTGGCATGAATTCATCACCATATCCTTCCATATCTCTGCTCAGTCAAAAGGAAAACTCGAAAACGCCCTTGACGCCTTAGGTTTATAAGGACCACTGCTCGATCTTCTTTTCACCCTGAGTTCATATCCTTATTCCCCCATTTCACCGGCACTCCCGAAGAACACTCCGGCAACACATTGAACCGGCGGCTTCTTCTTCCTTCAGCAAGGTGCAACCTGCAAGAACTCTTTCGACCCAATGGCGATTAGCTTCAGCGTTCCTGCGGTCAATTTCTTTCCTTCTCACTTCATACCTTGCGATTTTTTCCCTTTTGCACCATTTTGTGATCTCTTTGCTTTCTGAATCTAGGAGATGCGCAATAGAATAGTGATTCCTACTGATCAACCACATGTTTGTTGTTTGGGCTCGATGGGGGATACCGATCCAACTGAAATCATCAATGCGGAAATCAACCAGGTCCCTTTCAGAGCTGCACATTTTGATCTAGGGTTGTGGACAGATATTTTCCGCTCTTGGCCCAAACCCAGCAAAGGGTGGAAAAATTGGTACCTTAGGATGGCCAAGTCACAACAAGTTTACTAGGCAGAACGCAACTTAGAGCAATGCATCAAACTATCTCTTGCCGATATGGCCAAGAATGAGAACATGGTGATTGCCGCCTCTTACTTCTGGTCCGACACAATGAACGCCTTTCTATTCAGACACGGACCATCCACCCCTACACTTGCCGATGTGCATATGCTTACCGGCCTTGACATCTCCTCTGCCGATGATGCCACCCTCTTCAAGAGAAAGCCCGAATATCGGGTAACTACCGCAACATCGGCGGTTGGACCGGATATATTCAAGAATATCCAAAGATCGGATCGGTAAGCCAGAGGGAGCATGTCACTTTCCTGAATATGTGGCTGGAGAAGTTCATTTTTTGCGGCAGGACAGTTGGACCCACCAATATGTATCTCCCTGCAGCAGAGCTCTTGGCCAATGGAGCAAAACTTCCCCTTGGCCGATACCTTCTCAGCTCAGTATATCACCTCCTACACAAGGTATCAGAAAAGTTACTGCTAGGCAAGCCCATCGATAGTCTTGGAGGCCCCTGGTGGTTTATCAATATGTGGCTAAACGCCCATATGCACAAGTGCCTTCAATTTGACTTGTTCTGCCAGCAATTCCCAAGAGACCTGGCTGAGAACCATGTACTTGCCGATGGTGAATCGGCAACCCGCTCTACACTCAATTTTGGGGAAGCAATAATAGTGCTGCTGGGAACTGATGCTAATGAGGATCAATTCGGCAAATTTTTCCAGAGATTTTATTGTGGAACTTCCACTGTAGAACGGGCTTGGTGGCCCTATGTCGATGAGGACAACCAATTCCCACTCACCTTCAACCTTGCCAATGAAGATATACAGAAGAATGAAGGAATTCTAAGGGCCATCCTCACTCCCTGGGCCATCCCAGTCAACATCTTCGGGAGTGGGAAGAATACTCATGCAACTTATGAATTCTACTACCCATTGGTAGTGGCAAGACAATTAGCATTACTATCGGCATTTAATTGATGCCGATCAACTGTTCGCGGCAAGACAGTTAGCATGTGGTCGTGACGGCCATAGCGGACGCCGAGGACGGCGGTGGCGGTGGCAAGCAGGGCGGCGGGTCGAGGGGCAAGAAGCAGGGGAGGACGATGCGGAAGCAGCGGAGCCGGAGCATGGAGCGCAGCGTCAACCTTGACACCGGTTTGCTTATCAAGCTCTTCCTCCCACTCTCTGCTCTGCTCTTACCAAACAGCGGGGCGGGACGTGGCTGGTGCTGCGCTGCACGCTTGGAGCTCCCTCTCTGCTCTCTCTCTCTCTCTCGCTTGGAGCTCGCCAGACCGAGACAGAGGAAGGGGAACCACCATTGGTAAGAGCAGAGGAAGGGGATGACAGATGGGGCCCATAGGTCAGCGACCCAAACCGAGACATTGACTTATCCATTTGGGCGTCAGTATCTTTTATCACCGAGTGATACAAGTTCTGGTGGCAAGAGTGGAAAGATCAACTGTTCGCTGGATCGTCACACTACTATCGACATTTGATTGATGCCGATCATATCATTCCCGATGATGCGGTAAGCTCGTCTTCGATGGTATTATTTCTGTCATCTCCTTTTAAATGCATCGACAACTAATTTTCTGTCACCAGGTTGATGACTTAATTCCAAAAAAGAGCAGAAGTGGCAAATCCTTCAATTTACGACCGACTAATCCCACATCGGCAATCGGCAGCAGGGCTCCATCGTTGGCCTCCCTCATGCAACAAAGGGCACTCCCCAAGGTCACCATCAAGCCTAAGTCTGTACCAGCCGGGGTTGGTGTCACTCCATCAGCTGCTGCCGCCGTTCTGGCGCAAGCTTTTACGGTAACAAATCTCTTCACTTTATTCATGCTGATTTTGAATTTTGATCGGTAATGTTCCACTTAATTTTCAAATTACACCAAATGTTTTTCTTTTGTAGCAGACAAGTTCATCGGCAGCTGCTCCAAGTGTACAAGCTCTTCTAATTCAGCCTGCCGATGCCCCCCAAGTGCAACAGTTGAAACGCCAAGGCTCATCAAGTACCGATCCCCGACCAAAACGCCTAAGGCCATCAACTTTAGTTACGTCATCGGCATCATCCTCTCAACCTCCTACCGATGCGCTAACACAAGAGCCAGCATCGACGTCTATCCCTGACCAAACACCGGCTAAAGCCTCCATCCAAGGGATAGTGTCGGTGCCGCAGGAGTCGGCCACCATGACAACAGGAACGCCACCGACATCGGCATCAGCACCGGCACTAACCATCTCAACCACAAAGGCAAGCTCATCGGACTCATTGCTGATTCTCAAGACCTCGCCGTGCCAGCTGCTCTGCCAAGTCCAAGGCGAGAGATTACTCTAAAGTAGGTGAATCGACTGTCTGTCATAAATTCGCAAGACACAAACTTTCAATCGACAAACTCTAATTCTTTTCTTTTCAGGCCCAAGATTACCCTAACAGCTTATTCTCCTTCACTATCAACATGCCAGACGAGGATGAAGAAGAAGAAAGTTCTGCCCAAGCCTCAGACGTCATATCGGCAGAAGTAAAATCCAAACTTGAAGCACTACTACTCTTACTGCAGCAAAGTACATCCCAACTAGTCCAAGATTCTAACGTAGTGAGGGTAGCTTTCAAGGCGATTTAAGGCCATCTGCCTGCCGATATCGAAGAAATTCTTTCCCAAGCGGCGTTCCTTGAGAGCCGACAACTTCAATATCAAAAGGCCTCACGCCGCATTGCCGATAGAGTTGCCCAAGCAAAGCTTGAAGAAGAAATGCTTAAATTCAAGCAAACTGCTGAAGAGAAACACAAAGGCATCGGTCGCCTGGAAGCCTCCAGCGTTGAGCTTGAACAGGAAATCATTCGTCTATCGGCACAAAAAGAAGAATTGCTAGCGGAGCTAAGGAAAGTCGATGAAGCTTTAGACACAGCCAACCAAAAGAAGGCTCAACTTCCCAAAGCCGCTAAAGCTTTACAACAAGAAAGGGATGCTGACGCTCGTCATGCCCTTCTGTTGAAAAGAAAAATCAAGCCAATTGAGGGCGCTGCCGATGACGACATCAGAGAAATAGAGGAAGCGGACCAAATTCGCCTTCGTGCGATTTCATCCATCCAATCCCTATTGTAACTTCCTGTATCGACAACTCTACTTTGATGACTGACTTGTCTATATCATAATGTTAATGCCTTTTCTGCCGATGCTTTATACAATAACCCCGTCATCGACACTTATACTTGTATTACTTTATGTATCCATCCAGATACTAGGATAATATTTTTTTAAATATTTATCATTGATTGCTCTGGAAAACGCAACCCCTTCGAGGGTTTCCAAAATATAAGCATTACCAGGAACTGACTGATTTATCCGAAAAGGGCCCTCCCAATTAGGAGACCACTTTTCAAATTTTGTACTCTTAGTCCCAATTGGTAAAATCAGTTTCCACACCAGCTCACCATCGGCAAACTCTTTCGCTTTCACTTTCTTGTCATACTACCTGACAACCCTTTTCTTGTTCTCTTCGATGCTGATTAGAGCTCTCAGCCGATGACTTTCTAGATCTTCTAATTCATCCTTCATAAGGATATCATATTCATCGGCTGTTAATTGGTCCTGGGAAAACAATCGTCTAGAACCAGTCTTAACCTCCCAAGGTAGAACAACATCGTGCCCATAGACTAACTGGTATGGTGAAACTTTAGTTGCACCATGACATGCCATCTGATACGACCATAAAGCTTCATTCAACACTATATGCCACCTTCTAGGGTTTTCTTCAATCTTGCATTTGATCAGCTTAATAACCCCTTTATTAGTTGCTTCGGCTTGACCATTAGCTTGAGCATAATAAGGAGAAGAGTTCAAAACCATAAACCCCATACCAATAGAAAATTCATCAAACTCCCCCGATGTGAACATGGTCCCTTGATCATTTGTAATAGTTTGAGGAATACCAAATCGGTAAACAATATGCTCCTTTACAAAGTCTATCATGTTTGCTGATGTCACCTTCTTCAAAGGAATGGCTTCAACCCACTTCGTGAAATAATCGGTGGAAACAAGTATAAATTTATGCCATTTACTTGATGGCGGATAAATTTGGCCGATGAGATCGATAGCCCATCCTCTAAACGGCCAAGGCTTAATTATAGGATTCATTGCCGACGCGGGTGCTCTCTAAACATTACCAAACCTCTGATAATCTTGACACCCTTTGAAGTATCTAAAACAATCCTCAACAATTGTCGGCCAATAATACCCATTTCGCCTAATCATCCACTTCATTTTGAATGCCGATTGATGCGCCCCACATACTCCCTCATGAATTTCACCCATCAACCCTTTCGATTCTTCTTCACTAAGGCACTTGAGCAAAACTCCATCAATCGTTCGATAATATAATTCATCACCAAGGAGCACGTACTTGGGAGCCTGAAACCTTAGATGTCTTTCAACCTTTTTAGACGGATCCCTTAAGTAATCGGCAATCTCTTTTCTCCAGTCATCGGCAACCATTACCGATGTCATCGTTTCTTGAATCGGCTGATACCCTGAAGCGCACTGTGCTAACCGATTAGCCTCTTCATTATGCAATCTGGGAACATGCTCGAAGCGGTATTCTTTGAATTCTTTAATAATTGCAAACACTTTTCATGGTATGCAATTAAAATTTCACTTCGGCATTCATATGTCCCAATCAATTGATTGATCACTAACATGGAATCACCAAAGATTTCAACGGCATCGGCACGCACTTCCCTGAGTAATTCCAACCCTTTTAGCAAAGCCTGGTACTCAGCCTGATTGTTTGTCGACGTAGCAACAATCGGCAATGAGACTTCATACTTCTGTCCTCGGGGTGAAATTAAGACAACACCGATACCTGCTCCTTCCTTACACGTGGATCCATCAAAGAACAAAGTCCAAGAAGCAATCTCTACGGAACTCACTGTACTGCAATGCTGAGTAACAAAGTCAGCCATCACCTAGCCCTTAACCGCCTTAGCTAATTCATACCTCAAATCAAACTCTGACAGCGCTAAAATCCATTTGCCGATCCTTCTACTCAATATCGGCATCAATAGCATATACTTAACCACATCATCTTTACATACGACAGTATATTCGGCCGATAACAAATAATGCCTCAATTTAATGCAAGAGAAGTACATACATAAACATAATTTCTCGACGGCCGAATATCTAGTTTCAGCATCCACCAGCCTTCTACTCAAATAATAAATTATACGTTCCTTTCCTTCAAATTCTTGGATTAAGGCTGAACCGATAACGCTGTCATCGGCAGACAAATACAACCTGAAAGGATTCACGTGTTGAGGCGGAACCAAGACTGGAGGATTTACCAAATATCTCTTAATTTCTTCTAAAGTTGATTGTTGTTCTTCCTTCCATGCAAATTCTTGACCGACCTTCAGCTTTAGCAACGGGCTCAAGGACTTAATCTTCCCAGAAAAATTAGACATAAATCTTCTAATAAAATTAATCTTGCCGATCAAGGACTGCAACTCAGTCTTGTTTGTGGGAGCAACCACCTTATTAATTGCATCAATGGATTTTCTGTCGATCTCGATACCTCTTTGATGCACCATAAAACCTAGAAATTGGCCTGCCGATACACCAAACGTACACTTATTAGAATTCATCTTTAACCCATGTTCCCTTATGCACTCTAGAATTTTCCACAAATCGGCAAGATGCTTCTCAAAATCTTTGGATTTGACCACCACATCGTCAATATAGATTTCAACTAACGTGCCGATGTACTTATGAAAAACGAAATTCATCGCTCTCTAATAAGTAGCACCGGCGTTCTTCAAACCAAAAGTCATCACGATCCACTCAAATAAACCAACATGACCTAGACATCTAAAAGCAGTCTTGGATATATCTTCTTCAGCCATGAATATTTGATTATATCCAGCGTTACCATCCATAAAACTAATGATTTGATGTCCAGCAGCAGCATCAATCAGTAGATCGGCAACGGGCATCGGGTAACCGTCCATCGGCGTAGGCTTATTGAGATTCCTGAAATCAATACAAACACGAAGTTTTCCATTTTTCTTATACACAGGAACCACATTAGAAATCCATTCGGCATATCGATATTGCCGAATAAATCCAGCCTCAGTTAATTTTGTAATTTCAGCTTTAATGCCAGGTAACACAAGAGGATTGCATCAGCGTGCCGGCTGCCGATGTGGTTGGAAACCAGATTTAATAGGTAACCCATGTTCAACTATTGATCGGTCTAGACCAGACATCTCTGTATAATCCCAAGTAAAAAAATCTTTATATTCCTTTAATAAGTCACTCAACTGTTGTTTACATTGGGAATCTAACTTAGCACTAATAAAAGTTGTCCTGGGCCTGATGCCATCGCCGATATCTATCTCTAGTAAGTCATCTGCTGATGTGAACCCTTGCCCAAGTTTTCTGTCATCGGCAAACCGATCCATTAAAACTTTTCTTCAGAACCGACTGCTTGGATCGGTATAATTCGATAATCGGCAACCTTGAGGAACTCCGTATCCCAAGATTCACCTAATATGCATTTGGTCTGCTCATAAGTTTCTGATTCTGTCGATGCAACAATTGATGAGGCTTCACTTTGGACGACTTCAATTTTGTCTCCAACCCATTGCACGAGGCTTTGGTGCATTGTGGAAGGGATACAACAATTAGCGTGGATCCAATCCCTTCCCAGGAGCAAGTTGTAGGCGCCTTTGCCACTGATCACGAAAAACGTTGTCGGCAAAGTTTTACTACCGATGGTTAACTCAACGCATACTGCTCCCTTAGCTAGTGACACATTGCCATCAAAATCTTTAAGCATCATGTCCGTCTTGTCTAAGTCCTGGTCACCTTTCCCAAGCTTTCTGAACATGACGTACGACATTATATTGACTACCGCTCCACCATCTACCAGCATTTTTGATACTGACTGCCCATCAACTTTGCCTTTGACAAACAAGGCTCTTAAATGCTGCCTTTCATCATAGGTAGGCTTTTCAAAGACAGCTGCCACTCAGCAGCTTCTTCCTCAACATCGGCAGGCGCCATGAATTCCATCGGCAATATAACAACCATATTGACCTCTGCCGATGGATCCCTATCCTTGCGTTTCGGCCTCCACTGCTTAACTGGAGATTTATCCCTTGAAGGATTTTCATTGTGATACAGATCTTCTTGGCATTCACGCTGGATCCTCCTTCCCCGAGTCTTCGTCAGACCCTTGGGGCACCATTGAGGAAGCTTAGTCTTCCAAACAGGTTGGTACCGTTTCTCACCGTTCGTGTTGGCACCACTCCTTATGTTCGGATCCCTAGAGAATATCTCTTCATAGGGCACTCTTGCATTAGCCATCTCTTCAAGCTTTTCTTGACGGCCATGCTTGCCAAGACTGTCATGTACACTGAGCTTGCCCCCCAGCCGATCATGCACTGATCCCTTTTCTCTGATTGGCCTGCCATAGCTTGATGCCCGATCATCAAAACATGGCCTCTTTTCTGACTGATCGGCAGGATAGTACCCATTGCATTCGGGGCAATTATCAACAGTGGGTAGCTTGATGCCCTCTTCCCAGCAGTGAACAAAGAAGGGGCACCTTCAATGATTTTTATGCCGATGCCACTCTTGACGCCTTTCCTCCTCCTGCTGCTGATATTGCTCCTCTTGCAAGCGCCAATGTTCTTGTCGTGGCCACCTGTGCATGATCACAACGCCATATGATGCATGCCGATGAGGCCTCCTGACGCTGCTGCTCTCATCGGCAATTTTCTTACCCTTTCTGTCATCGGCAAACTCCTTCCCTTTCACATCATGCAAAGTTATTTGATGTTCAGGATCTACCGATGCACTTTTCTTGGCAGCTTTCGACGTTAGCACTTTAGCTTTTCCATTAGTTTCCACCATATTATTCGGAAACGGGTGTTGGTCGATCTTCATCAGCTTCTAGGCTTTAGAATTTTCAAACTTAATTCGCCCAGACTCGATCTCTGACTGCACCTGCTGCCTAAAGACTTTGCAATCATTGGTATTGTGCGAAGTTGCATCATGCCACTTGCAATACTTGACCCTTTTAAGCTCTTCGGCCGATGGAATCACTTGATTAGGTGATAGCTTAATCCGCCTTTCTTGAAGCAACAGATCAAATATCCTATCGACCTTGGTAATGTCAAAGGTGAACCTTTCAGCTTCTTTCTGGGAAAACGGACAGGATACCGGCTTCTTGTTCTTTATCCATTCAGCAACGCCGATACTTGGCTCCTCATCCGATTCAGAATTTTCTTCTTGTCCAATGAAGGACACCTTTTTATTCCAAGTTTTTCTAGGTTCGAAAGCTTTAATGTCTTGATTGACAATTCTCTGCACAAGATGGCTCAAACTCTCAAACTCTTGCGACGCATATTTGTCCTTGATGTGTGGCAGTAATCCCTGGAAGGCCAAATCTGCCAATTGCCGATCATCAAGCACAAAACTGTAGCACTTGTTCTTTACGTCTCACAGCCTTTGCACAAAACTTTCTACCGATTCATCATTACACTGCCTCAATTTAACCAAATCGGTAATCTTCTTCTCATGTACGCCAGCGAAGAAGTATTTGGGAAACTGCTTCTCTAGATCGTCCCAAGTGATCACAAAATTTGGAGGCAGTGAAATGAACCATGTAAATGCCGATCCAGATAATGATGACGAGAATAATCTCACCCTCAGGTCATCCCTGCTGGCTGCTTCCCCACATTGGATAATGAAGCGGTTGATGTGCTCCATCATTGACATGTCATCTTGGCTAGAAAACTTTGTGAAATCCGGCACCTTGTACCGATTTGGGAGAGGAATCAAATCATATGTCGGAGGGTACGACGTCCGATAAGAGTATGTATTAACCTTAGGTTTGATGTCGAATTGTTCTTTCATCACTTCGGCAATCTTATTGGTCCAGTATGCATCTTGATCTTGCCGATGCACAGGCTGGATGTTGATTGGCTGAGCTGGTTGATACGCCTCCTCATGTCTTTGTGGCAAATAAGCCGGAACGATTGGCGCAGGCGCAACACCAATTCGCTGAATATAATGCATCGGCTGATTTGTCGATGGATAACTTTGAACGCCCACTAGGATGTACTGTGGCAAGGTAGATTTACCGGCCGGCATGCCGATGCATCATTATAGAGACCCGATGGTAAGTGGTATTGTTGAACTCTTGCCACCTGACCTCCAGGTTGTACCACCTGTTGTTGAATAGGTGCTTGACCAGTCCATCCAGGATTACATGTCATTGACATGTAATTCGCCGATGGCTGATAGTTAATCGGCGCCTATCGCTCCTGTACCCTGGAGTAGTCAACAAATTGGCCACCTTGGTGCGCTGGTACTCCAGTTTGAGGATTTGCCACTGCCATGGGCTGACTTACAGTTGCCATATCTTGTTGCATCGGCAAAGAACTTGCCAATGGTTGCGCGTAAGGCACTTTGGGTATTGCCATCTGAAGATTTCCTAACGGCAACTGCATAGTTGGAGAGGATGTAGCATAATGTGTCATTGGGATCATCGGCTGTGCAGGTGTTGCTGATGCCATGGGGACCTTCCACGCTGCATTGTTATCTTGGATCAATCTAGAGTCAGCAGATGGACTTGGAGGCATACCGTATCCCCACCAGTTGGCGGGAGTTGGTTGACTCTTCATTGCAGGTCCTGACATCGCCGATGCCACCAGATCTGTGTTCAATCAAGTGATGCTTACAGGGCTCGATCTTGGCGGCGTAACCTCATCGGCTGTCGGATTCACAGGTTGGGAAGATGCCATTGGAACCGCCGATGGAGTTGTAGTAGATGCTGATCCAGGTTGATGATACGCTGGACCAACATACTGGGGTGCTTGTCCTTCTTTGAAAGATTGCATAACAGCATTGTATACAGTATTGGACAGCACATTGGAGTGTCTAATTAACGCATGATTTAGTGTAGAATTAATCATCTCCTGTAATTTACCAGGATTAGCGTCGAAAGTGACTTGCCGCGGCAACGGTGGATCTTGCTTCTGGATACCTTCGCCGCTCCTGTTTAGGCTGAAGAATTTCAGATATATCTGCTTGTACTCTTTCATAGCCCGCTCCATAGCCTGCTTTTGATCATCTTTCAGATCTGCTTTGGAGACTTCAATGACATTGCTCGGATTGATCTCTGCAGTATTGTCCATAAGCTTGTAATGGGTTAAACCGTAGTCAAAAGGTGTGTTATTTGTCCCACCGGGTGTGCCAAAAGACGTGTTGATGCAAAAACCGTTGAGTCTGCGAACACGTCGGGCTTATATCCAAATTCGATATCCGAGGTGTGCCAATCGATTTGACCAGTTAATCGACAAGGACGATAACTAGAACAAAGGCAGAACGAGACGACAACGATGCGCCCGGACGTCAAGGCTCTGATTGCTTAAAGCGCGGAACTTGCAGAGTTGACGGAGATCTTGTAGATGTAGCCCGTCGAAACTTCGTAAGAACTCGTGGATAAACTAGAACTAATGCGATAAAAGTAGATTTGCTGGAGAAGTAGATGAAAGTAATTGACTTGTTTGATTGATTATGTATATCTTTTACACCACCCCTCGGTACCTATTTATACCCCAGCAAGAGGAGTTGTAAACAGACACGACTCATATCTTTCCTAAACAAAACTTTTATTTTTAAGGAAATAAACGATTTGTGCAAGAGTCAGACTCAAATAATAATAATAATACTAGCATAAAATCACCAGTTTCCATAACCGTCTTCCTTATGGTGAAACCTTCCATCGGCAGACTTCTTCTAATCTGCAACCCTCTTCTATTGCCATCGGCAGCCTTCCGCTGATGTCAGCCACACCATCCTGCTTCCATCGGCAGTGCCCTACTGCTCATCGGCAGCTTTCCATTTCCATTGGCAATGTCACCCTGCCTCCATCGGCAATACTTTCCTATCGGCAATACCCCTTTGCCTTCATCGGCAACACTTTCCTATCGGCAAGTAGCCTTCTTTTTTTTCTTGACGTTTCTTCAATCAAATTCACTATTGGCAACCTCCTTTGCTTCCATCAGTAATCTAACCGGTAGTATCTTGATGCCAATAGGGAACATTGACCATCTTCTTGCCGATCAGCGCACTCAGTTCATATTGACACATACCAAAAAACGGTGTCAACATTAACTTACTGCCTCAAAATATATTTTGAAAATTTCTTTGTCGAGTGTAAAAGAACACTGAGTAAAGCACTATGTGCCGAGTGTAAAAAGAAATATTCGGCAAAGAAGCTTCTTTGCCGACTGTCAAAAAAACACTCGGCAAAAGATTTGCTAAGTGCTTTTTTAAAGGCTATTTGTCGAGTGCTCGAAATTAAACTCTCGACAAACCAAGTGGCACTCGGCAAAAGATTTGCTAAGTGTTTTTTTAAAGGCTATTTGTCGAGTGCTCGAAATTAAACTCTCGACAAACCAAGTGGCACTCGGCAAAGTCTGAGTCTCCGGTAGTATAAAAACCAAGAGTAAGAAGCTTTGCATCTTGTCTCAATCTAATCCTAAGATAAGAGATTACAAAGATGTAGATTTGATAATCACTCAGCTAGCCAATCATTAATCTCGACATAGATCACTTGCAATTGCTCCCCAACTCACTAAGAATCTATAAGATATGCATAATCATTTTCCTCATCAAAGAGAGCTCATTTTGAACACATATAAAATGTCGGAGATTGATTAGCTAGTCGTTCTCACTTAATTATACATAATGAAATGAACACCATATGATCTGTGAGCACACAAAAACTATAAAGGCAAGTGTCCTAACACTTCTAGAAAGAACAACTATAGGGGGAGGTACTTTGTCCCGCTTCTAGTGTTCTCCATTTACTAAGACCTTTGGGATTGAGGTGGGCATGGCCCCGGCCGGCTTCGCCCTGACTGTGAAAATAACTTTTGTACTACTATTCTCTACCTACACAGAGCACTTGATCTCTTCATAAGTTCACATAGACTAAGCAGAAGTGATACCCTCTCGAGTCTGTCAGGATCGATGCAGCACCCTGGATTAGACATCCAGGCGCTAGCAAGTCTGTTAAATTTGTAGAGGACCCACTTTATCCTGTTTTGTCCATCTTGATCATTTCATAAGAGAGTACGGAGACTGAATAAAATAATATTTTTTGAGAAGTATAAATACAAATCATCTTAGAATCTAACCCATGGCACACGAATCTTAAAAAGTCGTTAACACATTACACACCTCACATCCCGAATTGAGAAATTTGAATCACAGCAGACAAATGTCCCATGTCTATTCCCTCGCTGCAAGCGAAAGAAACTGGGAATTATTTTACAAGCTTTCCTACAGAATAGTTACTGCATGCGGCTTATACTATTTCTTATAGTTACATGGAGAAGAGCATGCATACCTATTAAGCACCAGGCTTTGGCATAAAAGGGCCAAGAAGAGTCATGAGAACAAGAACATGCGTGATGAACTCCCCACCGGTGCTGAGATGCTCGTAGTGGAAAGCGGCCCTGCAACGAGGCGCCGTGTAAAAAAGCATCTCCAGCCACACGTCAGAGATGAGTTCCCAACGCTGAGCTTGGTCAGCGATGGCAATCAGATCCTGGGGAGCCACAGCACGGGCTAGGGGCAGCACTGGAGAGTAAAGCGCTTCCACCGTCCTCTGCAGAAGTTCTTCTTGTGTCATCGTTCCACTCCCACCGGAGGTTGCAGCAGCATCCTTGTTTCCTGGCGCTTCATTACTAGGGCCCTGCTTCTGTTCTTCTTTCTTCATAGCTTCAAATATCATGATGACAGTTTCCTTCTCATCTAGGTGAACCTGTGGAATGTATTCTGTGAGTTGCTCGTGAGCTTTCTGGTGCACAAGGCGGGAGTTGGCTGTAAGCATGACATCACACTTGAACACCAGGTACATGATAATGAGATAGCTCTCTGCTCATCACCATCTTCTTCTTCGTTTCACCGGCTGGTTCTGTGCCAATTCTTTTGTCCCTTGAGGAGAAGTAGCAGATGTCTGTTGCAATGTGCCAGATCAGTACGCTTGCTGGGAAATCAACTCTGCTGCTGAGGCTCTTGTGCAGTGCATCATAGCCTGACCTGCTTTCAGTTCCCATCCACTGCGTAAGTGCTCTCTCACCACGGAAGTTGGCGAAGTCCCACTCTTCTCTCCTGGTTGTGAGCAATAACAACCTATCGAGGACGACCAACTTGAGATCATATGTAACAGGGGTGTGGGTTAAGTCAAAGAACTCGGCACACCATGTACCGATGGGTTTACAGTTAAGAATCCATTTCCGTATGTATGGCAATGGCCTGCATCCATGGTAGTTCTCCACACTAGTAGTACTGTACCTCCTGGTCATGCTGTATTGTGCTAGCTCCTCTGACCATTGCTTTCTTGTAAGCCAGCCCCGAGCATGCAAACAGCTCAAACCACTCATGACTGCACACTGAGCCACCGTTCTAGGACGAAATGGTTTTCTCGCAAAGGAGAGAATGGATGTGAAGGCAGGCAGCAGATCCAGGACTATGGCCCCAACAAGCAATATGTAGGACACGGTGATGTCTGCTTTACTATGGTGGCCTTCCTTGTGAACAGATGCAAAGAGCACCAGGGCTATCGTGGTTGAAATACAATGGAAGAGGGCGTATGCCAGGACCAAGGGGATGAATGTTAGGCACTGAAACAGTTCATGTCCATCACAACAGGTAAGAACGAAACTAGATAACAAAAAAATTGGTGTCTTAGTGTGGAGGAATAGGTAGTTTTGTACCAGACGTGCGGCCACATACTGGTAGGCTATGCAGCGGTCTGTACTATCCTTAAAGTCCATCACCATGCCCGGTAGCTTGTCTGCAACCATGGTCATCCTCACATCATCAACCGGACTATCCAGTAACATGATGCCATCCACAACCGAACCGAGATCAAATTCCTTTACAAATTCCCAGCACTTGAGCATGGAACATCACTTCAAATCTTTCTTTAACATCATCGGTCGACGAGCCATCTGCATCCTCTTGCGCTATTTGCAGATTATATAATGTCGCTAACAAATTATCCATGGATGTAACCCTGAGAATCGTTGGACTGGATATGAAAAGGCAGATGGTGCGCCCGGCATACTTGAGGAATCCACAGAGGAACATGAGCACCATGGCAGCCCACGACTTGGACACCACGTAGGCCGCCACGGCTGTCTGGGTGACCAGGCCCAGCAGATGCCTCGACCACAGCTCGTTGTCCTGCTTGGAGAAGGCGGTGATGGTGTCCTGCCCGCCCAGATGGATCAGCACGAATGGTGCCCAAAACAGCATCAGCTCGTGCTTCGGCCCCTGCGCGTGAACCGCGAGGTGGCCGAGCACGAAGACGGCCACTGTGTCGGCTGATAGGTAGGCCAGCCAAAGGACGTTGCTCAGCACGCGCGACGCGCTGCGCCTCCGTAGATCCGCCATAACGGAGAGGAAGAATTGCAGGGAGAGGCTCAAGAGGATCAGGCAGTGGATCTCCCAGTGGTCCCACGCCTCTTTCGCATGCTCCAAGTCCCAGCTGAGGGAACCGATCCCAAAAGATTATTCATATCTAGTTTTGCATGGATGTGAATTACACATATCTGCCATAAATAAAAGATTATTCATAATAACCATGTAAATTTGTATCTAATTTTTCTAATTAACTACTATGAAATATAATTTAAAATACCCCCTCATATTATTTTTTTATAAAATACCCACATATGCAATTATGAAAGATAATATAAAATAATACCTAAGCTGGCATTCAATGCAATTACCAATATACACCATTATGAAAGAGATTAGAAAGTAACACCCTTTTTTGTATCTAAATTATGCACCTTAGCCATTACAACAAAATGACAAAAATATGTTATAATGTTTGTAGTTTTGTGGTTGTAGGTTGTTGCTTTTAGAAATGTTAATAGTGTGTCCTCGAGGGTACGGTATCACAGTGAAGTGAAAAGCCTCGACAATGTTGTTTGTCATTTTGGATTGTGACTTAGATGTAGCGTGATGTATATTGCTACCTAGGTTTGTGAGTTTGATATTATAATTCTTTGCAACCTGTGATTTTGTTAAGATTATGTAATTGTACAGTGGGTTAGTCTAGAAAAATATGTTGTTGGTTGGGACTTGGGACTAAGAAATATGTGACATTGGATAGGCTAATAGAGAATGCAAATTTGAGTGACGTGCTGCATTGAATATTTGTGACCCAAAGAAAAAAGTGAGCCAAAATATAAATAAAATATGAATTAATATAATGGGCTTTGGGCCATTATAAGCTAGTCCAAAACCATTGTGGTTTGGTGTAAGAAGTTGTGACTTAAAATCAAATTTCATAAAAACTCTATGATATCAAAACCAATGTCATAGAATTATAACACGGACATACAAATGACATAAAGTATGGTTTTTTATGCTAGCTTTTTTGTCAAGTGGGTGTCACAAATACTAATATGTGACATAAATTTCATATATTATGACAAAGATTAATTGTCATAAATCCTCTTATCTCTTGTATTGTTATTATGATAAAAAAACAAAAAAATACAATTTTATATAAATATCTTTATATTAGTTTAGAGGCATTGAATAATAATTCTAAAATTCTAGCTTATGTAAGAGTAAGCACGAATTGATAAACTAGTTAATTCTAAAAAGGAAAACAAGAAACATATCTCACGCATGCTATGGAGTACCTTCGTTTGTCCACCAGCAGCTTGCCACCGCCAATATTCTCCGCATCGTCATATCTCAAAGGCTTCATTTTTCTACAGTATGTATTATATATTTCAGGGGAACAAGCAAGCTAGCACAGCGCGCATGGCGTCCGGCCGCTTCTCTTCTCCATCGTATTTAAATAAGCTTGTAGAGATGGCGAGAGAATGCATGCAAACTTTTACGCTTTTGGTGTGTGGATATATGCTTGGCTTCCATGAAGAGGAAAGTTGCACATGCAGGGGGCGTAGGGAGGGGGAGCTGAGGGGGCCTAGCCTCCCAACAGCATTTTAATTCTCTATCAAATGCTTAAATACATAAACACCATTAGTATTAATATAGGTTCTGGTCCTCCTTAATTCTAACCCTGCACCCTCTATATATTAGATTCCTGACTCCGCCCCTATGCACATGCAAACTAATTAAACTGCCAGGTACGCACTAGAACATAATTACACCAACAAAAAGTAGCTCTAATAATCAATATCAGTTGGAAGATAAGGTAATTCCCTAGATAAATCTTTTCATGTATCCCAATCCTTCCTAAATTTACATGCTTGGATTAATCCCTGAAGCCGATTTTATGTCATCTCATCTTAATAACAAAACGCAATAATGCAAATTGTTATATGCATGTGTTAACGTTTGCATTAGTTTTAGTTACAGAGAATGCTGATCATCATCAGCCGCATATATCCTTTTCTTGTCTCGAGAGATATATAGCACATTCTCTACTGGGCTGTAACCAGACTGTCTTTATGTGGCCCTTCTGTGTGTCGGACTGCTCCACAAAGTGGAATCAGTTCTTTGCTCTGGGATGCTACAAAGCTTTGCTCAATCCTCACTACTAGCTGATACCCCGGCCAACATTAGGGTCGGTCTGTCGGACATATATATATATCTACTTCATCATGATAAAGTGGTGAATGCCAAAATGACTACTACTTCCACGGCTCTAAATTTATAGGTTTTGTCCTAAGTCATTAATTTACAGAACTCTGATCAAGTTCTAGAAAAAAAAATCTATTGAAATCTACAGTTCACATAAATGCTCTTTCAAAACAGATTTTGTGACTGAACTGGGACAACTTTCCTTACATAGGTAGGTTGACGTTGCTTCAGTCTCTGTCTGCCCTCAAGGTGAGCAAGGCAAGGTGTTATGGGATTCACAGCTGCAGCACCTGTGAACAACCTTCGTGACACCGTCACTGGCATGAGAGATCTTTGATGCCCTCCATCCTCCCCCTTTTGTCAGATCTCTGAACATCTGCGGCTACAACGGACCGACATATCCATGTTGGTTGTCTGGAGAACAGAGTACCCTAAAAAAAAACTCACATCCGGCTGCAACTGGAGAACAGAGTACCCTAAAAAAAACTCACATCCGGCTGCACTGGAGATAAAAATTAAGGTAAAATTAAATGGTCGACTGCACCAGATTAATGTTGGATCCGGTGAAAATTAAGGTAAAATTAAATGGTCGACTGCACCAGATTAATGTTGGATCCGGTGACCACAGGAAAAAAATCTTGTTAGAGTGTGCAGCGGAATTTAGCCTTCTTCAGCCGGCGCCCCTCGGGCCCAGGTCCACCGAAACCCACAACAAAGACTAGCCTGATAGGTGAGGGCTGCCCCCACCTTATATGTTGTGCTCCTCCACCATCAATTATCAATGTGGGAGTAAACCCAACAAATCTATAGCTCAAATTTAAACTCAATGAATCATATCCTGAAAAAGTCACAACGACTCTAGAAAGTATATGTGATATGAGGAACTGAAACCCTGCCGTGTAGATCATCAGACGTGTTTTGTTGTTGCGTGGGAATACCATAAGCAAGGCTGGAGCCTTTACAGATCAATTGAGTGGCCAGTGCCCGTATAGTTTGGGAAGAAGCTTTTTTCTTTTCTGGGTTGGGCCGGTGGGGATGGGGAGCTTTAGAGAATGACCCCACAGTATAGCCATATATCGAAGTTTTGTGTATCTCTATACCTAACACTAGAGAGACAAAATTTCTCATTTTTTTGGTTCGGCTCCTCTAACTAACAAACAATGTACGTATTAAGTTCCACTGGCTCTGCAGAGAACATCCACAGAAGCAGAATTGCGGTGGCCAAGAGCTTCAACGGAGTTGGTCAAAAGGTGTGTGGGAGGATTGCAGAGCTTTTGCGGTATCTGGTTGAGCTTGAAAGCAACGGAGGAAGGGAGCGGAGCTCGTCGAAGTTGGCGAGCGGGGCGGTGTCGGAAACAGAGGGCAAGGGCGGGAGAGGATAAGGGCGATGCCCTTTATAGGGAAGCTCGGGATGGTGCTCAGCAGACGCGTGGAGAGGTGCCCGTCGCGCTGGAGCCCTTGCTGGCACGCGAGAGGCCTCCAGTTGGCCAGCACGACGGCGACGGCGGCGCGGCGATGATTCTCCCCCTGACTACTGTAGCATATTACAGATATGCCCCTGCGCTATATTTTACAAATTACTTAGGATTTTTGAACTGCACTCAAATTTCTTCAAAAAGCAAAGTTGCTCAACTTTTTATTCTCTACAACTTTTGAATTCAGTTTAGTTTTCAAAATCCACTTTTGAATTCAAATTAGGGTTTAAAATCATTTTACCCCCTTTTAAATTACTCAAGATTTTTGAATAAAACTTGAAAATCTAAAGTAGATTTTGCTTATATTGAAGAGCTCTACAACTTTGCTTATACACCTTTGGTCCAAAATATTTTAGTTTTTGAATTGCATATTTGAATTTGAATTAGGACTTGAAATCCAATTATCCTCTTTGTAATTACTTTAAAAAGTTGAATACAAGTTGAAAATATTTCAACATAGCTTTTGATTGTTTTGAAAAGCTCTACAAAATTTCTAATACACTCCTAGCCCAATTCTTGATAGTTTTTAAAATCCATGTTTGGTCACATTTTAACCCCCCTAAATTAGGGGTTTTTGAAAAGGATTTTCAATATTTTTCAACATGGAACTAAACACTCTAGTATTTCTATGCACATAGAGTAAACTCTTTCTACTTATATGCATATCATGTGATCAACAATATGGATGATGCCTTTATGCTCATGATGTCATGCCAAATTTTAGTGAACATCGAGGTGTTACACGACCATATCTCTTTCGAACGGAAGACATCTAACTAGGTTACGTGATCATATAAAACATGCATGCAAAGGAGGAGGGTGCTATACCTACAGTGCCGATGAGGACAGGCTAGCCAAGTGGTGGTGAGTCGGTGCGGTGTCGAGGTGACGCGGTGCAGGCAGACCACGAACGCCAACGAAGTTGATCAGGTTCACCGAGTCCCTCCCACGGGTCCTCCTGCAAAAAAAGCAATTGGTTAGTGTCAAATGAAAATTTCGACATCACCTCCCCTGCGGTGTCAAATGTAGGCACGAAGTCCAACAACCACATATACACCAAACATAGGCACGAAGGCCAATAACCACAGACATAACACTAACACTACTACTATTAACACTAACACTACTACTACTAACTCTACTAACTACTACTAACACTAACACTATTACTACTCACTCTACTAACTACTACTAACACTACTAAAATCACAACTTACTACTAACTACTTACTACTACTACTTAGTAAATACTACTAGCACTACTAACTATATTACATGTCGGATACCTGAGAATAGGGTACCCTAACACCGCGCTTCGCAAAAACAAAATTATCCCCGAGGGCTCTCCGTCTTGCCCGAGCCAGGGTGATGTCATTACCCTCGGGGCCTCCCCGCCTCAACCAACCAAGACAGCAGCACTCCCTCGGGGGCTCTTCCGTCTCGTCCGAGCTAGGGTGACATCATCCGTGACGCCACCTACCCTCGAGGGATCTTCCACCTCGTCCGAGCTCAGGTGACGTCATCTGTGGTGCACCCGCCCTCGGAGGCCACTCTGCCTCGTCCGAGCAAGGATGACTTCATCCGTGACGCACAAACCCTCAGGGGCTCCTCCGCCTCGCCCCGGGCTAGTGTGGCGTCACCCAACGACATCAACCTCTCCCTAGGGCGCCACCGCCATGACCGACCCATGTTGCCCTAGCCTATAGTCAAAAGGTCCACAGTGCTGCTTGTCCTTAGGGTTGGGGTTTCAAGGCATGACCCGCCATGCCTGCCCCTTTGCGCTCCTTGCGGTACAAGCCCCTGTGCTGCCTAACCGCTGATTGACACACACCATGCTCCCGACGGACACTTGAACAGGAATTAAGTCGTTCTCAGCCCTGCATGACGGAACGCGGGGTGCCTGACCCTACGCTGCCAACCTCCGCCCATGCCCTAATCAGGGAATAGTGATGTTCCCGACTACGAGGCGCATGGCTACAGGTCCATCAAGGACGAACATGACCCGAACGGCGTGCCTACGAGCGCAATCTTCCCGAGTAGGAAGGCAAACAGAAGCCAAGGCGCTCCCAAGTCAGCAGCCCATACCGAGCCCATGCTACCTTTCTCTCTCTACTGTACTCGACCATCTCTCCTTATGTATAAAGGGGAGAATGGACTCTCAGCTCTGCTCTCTCGACACCCAGATACACAGATGCTCACTTGCATTCACGCGAACACACACCAGAACTAAGAACCTCATACGCACGAGACCTGGGAACCAACTTCCCTCTCTCACCACTGCTTGTAGCTCCCCTCTACGAGCACTCCGTGCTCGGTACTACGACCCCACAACAAACTGAACGTAGGGCGTTCATGCCCGAACCAGTATAAACCTTGTGTTCTCCGAGCACAACCATCCGATCTCGACACGCTTAGAAATTTACTCGTTGGCTGTCTAGACCCCGCCATTTTAGACACCGACAGTTGGCGCGCCAGGTAGGGGGACTTTGTGTGTTACCAGCATTTTTGAGTTTCGGATGGCAACTCGCCGCATCGATTTCGCGCTAGGCTCCATCGTTCGTTTTGGTAGCCTGGACTTCCAGTGCCACGAGCAGGGGCCGACCTGGTCCTCCGTCACCCTGCGGCACCCTCCGAGGTAGCCGTGGACGCCATCTCGGCGTCCATGGCCCACCTTGTCTTGCCTCCCTCCGAGGGGCAGAACGCTCAGGGGACAACCGCCCCACGAGCTGACTACCCCGAGTTCGAGTGCCAGCTCGACACCTTGATGGGTCCCCAGCCAACTCAGGGGTCCCTCCATAACCTCTATTTCACATTCGCCAACATAACGACGCAGCTTGCGGGAGGGAAGCCGCTCTTTTCTGAGCTCATCTTGGCGCCCGCGCCGAGGGCGCTTCCATACGGAATGCGGAACGCCGCCGCATCCTACTCGGAGGCAATTGACGCAGGGTTCTGTGCTGACCCCGCGGAGAGGACATGCATCGGGCTCGCGTCCCACCACCTTCGGTCCATCTCCGACCTCCTCACCAGTTCGGAGGCCACCTCATACGCCGACTCCAGCCACGGGAGTGTTGATCCCTGGGACCCTCTAGACTTCAAGGGTCTGGGGGACAAGGAGGCCTTTTACAATTTCTTGCACGCCAGCGACTAACTACTCGGGTCCGACTCGAGCGACCGTAGCGCTGGCCGCGGCCGCGAGTGCTTCATGTGCACCTCACCACCACACGGTGCGGCTGTCGACGCCACTCTCATCGAGAGTGGGGACAAAGATGGCGTCCACACGCCCGTGCACGAGATGGTTGCTTCCGCACCAGCGCCACGAGACGACCCACAACCTTTGGATCCCCGGCAGTGACAGTTGCACGATCTCCGTAGCATGGAACAACAACTCGCGGAGGGTCAGCGACGAGTAGCGTTCGAGCACGAAAAGCTCGAGCGCAAAGCTGCTAGGCCCCCCGAAGAGCTCCGCGCTCGAAGGGAAGCCCGAGCGGTACACCAATGCATCGTCAACGACGAGCACGACCCACCGCAGTTCGTGCGGGCAAGTCAGAACATCACGGCAGCGGCGATGCTGCTCTGCAACCTCCCGGTCCCGGACACCCCCGAAGGGAAACTCGCTCATGACGAGCTCAAATCGCTTCTAGGGTGTGCCGCAGCTCAGCAGGCCGAGAGCTCCGCGTCCCGACGACCCGGGCTCAATTTCAGCCATCAGACCGACCTAGCGCCTAACGACTGGGAGGGATCTGTTCATCAGGGTGCCACAACGGGCGAACGCCGACGCCCGATGGTTCACGCTCGCGTGGGTGACAAGCGCGACGTGCGCGACACGCTTGACGCAAGCAAGCACGCCATGCAAGACAGCGTGAGCAAGGGTTACGACGTCCGCTGTGGTGGCCGATACGATAGCGAAGAAGACCGACCTCCGACGCTAGAGCCGCCGGGCCCTTTGGCCTACATTCGCTCCATTCGACGCGCACCTCTGCCACAACGGTTTCGGCAACCCACCAACACCGTCCGGTACTCCGGGGAAATGAACCCCGGGCTCTGGCTTGATGACTACCGCCTCGCCTGTCAGGCCGGCAGTGCGAACGATGACGAGTTCATCATCCGCAACCTGCCTCTCCACCTCTCGGACTCAACCCACACTTGGCTCGAGCACCTACCCCCCAACACCATTGATGGGTGGAGATCCCTGCGGCGGGCCTTCATAGGGAACTTCTAGGGCACGTACACGCGCCCAGGGAATCCCTGGGACCTCTGTAGCTGCAGACAGAAGGCGGACGAGTCCCTCCGGGATTACATCTGCCACTTCTCCCTGCAGTGCACGAAATTCCCAACCCGGCTGACGCGGACGTGGTCGGGGCGTTTCTCGCGGGCACCACCTGCAAACAGCTGGTCCACGAGCTAGGCCGTAGCAACCCTCGCACCACCGAGCGACTCCTCAACATCGCCACGAGCTATGCTTCCGATGAAGAGGCAGTCGGTGCAATCTTCCACCCCGACAAGGGGAAGGACAAGCATGTGGAGGATGCTGGCAAAGGCGGCTCCAACCGCGCCCAGATCAGGAACAAGAAGAAGGGCAAGCTGCAGTGCAGCGGTGGCGACAACTTGGTCACTGCAGCGGACCGCAAGACCCCCCGTCCCCAGGGCGGGAAGAAGGGGGGAAAGTTTGACGACATGCTCACCAAGCCATGCCCGTACCACAACGGACCGGTCAAGCACACACTCCAGGAGTGTGAAATGATTGCCAGGTACTTCAAAGCCGTTCCCGACAAGGACAACCAGCCGAAGCAGCAGGAGGGCCAGGACGGGGACGGGGGTCGCGAAGACTCCTACCCCCACATGAACAAGTGCCTCTTGATCTTCGGGGGCTCGGAGGCCTACGGCTGCAAGCGCCGAAAGAAGCAGGAGCGGCGCGAGGTCTTCGCCGCCGCCCTCGCAACGCCGGCTTTCCTCGAGTGGTCGGAGTCTGACATCACATTTGGTCACGATGACCACCCGAACCATGTCCCCCAACCAGGTCGCTATCCACTCGTCGTAGACCCGATCATAGGGAACGTGCACTTCACCAAGTTACTGATGGATGGGGGCAGCAGCCTCAACATCATGTACTACAACGCCTTCGAGGCCCTCGGCCTATGTAGGGAAAGGCTCCGATCCTTGGGGGCTCCCTTCCAGGGGATCGTCCCCTGAAGGCAAACGGTGCCCCTGGGGCAGATCGACCTGCCCGTTACCTTCGGAGAGCCGGACAACTTCCGGAGCGAGGTCCTCACTTTCGAGGTCGTGGCTTACCGCGGGACGTATCACACGGTGCTAGGGAGGCCGTGTTACGCAAAGTTCATGGCCGTCCTCAACTACACCTACCTCAAGCTCAAGATGTGGGGGCCGTTCGGCATCATCATGGTCACCTCCGAGTTCAAGGTGGCTTACTAGTGCGAAGTGGACAGCTGCGAAAACTCCATGGCCGACGTGCGCAGCGAGGAGTTGGCAGCGGCAATCGAGGCCGCAGACAAGATGGATGTCGACCCCTAGAGCGCGAAGAGCTCGGACGCCCACAACACCAATAGCTATGTCATTTTTTACTTTTTAGTAACTCACTTAGAACATTGTACATACGCATGTAATCCTTTTTAAGCAAAAAGTTTGAGGAATAAAAATGCGAGGACTCTCGGACCAATTGCTTAGCAAGGTGCACTCCCTGTGCGGGCCAGAGCACACCTTGCTCGGGGGCTAGAAAGAGGGGAACCCCCTGTTTTTTTTCTCTCCAAAAAACTTTTTACGCAAAAACTCGCACTTTTTCCCGCTGAACGAAAACTCCGCCTTACCCGGCCAGAGAGAAAACCTCACCGGGCCGCGAGGTACTCAGGCCCCCCCCCGGAGCCAAGTATTTCCGCCCGACTGCCCACCCGAGCAGATCAAACCTCTTACCAGGAAAAGTAGAGCAAGTAGATCAAAACGGAAAAAACGCAAAAACCAAAAAGCAATTAAATTTGTCCAAAGCCCTCCAGGGCGCATCGTAGCAAATGATAACTTAAATTGTTTTTTACAAGGGCCCTCAGCCCTGATTTCTGACCACGTAGGGTCACTCCTCCAGTGGCGGGAACACTTCATCCTTGAGTTTGGCGGCCAAGATCATCGCGGGCTCCTCCGCGGTAGCTTCAATCTGGTCGAGCAGCTCCTTCGGGGCGTCTTGGGGGTAACCGTCGCTAACAAGCGCGGGGTCACCGCGTCGTAGAGGCAGGCGGCGATGGCCATCGTGCGATGGATCCCGACGCACAGGGCCTCCCGGATCCGAGTCTGGCCACGCTCCCAGAGCAGGCCGACCCGTTTCCTGGCCGTGTCAGGACCGTCCCTTGTGCCCGGCACCCCAAAGAGGTCGCACACCCCGTGTACAGCCTCACGCAGCGCGTGTGATTCCTACGCACCAGCCCGCAGTTCTGGGGTAGCAAAAGGAGAGCATCAACCTCCGAGCAAAAAGGCAAATCATACCGGAACAAAAAGAGCTCAGAAAGGCAACGCACCTTCGTTCTCCCTCGACAGGCCATCGGCCATCGCGCGGAGCTGCGAGACGACCGCTGTCAGCTCACCAACCTGAGTGGAGAACGTCAGGATCCTCCGGTCAGCAACGGCGCCGCGGTCACGTGAGCGGATCGAAAGGTCCTCGAAGCGGGCCCCAGCATCGTTGCGCTCTTGGCGGTTAATGTCACGCTGGCGCCGCATGGTGTTGCGCTCCTCCTCCATGGAGTCCAGCGCCGAGATGGCCTGGCGTCGCGCTTCTGCCTCAGCGTTGCGCTCGGCCATCAGGCGCTCAACTTCAGCCTGTCGCGCCGCGCGCTCATCCTCCAACATCTTACGGACGGCCTCAGCATCGGCACGAGCTTCGCTCCGCTCCCGCTCGATCGGCTCGATGTCGGTGGCGCTCTGGTGCGCCAACGCTTGGGCATCTCCCGCCCTCGTCTCCGAGGCCCTCATCTGCTCCTCCAGCTCCACCATACGGCGGTGAGTCGCCACGAGCTCCTCGTCGACGTCGGCTTTCCCGACGGATGTCCACGACCCGGGGTCCCACCGGCCGACTTCGCGGCGGAGGAATTCAGACTTCCCGACGCTCATCGCCATCAAGATCTGCATGGAGGGAGACATCAAGAGGTTGACAAAAAAGAACAAGCAACACTTACGATTGAGCGGCCTCTCACATTGCCATGATGGGAGAGGTCGTCGGAGAGTGACGCGACCGCCCTCTGGATCAGCCCACCGCGCGTGCGACGAGATGCTCGTGCTTCCGACGGGCGTCAATCACGTGGTTCCAAAACCGGAGCTCGCGCTGGTCGTGAGGTTCTCCCAGTCAACCCAGGCAATCGGATCACCGTCCCCGAAGGAACGGCGGTCAAGACCAAGCCGGCGTAGGGCCCCAGGGGTGGCATCCCCCCAGCGCCAGCCACCTCGCTCGGCGAGGTCGCACTGGACTAGGAAAGAATGACCTTCGCCGCACGCACGACTGCCAGCTCCTCCTCGGTGAACGATCGGGGGACCACCACGCCCCGGGCCAACACGTTGGGAGGAAGGGGACTACCCAGGAGGTCCTCTTCACTCGCTCCGGCTGCCACCGCCTCAGTCTCAGACGTCATGGCCGGGAGGTCCACCGTCCCGTCCGCATTGTCAGTGTCGCCCCCATCGGCCTCACTCGTCGTGGGCACTGCCGCCGTGGCTGGCTGGTCCTCCTCGGCGTCCACAGCCATGGGGTCACCCAGGCCGCCCTCCTCCCCGGAGTCATCGACGATTACCACCTCTGGGAGAGAGGACGGCGTGACGGCCGCAGGGCTTGCGACTGCGGGGGTGAGCGATGCAACGCCAACGACATTTCCGCTTTGCCTCTTGTCGGTGGACGGCGCCCCCTAACGCAGTATCTTCCATCCTGCATGCGCGGGGCCCCCGACGATCCTGAAACGCCCAACATGCGCAGTCAAGTCACAGGCAACCTCTCTTCGATAAGAAGGTGGAGAAATACATCAAAAATGAAAGCTTACAGCAGGGAGAAGACGCGAACACGTTTCCGCTTCGGCTCCACCTCGCTGTGACCAGCGGTGCCCGGACCGCCACTCCGTTCGCCGCCCTCGCCCTCCCCCCGGACGGGGCGGAGCGGGGAGTGTCTACGGGACCACCAGCAACGCCACTCCCGGAACCCCCGGGGGCCAGATGCGCGCCAAGCGTCCTGATCGGGGGCACCTCCACCATCGGCGCAGCCCTAGAGGGGTAACGCAATGTCCCGGCCGCCAGTAGTGCCGGCACCACCTCGGACAGAGGACGCCTGTCCTCATCGTCGTCGTCCTTGTCGTCGTCGTCATCGTCGCTGAGGTCCTCCCAGTCCTCGTCGGACTCAGTGGGAGACTCCTCCTCCGGCTCTCCCGCGCGGTGTTGCCTAGCTCGCCGCTGGTCCAACTGCATACTCTTCAAGGCCTTGTCAGCTTTCTTCTTCTTTCTCTCGGCGGCCTCCGCCTGCTGCTGTGCGTTCCGCTCCCTGTTCGCCGTCCGCTGCGCCGGCGGAACGGGAAGGGGAGCGACCACATGGCGAGCCATCGAACGAGGCCCCTATGAAGGAAGAATGGGAGATGCACAGGTTAACACCACGAGAGAAAGGCAACACGGGGGAAAAATCAGCACTACACTGTCTGAACTCACTAGTAGGACGAACCCAAGGTTTGGGCGCTTCGGGGGGCAACGGCTGATGTCGTCCGTGGTCATGGCGTTCCCCAGCAATCTTTTTGTGGCGGCGACCGTGCGGGCAAAGCTCAGTTCCTCGTCCGCCATGGCGGACAGCTTGCGCGACGCTCCGGGCACCATCTCGTGCAGCCGATGCTCTCGCTCCACAAGCGGGAGCACCCGGCGCTGCAAGAACTGCGCAACCACCCCGGCGAAGTTCAGCCCCTAGTCCCGGAGTCGCGTCAAGCTCCGGAGGTAGGGCTCTATCCCTGCGAGTTCTTGGGGAGTCAGCCCGTAATGCCAGCTGGGGAGCTCCTCGGTGAAGCGGCGACCCGTGTAAGCTGGGAGCGGTGCCTCGGGGTGGTTCCGGATGTAGAACCACTACAAGTGCCACCCCCGATTAGACGAAATCATCCGCGCCAACATGTAGAGATGCAAGTTGGTGGGACGAAGGCTGAGCGCGCACCCTCCGCTTGGCACCACCCATCTCGCGCCACCAGAGTTGAGGAGGAACACCAACGCCCTGAAGAAAAACTTCCACAGGGCGAAGTCCGCCTCCACCACAAGCATCCCCTCCGACATGGCCGCGAAGGCCGCAAGGTGGAGGATGGAGTTGGGATTGAGATTGTGGAGCTAAATACCTTAGTGGTGGAGGATCCCGTGGAAGAAGCGACACGGTGGCGTTCTAAACCTACGCTCGTGGAACGGGAGAAAGAAAACCACGTACCCCGTCGGCGGGTCCGGTACGTTGACGTTGGTGGGGACGATCCACTCCCAGTGGCCGTCGGCGGAGAGCTCAGGGCGCAGCAGACCCGCATTCACCAGTTCGAGCACCCGCTCATATTCAAGCGTGCACCGGGCCCAGCTCCTCTCTGGATGCTCTCCAGCCATGGTGGACACACCTGAGGAACGGCTCACAACGCGGCGGATGGCGTAGCTAAGGCAGAGACGGAGCGGCGCAAACCCTAGATTCGAAGGGAGGCGACGCGAGCAGGATTGGGATGCGAAGAAGGCGAACAGTGCGAGCTCACGGGGGAAGACGCGGCGCATAGATATTTATAGGGACCCAGAAGGCAGAGCGGCGCCACCACCGACTCTTCACCCCACGATCCCATGTCCCCAGTCGCATTTAATGCGGCCGCTCGGCTGCGTTGATTCCACTGTTCGCAGGAATATCAGGAGCCACGCGCATGATGGCAGGTAACTGACACCACCCGCATTTTTTCTCGCTCCGATCCGCGTCCCATATCTATCATCATTACAGGATCCATCCCAGGCCCACCACGCCACACGCATGATGGCAGCTTTTTTCTTACGCGTCCCTAGCCAAGACACACGCTCTCCGAGTGCAACCACACCTCGGGGGAACCTCCGACTCGCCCGAGCTTGGCCAACGTACGTAAAGGTCGGAGGGGCGAACACGTGGCGCAAACAGCGGCGACGGCCCAAGGGCCTAGGTAAGATAAAGGGATAAGGGCTATAGACGCCCCGAGGGCCCATTACGGTTCAGAGATATGGAGGCCGACCCAGCAGGGTTCGAAACGGCCGACTCAGGACAACAGAGCGAGGGGTGAATAGGGAATGGACACAATAGCAGTCATCAGCCTGGCAATCGGATGCTAAGGTCATTCTCAGATTTCGTATTTGAGTCCATTTCGGATAATTAGTTCATGGTATTCCACCGGAGGAAGGCACCGAGCCATCGGAACCCGTCAAACGGACCCAGGTACTACATGAAACCGATTTGGGGTGCGCCACGACATGGGCCACTAGTCAGAACCCTATCGAACGGGAACCGACACCCCACTTAGATTTACCCGTTACTAGCTCGACGAGCACCCATGGTTCGTCCACCTCGAGGATAGCATGGGCCAGCTCATATTCTCCCTTCTCGCGGAGAGATGCGCGGGGAACGTACAAAAAGACGGTACAGACCCGAGACGATTTCCCTACATCGAGTAAGGACTCGGGGGCTACCACCACATTATGCGCCAAGCCTCACACGTCAGAGGTCCGCACAGGTAAACCCAAAACAAACACATTTTGTTTTTATATATTTTTTTTGTGAATTTCGTTTTTATATATTAATCAATCCTTGCAGGGGTTACATGCTCTTGAAGAGCCACGGGGGCTAAGCCCAGTCGTCAGACACAAAAAACATGAAAACGTTTACAAGGTGGACTGAAGGGAAATCCCGAGCCGAAAAGGCCGAAAGCCAGAGACGCTACATAGGCTCCCGCACTAAGGGCACCACCGCCCGACACGCCGGGTATCCAGGTCAGTCAATCCAGCCGCAGGGCTCAGAAAACTCCTGCCTAGCATACAAGATTGCGTCGGACGGCGCCGACGCGACCCGCTGACAACTCTGACCAAGCATGTTGCAGCTGTGGTAGAACAGCGGCTGCCTCGTCTGCATGAGACCACGGGCCGTGACAACGCTACTCCCTCCCCCGGAGTTGGTTGGGCACTTTACAACTAAGTCACCTCAGCTGCTCCATGATCAAGGTCACCGCCGGCAAGTGGCTTCGAGCCCGCCATACAATGGCAGCTCCGAGCCCGCCTATCTCGCCGATGGCGACATCGCCATCAACCAACAACCAAGGATGAGCCAACTCCTGGGGTCACACAGGAGAACTGCCATGACTTTCCTAGTGGAAAAATCCTTGAATGCCCTCCGGGCAGGGACAACACGCCACCGCTCCTCAGAAGCGGAGAACAGGATCCATCCGGCGAAAGGATGGACCCTGCGCCTCCCACCCCTAGGAGCAGTGCGTGCAGGGGTGGTGACAACCTCTCGCCCTACGAGTGGCTAGAATCAGAGGAGGTACTGCACATGTCGCAGAGCTTCCCCTGAACACTGCCACTGAGCGAGAGGGAACACCAGCACCCCTAACGTAGAACTTCCCCTGATCTCGGTTTTGCTCTCAAAAGACCGCCCGCCAGGGCGGCTCAAGGGTATCACCAACGAGGCCTCGGAGGAAGAAGATAGGGCACGCCATGCTGCGGGTTTGTGTGTCTTATCTCGCAGATGACTGCCCCTATTTATAGCCCGCCAGGGCACCCACACGGCAACCAGTCGTGAAGCTACAACACTCGCCTCCCCCAATTAAACCTCACTACGCGCCAGTGCCCATTTCTAATAGGGTGCGTCGGGGCTATAAATGGCCAAGCAGACGGCAGGTGTGGAACATGTTGTTCGAAGTTTTGACCACAAGAGGGCGGTGCGCCTGCAACGTCTCTCGAATGGGAAAACACGACACACCCACCCTAGGACACGAGGGGCGCAGTCGTCAGACCGGGGTGACGCCAGTACGACATCGACCGGTCCGGCAGGCGCTCTGGCCGAAAGACAACACTATGCAGTTCTGATTCGTCATTTCAGGACACGTCAGCCCAAGTACAACAGTGCACCTCGTGGCAGGGCTGGCGTGCAAGCAAGGCTCTGGCTCTGTGCGTACAGAGCAGTCCTCTTTTCTTCTGCTTGCCCATAAGGAGGAAGAGGGGCCAGATACTGTAGGCTCGACCGGATAAGCCCCATAAGGAGGACGAGGGAACATGTTGTCCTCCTAAGGCCTTGGGGGCTACACTCGGCGGATGCGCTTGCCCGCACCCACCGGAACCCAAAAACTTAGTCAACCACCATAAACGCTCTTGGAAACCTCTAGTGAAGTCTCGTCACTGCATCGCAGGCTCGGGGGCTACTGTCGGATACCTGAGAATAGGGTACCTGAAAGGTCCTAGATGGCTAGAGGGGGGTGAATAGCCTAATAAAAATTCTACAAAACACTAGAGCTAAAGGTTAGATAACACTTAAGCGAAGCCTTTTGCTCTAGCTCTACGAGGGATGCAAAGCCACCTATCCAATGCAATTCTAGTTAGCTAAGTGCCTAACAATCAATAGCAAGAACCTAAAGCACTTAGCGCAAGCTAGCAAGAACAACTAACTAGAGAGCCAACTAAAACAAGCTACAAACCACACAAGCTAGCTAAGCAAGATATGAGAGAATGTAAATACAAGATAGGATGTGATTGTTATACCGATGCCTTGTGATGTATAGATGTCAAGATGAAGAATCAATCACAATATGAAATCCAATGAGTAGTCGGGAGACAATGGTTTACACAATGATTTTCTCCCGAGGTTCACTTGGTTGCCACCAAGCTAGTCCCCGTTGTGTCGACTATTCATATGGTGTTTCGGTGGCTAATTGGCAATTCACAAGCCAAGCCCACTACCCGGGCGCCACAAGAAACCACCCAAATGAGAGTAACTCAATAACAGGAGCAATGCACTAGAGTTACCCTTTGGCGCTCCGCCAAGGTGGGTACAAGGCCTCTCACAAGTCGATGAAGCCGGCTGCGAACAATCACCAACACGCGCCGAAGCTTCTCCTCAATCGCCAAGCCATCTAGGTGTTGGCAAACACCAAGAATAACAAGAAACTTCGCGGCGATGACGATGACCAAGTGCCACTAAGATGCAATGCAATGATCAAGCACTTGGTTCACTCAAACTCTCACAAATATGCAATCAAGAGTGAAGAGAGTTGAGTTGGAGGGCTTCTCAAGCAAGCACAAGTGTATAAAATGAATGGAGAGTGCAAGAGAGAGCCCTAGGAGCTGGCCACCACATATTTATAGCAACCACCAAGCAACAAGCCGTTTTGCTCCTCTTTATCAGTTGTCTGCGTCAGTCCGGACACACTTTGTATGGGGGGTCCGGACCATCTCGTGTGCGTCCGGACCCTCCTCCGATTTGAATTCGCCTGTTGGCGCCCTTCCTGGTGCCTGCTGCGCTCCGCCGAACGCAGTGAATAGTCGGGGTCCGGACCAACGCGCCTTGCGTCCGGACCCTACGCAGAGCCGATCCAGAGAGCCCCAAATGCCCGGACTCGCGACCGAATACCTGCGTCCGGACGCACAATAACGTTCGGACCCTCTGCAGAGAGCATACAGAGAGCTCAAAACAACCGGACGCTCGTCCGGTGCCCTGCGTCCGGACCTCCTGTCCAGAGAGGTCGAGGCTAGGGTATGCTTCCGGACGCAGCTGCATTGGTCTGGACTGCATCTCACTAGCGTCCGGACCTGCGTCCGGAGCTCTTCTGAGTTCCAAACCGAGCTGCCTCTTCTTCTCCAAGCTTCCATGTGCTAACACCTTGTGATCCATACCTTTGTTCACCTGTGTTAGCTTTTACAAGATATTTTCTTGGATTTGTTTCAAGTTTCATTTCACGTAGGTTCATTTTAATTAGCATGCAATGCAAACCTAGTGGCACATGATAACCGCAATCGAAATGAGTTTTCCCTTCTTAATAGTACGGCTATCTATCCTAAATGTGATCACACTCTCTATAGTGTCTTGATCACTAAACCAAAAATGGCCCTATAGATATACCTTTGCCTTGAGCCATTTTGTTTTTCTCTTTCTTCTTTTCCTTGGTTCATGGAGCTCTTGATCCATCATGGTCATCCATCTAGCTCCATAGATCAAGGTGAACCACCCTATCTTGACCATACACTTAGTACAAGGGTTAGTCCATAGGTTTCATCAATTAACCAAAACCAAACAAGGTCTTTCAATCTCCCTTTTTGGTAATTGATGACAACCTTTCACAAAGGAATATATACAATGAAAATTTCAACTTTGGTAGTATTAGGCCCCCCTACATATGTGATATATGAGTTTGGTTCATTTTGATCACATATGCATGAATAGAAATTGTGGGAGAGTGAATACTACCAAATGATGCTAAGGTATAAGAGATGGACCTTTGAAGCGTGATACCAATCGGAGTGCCATATTATACCATCCTTAGCACCATGAACGCCTAGAAACCACTTGAGAGCAAACTTGAAATACCACTTGAGAAGCTTTAGCTCACAAGAAGAATTAGGCTAAGACCTAAGCATGCTAGTACTTCAAGCATCAAGTCAATTATGTTTCTAGCACTCACCACACAAGCATGTCATTAATATAAGTACATATGCAAGTACACACTTATGAATGCACAAAGATATGCAACAACTTTATTCATAGGTTTGCTCCCCCTACTTGTGTGCTTTATATTTTTCAAAATTTTCAATTTTCTTTGTGACTACTTACTTCTCCCCCTTTGTCATCTATTATCACAAAAGATGTGCTCAAAGGTTTGATTATTGGAGAGAAGTGTTAGTTGTGGTTCAATCTAGATCACTTGCCCCAAGGTATTTAACTCGGTTTAAACCATGGACAAGCTTGTTCACACATCCTAGAATGGTTATCTTGCCCATGTTGAGCTAAACATTTGAAGTTCATCATCTAGATCAAACTCTAGGATTGCAAGCCCACAAATATGTCATTTTCTACCACTAGATCATATCAAGCATAGAAGCAATAGTGGTACCATATAAGCATCAAAACATTTTATTTTACATGAATGAGCCTAATGAATTGATGTCTAGATGCACTAACAAGTCCTAATAAGGATGAATGACATGTCAATCAACTTGTACCTTGCATAGCTCGAAGGAGAGGCATGTCATATATGGGGGTGCATCAACACATATTTGAGGAGTCAAGAATGTTCAATTCATTTCTTAGCTTGCAAAACCTCTTCTCATCAAGTGGCTTGGTGAATATGTCGGCAAGTTGATCATCGGTGCCAACACTTGTGATCTTGATATCACCCTTTAGTTGATGGTCCCTTATGAAATGGTGTCTCACATCAATGTGCTTGGTTCTTGAATGTTGAACCGGATTGTTGGTTAGCTTCACCGCACTTTCATTGTCACATAGCAATGGCACTTGCTTGAATTTGATTCTATAGTCATTCAAAGTTGCTTTCATCCAAAGCAATTGAGCACAACAACTACCCGCACTTATCTATTCGGCTTCGGCGGTAGAGAGTGCAACACTATTTTGCTTCTTTGATGACCAAGATACAAGTGACATGCCTAGCATTTGACATGTGCCAGATGTGCTCTTTCTATCAATCTTGCATCCCGCATAGTCGGAGTCTGAATATCCAATCAACTCAAAGTTTGACCCCCTTGGGATACCACAATCCAACATCTTGTGTATGCTTCAAGTACCTAAATATTCTCTTTGTAGCCTTCAAGTGAGTTTCTCTTGGAGAGGCTTGGAATCTTGCACACATGCATACTCTAAACATCACATCCGGCCTAGAAGCGGTCACATAGAGTAGGCTTCCAATCATAGACCGATATAACTTTTGATCCACCATATTGCTACTAGAATCACTATCCAAATGTCCATTAGTGCCGATTGGAGTGCTAATGCCTTTTGAGTCTTCTAATCCAAACTTCTTCATCATATCCTTGATGTACTTGCCTTGACTCACAAAGGTGCCATTCTTCAATTTCTTGATTTGGAGACCAAGGAAGTAGCTAAGTTCACCAATCATTGACATTTCAAACTCATTTGCCATCATCTTGCCAAATTCTTCACAAAAATCTTGATTGGTTGAACCGAATATGATATCATCAACATAGATTTGGAGCACAAATAGATCCTTGCTAAGCTTCTTGGTGAAGAGAGTAGTATCAACCTTTCCCATGATGAACCCTTTAGATAAGAGGAAATCCCTCAATCTTTCATACCATGCTCTAGGTGCTTGCTTCAAGCCATATAGAGCCTTCCTCAACTTGTACACATGGTTGGGCTTCTTGTCATCTTCAAATCCGCGAGGTTGCTCAACATATACTAGCTCATTGATGTATCCATTCAAGAAAGCACTCTTCACATCCATTTGGTATAGCTTGATGTTGTGTGCACATGCATAGGCCAATAGGATTCTTATTGCCTCTAATCTTGCAACCGGTGCATAAGTTTCTCCAAAGTCAAGACCCTCAACTTGAGTGTATCCTTGAGCTACCAATCTTGCTTTGTTTCTCACAACTATACCATCTTGATCTTGCTTGTTTCTAAATACCCATCTTGTGCCAATAACATTGTAGTTCTTGGGTCTTTCAACTAGCTCCCAAACTTGATTTCTTGTGAAGTTATTGAGCTCTTCATGCATTGCATTTACCCAATCAACATATTGTAAGGCCTCTTCAATCTTTGTGGGCTCTATGGATGATACAAATGAGCAGTGCTCACAAAAGGATGTCAATCTTGATCTTGTTTGAACACCATTTGTAATGTCACCAACTATTTGATCAATGGGGTGATCTCTTGCAATGTTGGTTGGTTGAAGGATAGGAACTTGACTGCTTGAGCTTGATTGAGATGAACTAGCAACTTGTTGATCTTGCACTTGAGAGTTACTAGCTTGCACTTGAGGTGGGTTGAGCACTTGATCTTTGTCATCTTCAATGTCAATCACTTGCCTTGGCCTAATATCACCAATATCCATACTCTTCATAGCATTGGCCAATTGAGATCCACTCACATCTTCTAGATTCTCATGATCATCTTGTGAGCCATTGGTTTCATCAAATTCAACATCATGAACCTCCTCAAGCACACCACTAGCCGAATTCCACACTCTATAGGCTTTGCTTGTGGTTGAGTAACCAAGTAGGAACCCTTCATCACATTTCTTGTCAAACTTCCCAAGTCTTGTGCCTTTCTTCAAGATGTAGCATTTGCACCCAAAGACTCTAAAGTATGCAATGTTGGGCTTTCTTCCATTCAATAGCTCATATGGAGTCTTCTCCATCAATGGATGACAATACAACTGGTTGCTAGAGTAGCAAGCGGTGTTGATAGCTTCGGCCCAAAAGGATTGACTCACATTGTACTCACTAAGCATAGACCTTGCCATGTCAATCAATGTTCTATTCTTCCTCTGAACAAGGCCATTTGATTGTGGAGTGTACTTGGCCAAGAGTTGATGTTTGATTCCAAGCTCATCACATAGCTCTTCAACTCTTGTATTCTTGAATTCACTTCCATTGTCACTTCTCACTTTCTTGATGGTAGTTTCAAATTCATTGTGACATCTCTTGGCAAAGGATTTGAATGTTGCAAATGTATCACTCTTGTCATTGAGAAATAATACCCAAGTGTATCTTGTAAGATCATCCACTATGACAAATCCATACTTTCCCTCCAATACTTGTGTATGTTAGTGGTCCAAACAATTCCATGTGCAATAGCTCAAATGCTCTACTAGTGCTCATCATGCTCTTCTTTGGATGGGTGTTTCCAACTTGTTTGTTGGCTTGACAAGAGCTACAAAGTTTATCCTTCTCAAACACAACATCTTTCAAGCCTCTTACTAATTCATGCTTGATCAATCTATTCAATTGCTTCATGCCAACATGACCAAGCCTTCTATGCCATAACCAACCCATACTTGATTTAGTGAGCAAGCAAGTTGACAATTGAGCTTCACTAGCATTGAAATAAACTAGGTAGAGGTTCTCATATCTAAAGCCTTTGAAGATCAAGTTTGAACCATCCACACTAATGATCTCAACATCATCTACCCCAAATATGCATTTGAATCCAAGATCACACAATTAAGCTACCGATAGCAAATTGAAGTTCAAGCTCTCAACTAGCAAGACATTTGATATACTCAAGTCATTGGATATTGCAATCTTACCAAGACCCTTGACCTTGCCCTTGCCATTATCACCAAATGTAATACTATTAATGCCATCACTTGTGTTGGAGTTGATTGATCTGAACATTCTAGAATCTCCGGTCATGTGTTGAGTGCACCCACTATCAAGCACCCAATGCATTCCTCCGGCTTTGTAATTTACCTACAAAACAAATTAGTTCTTCTTAGGTACCCATACTTATTTGGGTCCTCAAAAGTTAGTGACCGAGGATTTTGGCACCCAAATAGCCTTCTTCTTTGGGCCAACAATAGGTGTGCCAACATACTTAGCCATTATACCATCTCTCCCTTTGGTAAGCATATAACATGAATCAAAATGTATGGAGGTGGCCTTAGAAAACTTGATTTGGCTCATGTTTAGTTTGCAATATTGGTCAACATGCCCCACTTGCTTGCAACTATTGCAATACCGACCATTGCTTCTCACAAAGCTAGGCTTTGGAGTCACAAAGGTGGCCTTGCCTTTCTTAGGGGTATAGCCCAATCCCTCTTTGTAGTGGGAGAATATTTGGCTACCCAAGCACTTTAGCAAGCGGGCATCTCCACCATATGCCTTACCCAAAGCATGAGTGAGTTCATTAACATCATTTTTCAATTTTTCATTTTCACTCACTAGTGTAGAATCATCCATTGAGCTCTCACTAGTGGATGTGCTAGTGTTGGTTGGTGCAACAATGATAGGAGTGAAAAATGATTCATCTAGAATATCACAAGTAACTCCAATATCACATGATGCAACAATCTTATCCTTGTTTTGGTCAAAGAGGGAGGAGTGAGCTTTTTCAAGCTTGTAGTGAGTCCTCTCAAGCTTCTCATGGGCTTCCATTAGCCTCTCATGAGAGCCATTGAGCTCATCAAAGGATTGTTCAAGAGCCTTAAGCTTCTTATCCAATTCTTTGCACTCCTTCCTCTTCTTCTCAAAGCACTCATAAGTTTGCTTCATCATATCTACTAGTTCTTCCTTGGAGTACTCCTCCTCATCATCACTACTATCATCATCACTATCACTATCATCATGAGATTGTACCTTGTATGGCTTATCCATGAAGCATGATGGAGTGTCGAATATGGATGGTTTGTTGTTGATAGCAATGCTTGTCAAAGCCTTCTTCTTGGACTTCTTACTCTCATCATCACTAGAATCATCATCGAAAGAGTCACTACTATCCCAAGTCACCATGTATGATTCACCCTTCTTCTTTTTGGTGAAGGACAGCTTCTTCTCCTTCTTGTCATGCTTGCTCTTCTTCTTCTCATCATCATCAGTATGATTGGGACAATCCGCAATCATGTGACCAGTGCTCTTGCACTTGTAGCATCTCTTCTCATATTCTTTGCCCTTGAAGGTATCTCTTCTCTTTCTAGCACCGTTGCCCTTCTTCTTCATGAACTTGCCAAACTTGCGCACGAAGAGGGCCATCATCTCATCATCATCATCATCACTTGCATCTTCATCATCACTAGACTCTTGTTTCTTTGCTTTGCCCTTGCTCTTAGATGATGAAGCCTTGAAAGCTAAGCTCTTCTTTTCTTTCTTTTCTTTCTTGACCTCTTCTTCTTCACTTTCTTCATTGTATTATTCTTCGGTCATGATCTCACCAAGTACTTTATTTGGAGTGATCTTGTCCAAACCATCTCTCCTAATTATTTGCCTCAAAGTTTTGTATTTCTTGGGCAAACAACCAAGAAAGCGGTTTGAGAAGTCTTCATCCTTGACCTTCTCACCCAATCCCTTGAGATCATTGATTATTACTTAGAGCCTCTGAAACATCTCCGGGATTGACTCATCTTCCTTCATTTTGAAATGAGATAGCTTGTCCTTGAGCATGTACAACTTGACATTCTTTACCGTTGAAGTGCCTTCATATGTATCTTCTAGTCTCTTCAACACTTCACTTGCTCTCTTAAGATCCTTGATTTGCTCAAACACTTTTGAGTCAATGCCATTGTAGATTACATTGAGAGCCATGGTGTTGCATTGCCGGTTCTCTTGCTCTCTAGGTGTGGGACTATCCTCATCAAGAATGACATAGTCCTTTTCGGTCATGGTCCACACCTTCTCATGTATTGAGCCTAGATGCATCTTCATCTTTCTCTTCCAATAATCAAATGAGGTGCCATCAAACATTGGCGGTTTGCTCCCCACATGGTTGAATGATATTTGAGCCATCACTAACACCGAAGGTTGTTAAGCCTTGATAATAGCGGTGACCACGACTTTGATACCACTTGAAAGGTCCTAGATGGCTAGAGGGAGGGTGAATATCCTAATAAAAATTCTACAAAACACTAGAGCTAAAGGTTAGATAACACTTAAGCGAAGCTTTTTGCTCTAGCTCTATGACGGGTGCAAAGCCACCTATCCAATGCAATTCTAGTTAGCTAAGTGCCTAACAATCAATAGCAAGAACCTAAAGCACTTAGCACAAGCTAGCAAGAACAACTAACTAGAGAGCCAACTAAAACAAGCTACAAACTACACAAGCTAGCTAAGCAAGATATGAGAGAATGTAAATACAAGATAGGAGGTGATTGTTATACCGATGCCTTGTGATGTATAGATGTCAAGATAAAGAATCAATCACAATATGAAATCCAATGAGTAGTCGGGAGACAATGGTTTACACAATGATTTTCTCCCGAGGTTCACTTGGTTGCCACCAAGCTAGTCCCCGTTGTGTCGACTACTCAAATGGTGTTTCGGTGGCTAATTGGCAATTCACAAGCCAAGCCCACTACCCGGGCGCCACAAGAAACCACCCAAATGAGAGTAACTCAATGACACGAGCAATGCACTAGAGTTACCCTTTGGCGCTCTGCCGAGGTGGGTACAAGCCCTCTCACAAGTCGATGAAGCCGGCCGCGAACAATCACCAACACTCGCCAAAGCTTCTCCTCAATCGCCAAGCCGTCTAGGTGTTGGCAAACACCAAGAATAACAAGAAACTTCGCGGCGATGACGATGACCAAGTGTCACTAAGATGCAATGCAATGATCAAGCACTTGGTTCACTCAAACTCTCACAAATATGCAATCAAGAGTGAAGAGAGTTGAGTTGGAGGGCTTCTCAAGCAAGCACAAGTGTATCAAATGAATGGAGAGTGCAAGAGAGAGCCCTAGGAGCCGGCCACCACATATTTATAGCAACCACCAAGCAACAAGCCATTTTGCTCCTCTTTATTAGTTGTCTGCGTCAGTCCAGAAGCACTTTGTATGGGGGTCCGGACCATCTCGCGTGCATCTGGACCCTCCTCCGATTTGAATTCACCTGTTGGTGCCCTTCCTGGTGCCTGCTGCGCTCCTTCGAACGTAGTGAATAGTCGGGGTCCGGACCAACGCGCCTTGCGTCCGGACCCTACACAGAGCCGATCCAGAGAGCCCCAAATGCCCGGACTCGCGACCGGAGACCTGCGTTCGAACGCACAATAGCGTCCGGACCATCTGCAGAGAGCATCCAGAGAGCTCAAAACAACCGGACGCTCGTTTGCGTACCTGCGTCCGGAGCTTCATTTGCGTCCGGACCTCCTGTCCAAAGAGGTCGAGGCTAGGGTATGCTTCCTCAGCTGCATTGGTCTGAACTGCATCTCACTAGCGTCCGGACCTGCGTCCGGTGCTCTTCTGAGTTCCAAACCGAGCTGCCTCTTCTTCTCCAAGCTTCCATGTGCTAACACCTTGTGATCCATACCTTTGTTCACCTGTGTTAGCTTTTACAAGATATTTTCTTGGATTTGTTTCAAGTTTCATTTCACGTAGGTTCATTTTAATTAGCATGCAATGCAAACCTAGTGGCACATGATAACCGCAATCGAAACGAGTTTTCCCTTCTTAATAGTACGACTATCTATCCTAAATGTGATCACACTCTCTATAGTGTCTTGATCACTAAACCAAAAATGACCCTATAGATATACCTTTGCCTTGAGCCATTTTGTTTTTCTCTTTCTTCTTTTCCTTAGTCCATGGAGCACTTGATCCATCATGGTCATCCATCTAGCTCCATAGATCAAGGTGAACCACCCTATCTTGACCATACACTTAGTACAAGGGTTAGTCCATAGGTTTCATCAATTAACTAAAACCAAACAAGGTCTTTCAGTACCCTAACACCGCGCTTCGCAAAAACAAAATTATCCCCGAGGGCTCTCCGTCTCACCCGAGCCACGGTGACGTCATTACCCTCGGGGACTCCCCGCCTCAACCAACCAAGACAGCAGCACTCCCTCGGGGGCTCTTCCGCCTCGTCCGAGCTAGGGTGACGTCATGCGTGACGCCACCTACCCTCGGGGGATCTTCCGCCTCGTCCGAGCTCGGGTGACGTCATCCGTGGCGCACCCGCCCTCGGAGGCCACTCTGCCTCGTCCGAGCAAGGATGACTTCATCTGTGACGCACAAACCCTCGGGGGCTCCTCCGCCTCGCCCAAGCTACTGTGGCGTCACCCAACGTCATCAACCTCTCCCGAGGGCGCCGCCGCCACGACCGACCCGTGCTGCCCTAGCCTATAGTCAAAAGGTCCACAGTGCCGCTTGTCCTTAGGGATGGGGTTTCAAGGCATGACCCGCCATGCCTGCCCCTGTGCGCTCCTTGCGGTACAAGCCCTTGTGCTACCTAACCATCGATTGACACACACCATGCTCCCGATGGACACTTGAACAGGATTTAAGATGTTCTCAGCCTTGCATGACGGAACGCGGGGGTGCCTGACCCTGTGCTGCCAACCTCCGCCCATGCCCTAATCAGGGAATAGTGACGTTCCCGACTACGAGACGCATGGCTACAGCTCCATCAAGGACGAACAGGACTCGAACGGCGTGCCTATAGGCGCAATCTTCCTCGGGAAGGAAGGCAAACAGAACCCAAGACGCTCCCATGTCAGCAGCCCATACCGGGCCCACGCTACCTTTCTCTCTCTATTGTACTCCACCATCTCTCCCTACGTATAAAGGGGGAGAATGGACTCTCAGCTCTGCTCTCTCGACACCTAGATACACAGACGCTCACTTGCATTCACGCGAACACACACCAGAACCAAGAACCTCATACGCACGAGACCTGGGAACCAGCTTCCCTCTCTCACCACTTCTTGTAGCTCCCCTTTACGAGCACTCCGTGCTCGGTAATACGACCCCACAACAAACTGGACGTAGGGCGTTCGTGCCCGAACCAGTATAAACCTTGTGTTCTCCGAGCGCAACCATCCGATCTCGACACGCTTAGAGTTGAAGCTGTAAAGCAGCAGTGTTGGAGATGATAGCCACATGTGATTTGGAAGTCATTTTGATTTTCTCCGTATCGGATTTAGATGTCGTTTTGACTTCCTCCGTATCGGATTTAGAAGTCATTTTGACAACGTTTGAGTCAAACATTGGCAATATAAATCATGAATACTTTTTAAGTTGTTGAGTTTAGAAAAATAAAAATCATATCAATAGATTTGTCTTAAAAAATACTTTCATAAAAATATACATATATTATATTTTAATAATTAATCAAAGGTACGCTTTGGAGACCTGTCGTTGTCCAAAACAACTTCAAAATCCAATACGAAGGTGTTGGAATATAAGTGAATGTCCACCTCTCCCATTAGCTTAAGTTTTTAGGTTGAACCGATCGGTGCATGCATACAACTTAATATGATATCAGAGCCAGAGGTCTCGAGTTCGAATCCTGGCTAGCGCAATTAAAATAAAATAATTATTGTGCCGCTTCTATTATCACTTACTTTCCTACATATAAAAAAAATATTCATGGATCAATAGCTTGTTCAATTTGATTGGAATAGAATAATTAAGTTTTTTTCTTAGGCTAAGGCAGCTCCATCTAGAATAGAACTATTTCATGAGCAAGTATCAGGCCAGTGCACATAATCTAACTTGCAAGCATTACAGATCAGTTGGCCACCAACTTTTACAGTGGTATTTAGCTTTTAAAATATTTATCCTTTTCGCTCATTAGTAAATACATACTTGTTGCGAGTTTTTATTTTTTTTTCATGCATTTATGTTTCTACTATTCTCATTTGGTCATTTGGAACTTTCCTGGAAATTTTTTCAGCTATTAGTGATTGAAGATATAGTCTGAGTCTTATATTTGAGGTAGTTATCTTTTAGCATATCCTTCACCTCCCATATGATGTTGAAGGATCTGAGTCATGTTTGGAAGACAACGCTCCTTCGTAAAATCCAATCACTGTGATGCAATGTTCTTTTTCTGAAAAAAAAAAACATGTCTGGGCACAAATCCACAATACTTGAATATGCCTGAACTATGAATTGATGGCTTCAGGCGTTGCCTCTGGTTAACAACAATCCTCCGTTAGTATGATGTCAACTCCCATCGGGTGCAGTGCATTTAGAGATAAAATTAGCACAGGAAAGTTTCTTTCTACTTTATTAAATCAGAAGTAGTTTGTTTTGGCTGTTTTTTCTTTAATTAATGCTGAGCATTAGATTATATTAAGTATCATGCTACAATGTCTCATACCATGCAAGTCTTTTTCCTTATAAACTATATTTTTTTAGTTTACAATAAAAACAAGTAGAGATCAAGAATGCTTACCTGGGTGAGTTCAAATTATCCTAGGTGCCTGTAGAATGTTGGATGCAGAGATTCAGAACTCTAAACTTTCTTAGCTACTCTCGACACCTTTCCCTTCAATTTAAACAAACCATTTTATATTGAGCATTGACAAATGAGTACCATTAGAGTAGGTAGTAGGTAGGTAGACTGCATCGAAGATGATTGCAAAGTCTCTTTTTTGTTGAGGTTCAGCACTGTCCGCGGACATTATTCTTTATTGGCAAAGTCTTTTGAAAGAGAATTCAGTGACGTCTATATTTTGCACAATTGTAGTTATGAAGTCTATTACCAAAGCTGAATCACAATTTATCTGAGAAAATGACTGATCCTTCAATTTAGTGTATGTTACTGTTTAGGAAATCTGAACTTTTAAGCATAGCTAGACATTTTCCTTAGTCTCATTCTTATATCCTTGGGCTTGAATTGATGGGCGCTTCACCTTTGCAGGTAAGCCGGTCAAAGGAATGCCCTGAAGCTAAAGATACGCACAAATGAGCATCTATCATGTTGCTCAATGCGCTGGATCTGGATGGCCATGGGCAACGGGGATAGTGACCGCCAGCCGGTGGTGTGTACTGCTTGGTGTGATGTATGGCCATGGGCATGGGAGTGGAAGCAATGGCGTCATTGGATGCTAGGCCACAAGGGTGCCATGCTGAACTGCATGCATATATAGAAGAGGCAAGTCGATGTGCTATCATGAGTTGGTGTGTATCTGAAAATTGTCTTGAAGCAGAAGACAACTTTGACTTTTGATGCAGTAGACACAATAACACCGCTAGAAGCCTAGAATGGGTTTTCTGATATTGTAATTTATTGATAATCATACTTTAGTAGCAGTAGCACTTTTGCTTTGATCTGTGTGTTTCTAGGAATGAATTGGGTTAGTAAAGTTGTTTCTCTCTTCTACAAATTGATACATGGGTTTCTCTCAATCCTTGACTTATTTGGTTTCATATGCTTCATATATCATGATACCTGTCGAACCCTGTGTAGATGCAAAGCAAAGCAAGCAAAAGAACATATAGTGAAACACTTCGTTGCAATGTGGACTGTCATTCTAAATTTTTAGTTTCTACCAATAAAGCTGGAAATCAGAAAGAAAATTCAGCTCCAAGTATTTCTATGTTGGTGAGAATCTCAATAATCCTTTATTGAGACCTTTAAGAATAATATACAATTTTGCATGCCATTGACTCATGTTTGTCCTTTTGTTCACTACCTTGCTGGTCCTTGTAGCTACCCATGGATAACTTAGAGTAAAACATGATAAAGCTCTGCAAAAGAAAAAAAAAGATGAAGCTCTCCAGGACAGCACACCTGGATCCATGGAAGGTCCAAGAACTTGCTGCACGGCGATGGGGGCATTGAAGCTGAATTGGGTATGGTGTCATATATCAGCAAGTAAAAGGAGTACCATAACATTGTCCTTGGGTGAATTAGTGATTACAAATGAGAAGATACATTTAAGCAGATGAATGATGTTGCAAACTGTTTGACAAGACAGAAGAGAGTATGTAAAGGGTTTTGTAGTTGTTTAATTGTCTGTTTGGAATGGAAGAGTTCAACGGTTCCATTGTAACTATCTATGATTTCACTTATAAGCAACAGTTTATTTTGAGTTGTCTTTGATGCATGCAATGGACTTCAAGTTAATTTAACAATATTTTCTGTGTGATGCTCAGGAGAAAGGAATCCGATTATTGTTAATAATATGACTCATTCAATGCCAACAGAGTAATAATCTTTTGAACCAGAATCTATACCAATGTCACTCCACCTTTGAATATGTCATCACACATTTCCCTGTTGCAACACACGGACATTTACCTAGTGTATATATATATATATATCCTGAATCTAATTTTTTGTTGTTGTGATATCCATAGAATTTGGAATGGCGAGGATGAGGATGCCAAGGATGAAACAGCAGGCAACCAACCAATACATATGGAAAGCTTCATGAATATATTCAGTTGCTTGCCACTCTTTCTGCAACCATAGCTTACCTAGCAGCCCTAGATCCACCTGGTGGCGTCTGGGCAAAGAGTGGGCAGGGCCACAGTGTGGGAGACCCGATCCTCCTAACAACGAACCCTGCGCGGTACAAGGCCTTCTTCTATTTCAACTCGGTGGCGTTCGTGGCGTCCCTCGTCATCGTGGTGATGCTGCAGAAGACAAATCTCGTGAGGAGCGGCCACGCGCTGCTGGCCGCTTTGATACTGGACTTCTTCGGCCTCATCGGCGCGTACACTGTCGGGAGCTGCAGGGATACCAGCACCACCATCTACACGGTGGCCATCGCCGGCGCCGTCCTCATCTACGTGGTGATACACATCGTCTTCTTCACACTAGACAGCGCGACAACGACAACGACGACGAGCTGGAGAGGAAGCGCGAGCTGCTGCTGCTGCTGCTTGCAGTGCTGGCTGCAACGCTCGCCTACCAGGCCGGCTTGACGCCGCCGGGAGGCCTCTGGGAGGACGAGGAGGATGACAAAAACGGGCACCACCGCGCGGGCTTCCCCATCCTCGAGGACAAGTACCCTCGCCGTTACAAGGCCTTCTTCTACTGCAATGCGGCGAGCTTCATGGCATCCATGGCGCTCATCCTCCTCCTCCTGAACAAGAACATGTATAAGCCCGGCATACGGTGTTACGCGCTGTATGTATGCATTTTTTTTAGATAAAGGATAGTATATATCCGGCTTCATCTATCAAACGATAGAATCAGGTCAATTATTACAAAGTTGTTGCAAAGGACACCAACTAAAACTGCAGACACCAGCTTGCAGCCTGCTAGAGTGACAAACAGAACAAAAAGACTTAAACTAAACATGACCAATATATCTTGAACACAATCATTCATTGGAATTAAAAAATTACAACGCTGACGTCTCTAGGTGCTTTTCAGCTTGGATCAACCTATCCCGCTGTATGTATGCATGGTGGCCGGCATGTTCGGCCTCATCGGTGCCTACGCTGCTGGAAGCTCCCTGCATCCACGAACTTCCATCGTTTTCCTAGTCTTGGTTGCTGCAGGTTTTGGCGTTGTAATCTGGTTGGCAATCTATCGCTATGCTCAGCACTGCTGGAGAAAACAGGAGGAGCCCTCAACAAATAAGGATAAACGTTCGGACCAGCAGCAGCAGTCATCACCAAACAAGGATGAAGGCAAGGTCGACGACATGGAAGCAGGACAAGATAAGAATCAAGACGAGGCCTCCTCAAACAAGCTGGTTAAGAAAGACAAGGACGGCAGCGTGGATCACATGGCTTACTACCTGATGCTGGTAGGCATACTGGCTGCAAGCATCACCTACCTGACGGGCCTAAAACCACCTGGTGGCATGTGGAAGGAGGACGACGGTGATGGGTACTCTGCTGGCAACCCAGTCCTGTACGACATCAACAAGCATCGGTACAATGTTTTCTTCTACAGCAACTCTGCTTCCTTCGTGGCTTCCATCATCGTCATCGCCTTGCTGCTTTCACGGATGATGCTGCCGGCGGCGGCGGACACCATCATCAACACCATCACGTCTCTTCGGCGGGTGCACACAGCCATTGTGCTGGACGTGCTCGCGCTCCTAGTAGCCTACGCCGCAGGCAGTTCTCGGGAGTCTCGCAGATCCTGGAAGGTCATCATGCTCTTCCCCATTGAGGTCCTTGTTTTGCTTCTCTTCTGCTTCATCTCCATTATAAGAGAAGCCTATCTCTTGAACCAAGAAGCAGCACCCAGTCAGACACAGACTACTCTACAGACATAAGGGCCGGTGTGGTCCGTTGTTGTCGGATCAATGTCTCATATATATGGCATGGTTTTATATACGAATTACCAGTCCCAAGTTTTTTCAAACAATATTCATGACTCTTGACATGATCTTTTGTTTTCCTTCGCTCCTGTGCATAAGGAGAACCCAATATGTGTGTGTTAAGATTTCATATTAGTTATTTGTTTCCTCTATTTGTATGTAATCCTTTATTCATGTTTCTATGAAACTTGTTATGACCTTTGGTCACTCTAAAGTCGTGACCAAACATCACAATTCAAGTTTATTGATTCTCTTTATATTTAATTCTTTATGATTCTGTTTATACTTACGGATTCATTCTTTACCTCCCTCGTCCATCAAGTAAGGTGTCAGCGCAATTGTTCGATTGCAATGCTCTAAACTTCAATGGCATCTATTGGCCGCACCGACATTTACAAGTTAAACCTGTTGGAATAAATGATCCCAGGCCCATGGGCTGTATGGCCCAACGCCCTAACCGCCCCTATGACCGAGTCGAGGGGTACGTGCCGTAATCGGGGGCACCCTAACGTTATGAGGTTGCCTCATAACGCAGCTTTTATAAGAGGATGACTCCCACTCCTCGGGAACAAACGTTCCGAGAGTTACAATAATGTCTATGCATATCCTATGTCTATCCTAAGGTCCCATATCTATTGGCGCTGAAGTGACCGGAAGGCCACCGCCGTTCTCTCTTCCTCACCGACGCAATCACATGGTGGAAGAAGGATTCCCCTCTACAAACCGACGGATCTGCTACGACTACGTCCACCGATGGCAGACTATATCTTGAGGATTACGGTTAGTCATCAATCCACTAACACTACTACAGATTTCAACATCACTGCCAGCCCATCACTGCCGGGTCTAGCAAAACCGACAGTGATGAATCTTCACTGCCAGTTCGTGGCAAAACCGGTAGTGAAGCTCCTCATCACTGCCAGTTCGTGGCTGAAAAAATCAGTGCAGCGTCTCTGCCCTTTCACTGCCGGTTCCAGCCACGAACCGGCACTGAAGCTCCTCATCACTGCCGGTTTGTGGCTGGAACCGGCAATGATAACCTGGACACTTTCACTGCTGGTTCCAGCCACTAACCTGTAGTGATGAGGAGCTTCACTGCCGGTTCGTGGCTGGAACCGACAGTGATATACATGTACAGTTAAATTTTTGATTTTTGTAAACGACTTCAGATGAAAAAACTTTCTACATAAAAGTTGTAGATCTCGAAAATTTATAAAAGTTTGTAGTTCACAGCTTTTTCATTTGAAATCATCTTGTCATCGAAAAATACGTTTGAATGTGTCAAATTTGAAATTCAAAATTTTGTAAACGACCTCGGATGGAAAAACTTGCTACATGAAAGTTGTAGATCTCGAAAAGTTATGAAACTTTGTAGTTTACAACGTTTTCATTTGAATTCGTTTAGTGGCTCAAACAATCAATTTACACTCGGTTTAGTATAGAATGAGGTGAACTAAAATCGAGTCTAGACACAAGTGAGTCCTGGATGGAGTGGTAGAGGAGGTACCTCGCGAGAGGCTGAGGTCTGAGGTTCAAATCCCCGGCGAAGCGCGTTCGTGAATTTTACGCGAAAAAATATGCGACTTTTTCAGGACATCCATCACTGCCGAAGTGTGTAGTAGTGTAATGTTTTCATGCAACTAGATTAGAGATCCTGTGGCTAAGCTCCTTTAATGTTTTCTAATAAAACCCATTGCCCTTTGTATGAAATGGGCAATGATACGGAGAATAGCTGACGTTTAGATGTTGAACAGTCAGGCAATACATCAGATAGATGACGGGGCAACTTAATTACAAGGGCAGTAGGCTATTCATGAATTGTAGCTGATGGCTAGTTGTTGATCGGTCAGCTAGCTTTTGTACTGACAATTTTTTATAGTGACAAATGTATTGGTATATGAGAGGAGTCATGAGACATATATAGCTGCTCAATGGTGATAATAACACTGACTATTTTCATAAATGTGCTAATGGTAAAGAGGAAAGAAAAAATAATATTCTGAGAATTTTTGGCAAGGTGGTGGTACTAAAAAAGAAGTATCATCTGATCAAGCGGGAAAAGATTCCCCTGTGTGATATGACTTGCTCAAAATAAAGGCTATATATTTTCTCAAAGATGACACAGGAATATAATACTAGATTATGGCTAGATGCTTGGCTCTATACTGAGCCTGTATGTAAGGTAGCACCCATTCTCTTTGGGCTAAGTGGTGGTGGTGAAATTTGTGTTGTTTCTAGATGGCTTTTTGAGGATCTACGCGTTACCTTGGAGAAAAAATTCAACTTATTAGTGAAACTGATGATGTCTTTTGGAAATTGGAAAATAATAGCAAAATTTTCTGTTAAGGCAGTATATATTGGTTCTATACTTAGACTATAATATATGTTGGGAACCATCAAGTGAGAAAACTTCATGATTAGTCAGTTCCTTGTTAATTGGCGTGAGCTTGAGTTCTCACACTCCGAGTGGAGCTCCTTCCTGAAGAAATGGAACTCCTAACAACACCGCTGGAGGTATTATTGATCATCCTACACGTCATCACCACATTCCTCATAAACTAATAATTAGTACTAATACGAGCAATAGAGTCATTCTCCCAAATTTGAGAAATAAACTCATGTTGCACCACATCATCGTCTAGGATTGAGTGGCTCCTTAAACAAAACACCCTATAAATTACTATCTTCATCTCTAAATAATTTTTTTTCGTTACCGTAAAATTAACTAAATTTATAGAAAATGTATACAATATTTACATCTTTAAATAAATTTATTAACAAATAGATTCAACGATCTATTTAGTGATATATGTATAAATAAGAGGCTTATTAAGAAATATAAGCAAACATGCACACACGACCTTAGCGAATTATAAAATAAAAATAGTCCCTGTAGTAGTATATATGGACCATATATATGCACACTTAACACACGACGATCGAACTTTAATTTGATTGGTTGGTTCATGCTGTTGTAGTGTTTTTCTTCTTCTTGTAGAAGTAGTCGTAGAGGAAGAGAACCGCGCAAAAAACGACTAGTGTGGGGAGGAGCAGCATGACGACTATGGTGGAGGTACCCCACTTGCGAGCGCTGCCGGCGGCGTAGGCTACGAGGAGGCCGAGCATGTCCAGCAGCATGGCGGTGTGCATCGGCCAAAGATGCTGGAGAATGCTGCTAGGAGAACCACCATTCCCACGCTGCAGTATCATCCGCAGCAGCAGCGCGGCGATGATGCTGATGGAAGCCATGAAGGAAAAGGAGTTGCTGTAGAAGAAGACGTTGTACCGCGTCTTGCCGGTGTCATGGAGCACCGGGTTGCCGGCGGCGGAGTGCCCGTCGTCGTCCTCCCTCCACAGCCCACCAGGTGGCTTCAGTCCCGTCAGGTACGTCACGCTGGCGCCCAGTGTCCCTACCAGCATCAGGTACAGCATGGTCTTCATGTCGACGGTCTCTTGTTGAACATCTTCTCCACCAGTCGTCGTCGTCGTCGTCACCTCGTCGTCGTCGTCACCGCGGATGCATCTCACGTACACCGCCACCAGAATGGCTGCGGCGGTCAGTGCGGCGGCGAGCACGAGGACGATGATGGAGGTGTTGAGATGCATGGAGCTTCCGGCAGAGTAGGCGCCCATGAGGCCGAGCATTCCGGCGACCATACAGACGTAGAGCGCGTAGCAGTTGATGCCCGGCCTGTACAGGTCCCTGTTCCGGAGGAGCACGATGAGCGCCACGGACGCCATGAAGCTCGCCGCGTTGCAGTAGTAGAAGACCCTGTAGCGGACAGGGTACTTGTCCTGGAGCACCGGGAAGCCGGCTGCGCGGTGGCCGGACCTGGCGTCGTCGTCTACCTCCCAGAAGCCCCCCGGTGGGGTCAGGCCGGCTTGGTATGCCAGCGTGGCGCCCAGGATAGCAAGCATCAGCAGCACCTCACGCTTCTTCTGCAACCGTTCTTCTTCTTCTTCTTCTTCTTTCTTGGTCGTGCTCGTGCTGCTGCTGCTGCTGCTGCTGTCTGCAGCCGCAGCCGCATCCGGCTGCTCGAGCGTGGAGAATAGGATGTGGATCACCACGTAGATAAGGACAGCGCCGGCCATGGCGACCGTGTAGACGGAGGTGGTGGTGTCCCTGGATCCGCCGGCGGCGTAGGCGCCGACGAGGCAGAACAGGTCCAGTATCATGACCGCCTCCAGCGCGTACTTCCTCGCCACCAGCCGCCGGTACAGCAGCATCGCCGTGATGGCCAGGGACGCCACCAGCGCCGCCGAGTTGAAGTAGAAGAAGACCTTGTACCGGACGGGGTGCGTCGTCAGCAGGATTGGGTCGCCGACGTTGTGACCCTCGCCGCTGCCTGCCCACACGCCACCGGGTGGATCCACTCCGGCCGTGTAAGAAATGGTGGCCGCCAGAATTGGAAGCAATTGGATATCTTCACGATCCTTTCGCCAGTCGTCTTTGTTTTTTTCCCACGTGGCGAGAAAACTAGTACGTTGCCTACAAGAAAGCATAATAATTTCTTCAGTTCATTACTTGTTACCGGACTTTTCTAAATTTTGTCACTACTGTTAATAATTACTCTATATTTATTAAGACATTGTTGGTAAGCACATGTATTTATCTATATCCATATATATTGATGTGTATCAGGTGAAAATTACATTAAGTTTCACTCTAATACATGTGTGGATTGAGATGGATCTATATGCATCAAAAAATACCTAAGCTGTATGTCTAGCTAGAGTGTTCTACCAAAGTGCATATATTAGTTAGTGTTTATTAGGCTAGTTTAGGCCGCATTAGTGCTTTGCTTTAGGACCAAGAGTTTAGTGATGTTTGCACACCTCTCTACTACCGGTGCTTATACGCACCAAGAAGAGTTCTACATACACGGCCGGGCTTATGATCTTGTCAGATCACATCAACCACGTTGAAGTTTGGCTGTCGGCGTAGTACAAAGGATGAGAAGCTCTGTGTGGTTTGACAAATGCTTTCCTTAGGGAAGACGTTAGTCCAGTCTCAATGGGAATTTCATATCCTAGTTTTTGATGCATCAATATTTTAGAAACAGTGTATAATATATAATTTCATCCCCATGAAATTATCTCTGCTCCTATAAACCTTTTATTGTCTCTCTCTTTATCAGTATGTTACCATATCAGCATATTTAATACACATGAAACTCAAATAAAACACTATTGAGACTAGCCTTATGGAGCAGCGCAGTAGACATTGAGAACCGTGAACTATTCATGGTTACCAGACCAGGAGATTGGCCCTTGATGGGCAACGGGCTGGCCCAACCCGGTACCGGCCCGGCCCGGCCCGATGATCACTGGGCCGAGAAGGCCCATCGTGCCCTACGGGCCTATTTTTGTGCCGGGCCGGCCCATGAGGCACGGCAAAAAAATGGGCCGTGTGAGGACCTCATCTGGCCTATTTTTATGTTTTTTGGTGCAAATTTGGCTCATTTTGATATTTTTTTGTGAATTTGGCTCATTTTAATGTTAGGCTACAATGTGAGTTATATGTATATTTGGATTTAGAATTATATATTGAATTTTCATATATTATCGAACCTAAAGATTTTAGCGGGTCGAGCGGGCCGTGCCTTGCCAGCCCAGCGGGCCTAGGGTGTGGCCCAGGCACGGCCCACACACCGGGCCGGGCTAGCCCGATTCGACACAATACTAGGCTCGTGGCTTGCCCGTGCCAGGCCAAAATGACGGGCAATGGACCGGGCCACTGGGCCCGGGCTTTATGCCCAACTTTATTGTGAAGGGCATTCCTACAAAGGGCCTCCTAGGAAGACTATAGGGAAAAACATGATCGATCGACCGAGGGTAGTTTTTGCTTCTCTAGCCATTTATATTCTTACATTCCTAGTGCCTTTACGTTATTAGCCATTTATACGCTAGATTAGTTGATAGGTTTCAAACTTTGCAAGATTTTTTGGCTTTAGAGAGAGCAACACTTGGAAAAATGGTAGTACATAGAAAGGAAAAACACAGCAGAGTCGATGTGTGTGCTTGGTACCTGAAGCGATTGTTGAGATGCTGCTGGATGTTGTGAACGCAATCCATGTATTTCTGGGCAACAAACAGAAGGGAGGAAATGGAGACCGCAACTAGGACGAGCAGGAGGAAAATGTAGGCGGTGTGCTTCCTGTCCCTGCAGCTGCCGGAGATGTAAGCGCCGCCAAGGCCCAAGAGTGCTGTGACGATGGGTCCATACAGCGCCAGCTTCCTCAATCCCAACGAGAAGCGCTTCTCCAGCTCTTCCTGCAGCTTGTGGAAGCTCACAATGAGCGTGATGGCCAGCAGGGATGCCACGAAGGCGGTGGTGTTGAAGATGAAGAAAGCCCTGTAACGGGTGCGATGAAGGCCCTGCAGCACCGGTTCGCCGGCGGCGTGGTGCCCCTCCTGGGAGCTCCGCCAGAAGCCACCCGGCGGGTTCAGCCCGGCCACGTACGCGTCCGTCGCCGCGAAGACGGCCAGCACTAACTGGATCTCACGCTTGCCGGTGATGGTCTTCGTCTGCGACGGCAGCGATGACAGATTGGTTTTCTGACGACCATGAGATTTATTTTGACTACCGGCGATGATGTAAGTGAGGCAGGCAATGGCGTAGGTGAAGATGCCGGAGGCCAGCAAGCAGGCGCCGCAGCGGGTGGTGAACTCGTCGTGGCTGCTGCCGGCGGCGTAGGCGCCCATGAGGCCCAGCAAGTCGACCCCCATGACGATGCGCACGATGTGGAGCAGCCAGCCGCCCCAGTCGTTGCCTTCCTGGTGCAGCAGCAGGAGGAGGAGGCCGACCAGCAGCGACGCCGCGAAGGAGATGGCGTTGAAGTAGTAGAAGACGATGTAGCGCCTGAAGTTGGTCTCCCGGAGGATGGAGTCGCCGGCCAGCTGCCCTTCCGGCGTGTCCTCCAGCCATGACCCGCCGGGGAGGTTGAGCCCCGCCGCGTAGGTCACCGTCGCCACCAGCGTCGCCAGGAGCAGCAGGTACTTCTTCAGATCGTACTCCGTCGATACCTTTCTGCGGAGGCAAAACCATTCCCAACACTGCTGCTTTGCAGCTTCAACTCCAGACATGCTGCTGATGCGAGTATTCGTATTATTGGGTGCTTAGACTTGGAAAACTTGATCAGGTCATCTTGTTATGAAGCTTTGCAGGGAGTACTTTGCATGCTCTCTACTAATCTATTTATTTATTTATATATAGAGCTGATGAATGTCTGCGTATGTGCCAATATTGGCATAACTTGATCAGGTCATCTTGTTTGTTTACGACTTTACATGTTGTCCCTAGCTTTGTCATATATTCCAGGATCGACTTTAAGAAAATGTTTTATCGCTTTATCGGCACCGGTACTCTCGCGTGCATGCGAAGTCACCATTGTCAACACGTTAGGTTTCGGTCCCTCATGTCTCGTGCACACTTTATTAATAAATAGACTTTTGCTATTTATTTTTGCCCGTACTAAATCTGTTAAATTTCTATATCTGTCAAATTTCATGGTGTGTTTTAGAATTTATGCTGCAATTGACTACTGGATCACATATACACATAATTAATATCTGTGAACAGATGATCGCATATATATATATATATATATATATATATATATATATATATATATATATATAAAAGGGAGCGTATGCTATGCAAACCTACTAGCTATGCAAACTCTAATCAAGCGCACACGATTCTAATTCGATGGTTTCAAATGGAGGTGGGACAATTATTGACTTCAACCCTCCCATCAAAAACTTTCTAATCACTTAAACCCAGCCTGGACAGCTCCGTTAGGTCGATCTCCGTTACCTCGACTCCCGTTGGCGCCGCCCCATCCGCGTCACCGCGGACTCGACGGGGAGTAAAACAAAGCTCCACCGATCGCCGCTGTACGTCCTTGGAGCTGGGCGCAGGAGGTGCAGCCGCCCTGAATTGTGAACACACGACGTTAGCACTTGATATGGATCGCAGGCAAACACCTTGTTTACACCATCGTCGTCCATCCATTCAGTCGGGTTGGTGCTTTGCCGGCCTGTTACGTATGACACCCGCGGTCCCTGTTGTACCAGCGCCATTCCCACAGGCTTCGGGAGCAGGGGCTGCATGCCTGCACCATCGCCCGACTGCAAGGGCAGCAAAAACCCAGCTGATCGCCGCCTGGACGGACCGGCTTCGTCGAGCTCTTTGCCGCTGGAGGTTTTATGTCACGAGCAAAGGCGGCGTCGCTTGTCAATGTCAGAGTCTGCATCTGCACTCTGTAAACACCTCGGGTACCTACACCGACGGTAGCGAATACGAGAAGAACCTCGCCGTGCTCCTCCCCGAGCTGTCCAGCGCGTCGGCCGCTGGAAACGCGGCTCGTTCCACAGCGGCAGCGTCGGCGGCGCCCGACGACCAAGCAGCGTGGGGCCTCGTCATATGCTACGCTGACAGCGACGCTGCCCTGTGCCAGGACTGCCTCCGGAAGGCCGGCCTCTACCGCCGGGGTCACAGCATGAACGTGAGCTTCTCCGGTTCGCGGACGCGCCGTTCTTGGGCTCCGCCGACACCACCGGCTTAGCTCCGGGGATGACGTCACGGACACGGCCAGCATGAACGCGACGCGGTGGCGGCTGCTGAGCCAGATCGCGGAGAGCGCCGCCGCCGGCCACGACCAGCCCCAGCGGGTCGCCTACACGGGAGCCTGGCGTACACGGACACGGACGCCCGCGAAACGGCTCCCAGATGACCGTGTACGGCCTGGCACAGTGCGCCGGGACCTGGAGCCCAGCGAGTGCACAAGCTGCCTCATGCACCGCCTGGCCCTGCTGTCGACGGGGAAACGAGACCGGCTCGGGATTCAGCTGCTACCTGAGGTACCAGCCAGGTGAACGAGCCGATCGACATCATCGCCGGCCCAGTGTTTAGAGTGCGCAACGGGATCCGGCCCATCTCGCTATACCCACGAGCCGGCACCCTTTGAGCCGAGCCCACAATATAATCAGGCATTGGCCTAACTCAATCCAAAAGACTAGCCTAATAGTTGAGAGCTACCCCGCCCTTATATGTCGTGCTCTCCCACCATCAATTACCGATGTGGGACTAAACCCAACAATCTCCTCCGTCACACATCGGACTCTTCCATCACACTACACCATGTGATCTCTGAAGACGTTATTCAGGCCCCGGGTACAACGTTCATCACACAACCCGTGTGACCTACAAGTGTTGGGCTCCGATACCACTTGTTAGGGTGCGCTGCGAAATTCGACCCAGCTCACTATACCCACGAGCCGGCACCTCTCGAGCCGAGCCCACAACATAATCAGGCATTGGCCTAACTCAATCCAAAAGACCAGCCTGATATGTGAGGGCTGCCCCTGCCTTATCACTACACGAAAACGACGAGTTGTCTAGTGCTAAACAAGTTGCCGAGTGTCATATATCGGGCACTCGGCAACTAATTAAATGCAGAGTGCCTAGTACTCGGTAAAAAAAAAACACTCGGTAACTTAATTCTTTTTGCCGAGTACCGACTCCCGGCAAAAAAAAATACACTCGGCACTTTACCACGAGGGCTAACGTCATCCCGCTCCGTTTAAGTTGTCGAGTGCCTGCCGTTTGGCACTCGGCAACTAAAATTAAGTTTCCTAGTGCCAGGCTGTTGGCACTCGGCAACTTAAATTTAGTTGCCGAGTGCCAACCCTCGGCACTCGGCAACTTAATTGTCACCTTAGGCACTCGGTAACTTATTTAATTTTTTTTTTGTTTTTTTGCTCCCAATTTTTTGTGTGTGTTTAGTGAACTATTGTAAATAACATGTTTAAATTTGGAAGTTTTTCATTATTTTTTGATATTTTTCCTTAGTTTATTTTGTTTTCTTCAATTTCCCCGCTTAATGTTCATTTGAACTGCAGGTGCATGACATAATAGATTTCTTTCGTTATAAAAATGGTAGTCTTGTTTGTTAGTATAAATGATGGCTAAATCCATGGTCTGCCTCAAAAGTTTGATCATTGTGCTCACGGGGCAACGTCCCCAACTTCGGTGCTTGTAGTTTTTTAATTATATTAAATACAAACAAATTCTGAAAATCACGAAACTTGTACACGTGTCATGATCTCATGTGCGTATGTTGTGGTAAAAATTTGAAAAAGTTTCGAGCACGTCGTCACGTACGTTGTTCAAAAATCTCAAAGTCCACATATGAGTTCACTTGTGATATCATATTCATATGTGAACTTTGAGGTTTGTGAACAACGTACGTGGCGACATGCTCGAAACTTTTTCAAATTTTTACCACAACATACGCACATAAGATCATGACACATGCGCAAGTTTCGTGATTTTTGGAATTTGTTTGCATTTAATATAATTAAAAAAACTACAAGCATCGAAGTTGGTGACTTTGCCCCGTGAGCACGTTGATCGAACTTTCGAGACAGGTCATGGATTTAGCCATCATTTGCACTACCAAACAAGGATAACATTTTTCGAATGAAAGAAATCTATTATTTCATGCACCTGCAGTTCAAATGAACATTAAGCGGGAAAAATGAAGAAAACAAAATAAACTAAGAAAATATACTTAAAAAAGAATGAAAATCTTCCAAATTTGAACATGTTGTTTTCCATAGTTCACTAAACCTACACAAAAAATTGGGAGCAAAAAAACAAAAAAAATCAATTTTTTTGCCGAGTGCCTAGGGTGGCACTCGAAAACTAAATTAAGTTGTCGAGTGCCACCCTAGCCACTCGGCAACTGTTTGTTCGCGGGCTGGGGTAAACCAAACGGCCCAGTGGCCAAAACACGCCGTGCGTGGGCTTTCCCTCCCGCCTAGGCTGTATTCGGCCCATTCGACTAGGAGACGTGGCAGTCGTCGGATCAAGGGTAAGGGGATCCAACGGCTGTGTGTGCTTTTCGCTTGAACAAAACCGGGTTTCAGCCGGCATCCCCCAAACCCTAGACTCATTCTCCCCCTCCCGTCGCTCTCTCTCTCCTTACCTCTTCAATGGCGGCCGAGGCGGGGCCGGCCGGGGTGGATGGCGGCTCCGGCGTGGGCCAGCGCGGGGCCACGCGAGGGCGTTGCTCGCGGGGCCACGCGCGGCGCGAGGCGGCGGAGCTCAAGTGCCGGACCGCGCTAGGGCGGCGCTCCGGCGCGGGGCTACGTTGGGCCACGCGCTGCGCGAGGCGGAGCGAGGGCGGCCGACCGCGCGAGGCAATCGCGGCACGAGGGCGGCGTGCGAACGAGGCGCGCGAGGCGGCGGAGGTCCGGCGCGGGGCAGGGCGGGGCCGCGAGGGCGGCGCGGGGCAACGCGGGGCCGTGCCGGTGGCGCTCCGGCGCGGGGCGGCGCTCCGGCTCGGGTCTGGGCCTGTTTTTTTTATTTTTTCCCTGATTAGTTGCCGAGTGCCAGCCACCGGGCGCTCGGCAACTAATTATTTTTTTAAAAAAAATAAAAAATTAGTTTCCGAGTGTCAGCCACGTCAGCACTCGGCAAAAAAATCCGTCAATGTTGACGGCCCAATTTTTTTTGCCGAGTGCTTGACCTGGCACTCAGAAAAAAAAATAACACTCGGCAAATTAGTTGCCGAGTGCCCAAAATCTGACACTCGACAACTAAATTAGTTGCCGACTCTCTGTTTGCCGAGTGCTAGTTGCCGAGTGCGGAACTCGGCAACTAATTTGCCGAGTGCAAAAGGCTAGTTGCTGAGTGCCCCTAGCACTCGACAACTCGGCGATTTCCTGTAGTGCTCCCCCACCATCAATTACCGATGTGGGACAAAACCCAACACCCAGCCCGGCGCCGTCTCCTCCGCAGCCTGCGGATCCATCAGGTCGGTACGGATTCATGCATGGTCATCGGTACGGATCGAATGGCATGCATCATATTCGTTCTCATCGATTTTGTGTCGTGTGTTCACAATTCAGGGGCGGCTGCACCTTCTGCGCCCGGCTCCAAGGACAGCGGCGATCGGTGGAGCTTTGTTTTACTCCCCGTCGAGACCGCGTCACGCGCGATGGGGCAGCGCCGACGGGGCGCAGTCCACGAGTCGCGGCGTCGTGGGGAGTCGAGTCGCTGCGGCGCGAGGGGAGTCGAGGTAACGGAGATCGACGTAACAGAGCTGTCCACGCTGGGTTTAAGTGATTAGAAAGTTTTTGGTGGGAGGGTTGAAGTGAATAATTGTCCCACCTCCATCTGAATCCATCGGATTAGAATCGTGTGCGCTTAATTAGAGTTTGCGTAGTTTACATAGTTAGTAGGTTTGTATAACATACGTTCTGATATATAAATGAACTGTACGCTATATATATATATATATATATATACACACACACGCGCGCGAGTGTAGCTACTCTGTCTGCCTTCCTCTGTTTTTAACACTCTTCTATACTCAGCAAAGTGCTTCTTTGCCAAGTGTTTTATTTTGACGCTAGGCAAAGAAAAAATTTAAAAACATATTTTCAAGCAGTAAATTAATGTAAATAAAAAAGTTATCAACTACAAAGTTGTATAACTCATCAAGATATATAATGTTTATTTTATTCATTTTTTTTATGACAAAGTGAAAGTAAATTTGTTCACAAATGTTACATATCTCTCTTATAGTTTATAAAAATACAAGAGATATATATAAAATTTGTGAATAATATTAGAACGACAATGTTGGATGAAGAGATGACCAAACAACCAAAATAAATTTTATAGATCTCGAGAAGTTATGAAACTTTGTTGTTGACAACTTTTTGATTTGAAATCATCATAACATGCAAAACTGCGTTTCAATTTCAAAAATTTAAAATTCGATTTTTTCAAACGACCTCAAATGAAAAAACAACCATACTAAACTTTATAGATCTCAAAAAGTTATAAAACATTGTAGCTGACAACTTTTTTATTTGAAATCATCTTGTCATGCATAATTTCAAAATTTTCAAATTATCTTGGATAGAAAAACAATCAAAATAAACATTGTAGATAGTTGATGTTTAAAATCAGCTTATATGCAAAACTGTGTTTTATTTTTAAAATTTTGAATTAAAATTTTATTAACGATCTAAAAACTTTCTAAACCAGACATGTTTTATATAATGGCACACTACTCTTTTGTTTTATATATGCATGTTTATTACTCTTTGCTCAGCACTAAGCTAGCTAGTGTCCACGAGACATGAGGGATCGAAACCTGTCGTGCTGACGATCGTCACTAGCTTGCATGAGACTAGCGCATGAAAAAGGTAAAAAGGGCATAAAACATACACTAGTAGAAAAATCATTTTTGTTGTCACGTCTTTTTTTTTTCCAGAGGCGGTTCACAACTTTATGACGCCAGTACAAAAAATAGGGTGGGCCCAGCAAGAAAACCGCCTGTGTAAAACCATTTACACAGGCGGCTCTCCTATCTCTACCGCCTGTGTAGATATAGGGGTATTTACACAGGCGGTCCTCCTTACCAACCGCCTGTGTTAATGCTGCAATAAATTCCCTTCTTCCACCTCCAGACAAGAACAGTTACTCCCGTGGTGTGTGCACAGTGTCCGACACAGAGGTGGCTATTCCAAGGGGGTGATGTTTTGAACTTCATTTCTTTGGTGAGAAACTTCCAAAAGGTTAGTTAGTGTTGTTGCCGCCATTTTTTTAGTGATTCTTTGGTTCAATTCTTGTATTAGAGGTGCTCTAAATCTAGGGTTAGGGTTCATAGCTAGGGCAAGAGAAAGAGTTTTAGCTATTTTTTTTGTAAATTCATAGTAAATTGTATCTTGCTCGGATTATAGAAAATAAATACTTTTTAAAATTCTTGTGAGTAGATCTATGTAATAGAATACTTAGGGTTTAGCTTAGGTTTTTCAATAATTTTTGTTAGTAATTGATGGTTTATTATTTAGGGTTAGATATTTCATGTACTTAGAGTTAGTTAATTAATTTAGTTAGTAATTAATGGCTTATTAATTAGGGTTAGTTAGTATTTCATGTACTTAGGGTTTGTTAATTAGGGTTTCTTATTTTTGCTTATACTTAGGGTTTGTTAATCAAGATGTCATCTCCGTTTAATTAATTCTTATAATTATAAAAATGAGTTTAAATAATTATTTAAATTTTTTATTTTGTAAATTCTGTAAGAGGTAGGTTTTCATATCTATTTAATTGATGGAGGATAGAATCTTAGTTATGAGGAATTATTTTCGTTTTTTTTTAGAGTGACATACAATATTTTCCTAACTAATTACAGATAAATATGGAGAGGTCATTATGGATGTACAACTTATCAAGATTAGACCCATCTTATGTAGTGGAGGTCCAAAAATTTATTGATGCCGTGAAGATACATGCTCAGAGAACAAAGGCGAAGCACATATGTTGTCCATGCGCAGACTGTAAAAATATTATGGTATTTGACAATGTGGAAGCAATCACTTCTCATTTGGTTTGCAGAGGATTTGTGGAGGACTACTTGATTTGGACAAAACATGGTGAGGGTAGTTCTACACCTTATATGCGGACAACTGACAACACTGCAAATAACATCAATGTGGAGGGTCCAATGCCATATCTCAATGAATGTGATGCTATGCCAGATATCAATGAAACCCATCATGTTATGCCAGATGTCAATCAAACTCATAATTCTACGTCCGATGTTAATGAAACTCAGCATGTTAACACTGATGGCATTGAAGATGGAGATTTCTTAGAAGCAATAATGAACCGTTGTGCGGATCCATCAATATTCTTCATGAACCGAATGGAAGCCTTGAAGAAGGCAGCAGAAGAGCCTTTGTACGACGAGTCGAAAGGTTGTACCAAAGAGTGGTCGACACTACGGGTTATTCTTCAGTTTTTGACGATTAAGGCTAGATGGAGCATGGCATGTGTCTCTTCCTTCATCTAACAAGATAGTGTACATGAGGCATAGGAGGTGGCTACCGGCAGGCCATAAGTACCGCTTACAAAAGATGAATAAGTACTTTGACAATACGGATGAATCAAAATCTACTGCTCCATCAGTTTATAGTAAAGGGCACAGAGTGTATAAGATAGTTGAGAATGTCAAGTTTGTGTTTGGAAAAAAGATCAAAGATGGGAAACCAAGAAAGGTTGTGAAGGCAAATGAGGGGGACACATTTAAGAAGAAGTCTATTTTCTTTAAGTACTTATCGTACTGGAAAGACTTAGACGTATGACATGCGATCGATGGTATGCATGTTCAGAAGAATGTGTTTGACAGCGTAGTTGGAACTTTGCTAGACATAAAGAGCAAGACAAAGGAAGGTCTCAATTCACGTTTGGACATGCAACATTTAAAGATCAGAAAAGAACTTCACCCTGTACTCCTAGAGAATGAGAAGTACCATCTACCGGCAGCTAGCTATAACCTGAACAGAGATGAGAAACATGCAATGTGTGTGTGGTTGAAGAATTTAAAAGTTCCATCTGGTTTCTGCTCTAACATAAGGAGTCTTGTTTCGATGAAAGACCTTACACTCACCAACTATAACTCACATGATTGTCATGTAATACTGACCACTTTTCTTCCTATTGCCATCAGGGCTATAAATCCAGTGTTTTTAAAGATGGCAATCACACGGTTGTGCTACTTCTTCAATAAGATATCTGAGAAGGTAATTATCCGTGATGAGTTAGAGTCCCTACAGAAATTTGCTATAGAGACATTGAGCCAGTTGGAGATGTGTTTTCCCTCATCGTTCTTTGATATCATGGTACACCTTATTGTTCATTTGGTGCCTCAAATTGAGGCATTGGGCCCCATGTATTTCCATGAAATGTGGACGTATGAGCGTTTCATGTCAATATTGAATGGCTATATGGCAAATCGTGCTCATCCAGAGGGTTCCATGATAGAGGCATACACTACAGAAGAGTCCATTGAGTCTGGAGGACCATTATGTAATAATATCCTAAAAGACCAGGTATCAATTGGTTTGCCTCCGTTGCGACATGAGGGAAGGCTTGGTGGACGAGGGAGGATGAGACGAAAATCATTCATCCCGCCAGATTACAACATAGTCCTAGAGGTACACTACAGCATACTACAACAACTCATAATAATGGACCCATTCACCAAGCAGCACATGAAAAAGCTTCGTGAGGAGAATCCAGGATGCACAAATGATTGGGTACACAAGGAACACAAGCGTCAGTTCACCGCATGGCTAAAGAATTTGGACATGACAGATGAATCAGAAACCATCAAGATTTTAGCATCTGGACCATCAAGCCAGGTCATATCATGGCAGAGCTATGACATTAGTGGCTTCACATTTTCCACCAGTTTTAGGGACACCAAGCGCATGGCCCAGAATAGTGGCGTTCGATGTGAGGCTGTAGATGATACGACTGGTGAAGAAACTACATACTTTGGATTCATTGATGACATATGGGAGATTGAATATGGTCCACGCCTGCAGATTCCAGTGTTCCGATGTCGATGGGTTCAAGATAAACATGTCAATGTGGATAACTATGGCCAAAGAGTTATTGATCTAAGTAAAGTAGGTTACAAAGATGATCCGTGGATCCTTGCTAACCATGCCGCACAGGTGTTTTATGTGGAACAAATTCTATCTATGAATGAAAAGAAAAGTACCCAAAAGCCAAAGCACGTAGCAATCCCTGGAAAGCAACAAATTGTAGGAGTTGATGGTGTAATGGATTTAGAGGATATTAATCAGTTCAGCGAGATGTCTCTTTTTACAAACTTTGAAGAAAAGATAAAAAATGTGGAGAAAAGTATCCTGCAAACCTCTTTGCCCTGGGTGCGCCATGATGGACAAGGAAGGACTCTAGCACGCTAGATTGTTTATCATGTAACTAATTAATGTACCACTTATCATTTGTACCTAATGCTACTCTTTCTTATTAAGCAGATGTACCACCAGTTTGCATTTCTTATGAAATATTAACTAACCCTATTAAACAAGCCTTTAATTACTAACTAAACTAAATAAAGGGAATAAATGACCTTTAATTACTTACTAAGTTAACTAACAAACCTATTATTAGTAAACACTAACTAAATTAACTAATTACTAAATAAACTAACTAAATTAACTAACTAAATTAACTAATTACTAAATAAATAAGCCTTTAATTAAGTACATGAAATAATAACTAACCCTAATAACTAACTAAACTAACTAATAAACACTAACTAAATTAATCCACAAACCGTAATTAAGTACATGAAATAATAACTAACCCTATTAAACAAGCCTTTAATTACTTACTAAGTTAACTAACAAACCTATTATTAGTAAACACTAACTAAGTTAACTAATTACTAAATAAACTAACTAAATAAACTAACTAATAAACACTAACTAAATTAATCCACAAACCCTAATTAAGTACATGAACTAATAACTAACCCTAATTAACATACCATTAGTTACTAACTAAACTAAATAAAGGAAAAAACTAATTACTAAACTAACTAAATTAACTAACTAATTTAACTAATTACTAAATAAACTAACTAAATTAACTAACTGAAAATGGAAAAAACATTAATACAGGCGGCTGTCAACTAGGGTCGTCTGTACTAATGTATTAGTATAGGCGGGCGTCATTGACCGCCGCCGGGTACAGGCGGGCCATATTGACCACCGGCTGTACTAATATTTTCACAGCCGGTGGTCAATATGGCCCGCCTGTACTAATGTCGTCCAATATAAATCAACGCGCGGGCTGCCGAAAATTTCTAAGTCCCCGGAGGCGCGATTTTTGAATCCGACGCTGTCAGGCTGCCGAATTCCCCCACCGCTGCTCCACCGCCGCCGCTGCCATTGCCGTCCGCCTACGCGCCGCTGCTCCATTCCGCCACCGCTGCTCCATCGCCGCCACTGCTCCACCGCCGCCGCTGCTCCACCGCGTTACCCGCCGCCGCCATTGCCCCCGCCGCGCGCCGTGCTGCTCCACCGCCAAGAGGCACGCTTCGCCGCCACCGCCACCGCCGAGCTGCTCCACCGCCGCCGCGCGCCGAGCCCCGCTCCGATCGCTCCGCCACCGGCGCCGCCGCTGCTCCACCACCGAGGCCCGAGAGGTCCTTTTTTTTAATTTGTTAATTTCATTTTTGTTATTTTTGATTGGTTATTTTTGTTAGTTAGGTTAGTTTCATTTGTTAATTAGTTTATTAGTAATTTGTTAATTAGTTTATTAGTAATTTGTTAATTTGAGTTTTTTAATTAGTTTTTTTAATTAGTTAATTTAGTTAGTTTTTAATTAGTTAATTTAATTAGTTTAGTTTATTAGTTAGTTTAGTTAATTTAGTTAGTTAATTTAGTTTTTTTAATTAGTTAATTTAGTTAGTTTTTAATTAGTTAATTTAATTAGTTTAGTTTACTAGTTAGTTTAGTTAATTTAGTTTTTTTAATTAGTTAATTTAGTTAGTTATTAATTAGTTAATTTAATTAGTTTAGTTTAGTTAATTTTGTTAGTTAATTTAGTTTTTTTAATTAGTTAATTTAGTTAGTTTTTATTAGTTAATTTAATTAGTTAATTTAGTAATTTGTTAATTTAGTTAGTTAATTTAGTTTTTTTAATTAGTTAATTTAATTAGTTTAGTTTATTAGTTTTTGTTAGTTAATTTAGTAATTAGTTAATTTAGTTTTTTTAATTAGTTAATTTAATTAGTTTAGTTTATTAGTTTTTAATTAGTTAATTAGTTTATTAGTTTATTAGTTTTTTTAATTAGTTAATTTAACTAGTTTAGTCTAGTTAATTAGTTTATTAGTAATTTGTTAATTTAGTTTTTTAATTAGTTTTTTGAATTAGTTAATTTAGTTAGTATTTGATTAGTTAATTTAATTAGTTTAGTTTATTAGTAAGTTTAGTTTAGTTAATTAGTTAGTTAAGTTTAGTTAGTTTAGTTATATTTCATGCATAATTAGTTAAGTTAAGTTAAATATAACTCTAGTAGTTAAATATAACTCTAGTAGAAAAATCATTTTTGCATAGTTAGTTATATTTCATGCATAATTAGTTAAGTTAAGTTAAATATAACTCTAGTAGTTAAATATAACTCTAGTAGAAAAATCATTTTTGCATAGTTAGTTATATTTCATGCATAATTTAGTTAGTTAAGTTTAGTTAGTTTAGTTATATTTCATGCATAATTAGTTAAGTTAAGTTAAATATAACTCTAGTAGTTAAATATAACTCTAGTAGAAAAATCATTTTTGCATAGTTAGTTATATTTCATGCATAATTTAGTTAGTTAAGTTTAGTAATACTTATATTTCATGCATAATTAGAGTTAGTGTGCATCCATTTTTATGCTTATATTTCATGCAGATGAGTACTCCATCAAACGCTGAGTAGGCCGATGCCCAGGTAGGTACACCTAGATCTGACTCCTCGGGATCCGAACCTTATAGGAGCCCGAGCGTATCACCACGTGAATCTCCTAGAGCTAAGAAGGCCCGTCTTGAGTTGGAACGTGACCCTAATTACGAGCCTGAAGCTGAGCCAAATGATGATGAGGTATATATGCTCATACATTGTCTATACGAGAGAATAATGCATGTGTATGTATGTACCTAACAATATGAATTGATAGGAGGTGTTCTCTCAAGTTGTTGCCGAAATGGAGATAGAGTCACAAGATGTTCATAAGGACACAACGCCTCAAACGACCGGGACCTCCTCCGAGCGAAGAAGTACACAGAAAAAGAGTGATCGAGCACGAGGAGATAGAGGAAGGAATAGATTTCCAGAAGAAGTTTATAAGATTACAGAGATTAGCCCGAGCGGAGAGCCCTTAGCACCTCTAGAGGCGCTACCCAAATTTAGGGCTGCCATTGGATGGTTAGTAAAGGAAGAATTTGATATCACCTAGAGTGATTGGAGTATGGTGCCTGAAGTAAAGAGGACGAATTGTTGGACTCGATTGTGCACTAAGTTTATTTTACCGGAGGGAACAGAAGGTTTGGTCAAGGGTCATGTCATGAAGCAGTTAGCAATATCGTTCCGGAACTATAGGTACGATATGAATAAAAAGTGGCTGCAGAAGGGACGGGACCCAACGAAGCAGTACCCTATCACAGCAGAACAGTGGGCACGTTTCAGTGTCATGAAAAACTCCGATGAGTCCAAGGCTAAGAGCCAAGCCGCCTCGGCACTTGCGAAGAAGAACAAGTACCACCACCACCTCGGCACTAGCGGATACAAGATCAAGATTCCTAAATGGAGGGCAGAAGACGAAGCAAAGAGGAGAGAGGGCAAGTTGGCATTGACAGATATAGTGCCAGAACGAAGTGCGAATTGGCTTCGCGCTCGGAAGGCAAACACTGAGAGCGATGAGATCTCCTGTCCCGATGAGATCAAGCCAGTTGCCGAGAAGGTTTTGGAAGCAACAAACCTGGAAAAGACAGGTGCCTTCAAGTCACAGAGGGAGAGGGACAGCCTTTCCCTTGCTCTAGGTAACCCCGAGCATCCAGGTCATGTACGGGGCGTCTCATCCAGAACCACCTGGAAAGAAGGGTTCGGTGAAGAGTGGAAAGGCATGTATAAGAAAAGAGAACGACATAAGGAGCAATTGAAGGATTATTTTGAGCAGCAGGCTGCCAAAAAATTTAGGGATTTGATGGAAGACTTCGTTAAAAACCCTGATCCTGAAGTGATGAAGCGGTTGGCGGGAGCAGTGTCTGCTCAACAGATGACATCACAAACTCCTTCATATATGCAGCATGTCCCAGGCCCAGCTCAACCCTTGGGTAGCCAGGAGACGGCCACACAATCAATGCCCTTTCAAAGCAGTATAGCTTCAACATCAAATAAGGACCATTATCCAGTTGACGATATTGATAAACCTTGGCCTTGCTCATTGTTAATTGGATATGGCCTTAGGAATCAACATACAAAGCAAGTGGCCACAGGCAATGCCATCCCTGGACGTATGTTCCATGGTGTCGAGATGCAAGATGCATACTGCAGGGTGGAAGTGTTGACGGTCGAGAGTGCATATGAAGACGACTTCATCGACATCCCGACCTCTGAGGGTCTAGAGAAGCTTGGACAAGCAATCAAGAACTTCATACAATGGCCGAGACGGTACGTAAGGTTGATTGATCCACCAACGGCACCCTCTCCACAAGTCCATCAAGCATCCCAAGAGGTCGAAACAAGTCAACAACCAGCATCGCCAATGCATGCCCCAGCATCACCGTATATTTATGAGCCACCGTCGTCATCCCCAATACATGATATGTCATTCTTGCTGGATGAGCTCGAGGGGCTGACCACGAACATGCCTGAGCAGCAGACTCCGCCAGCCAAGAAGGACACAACACCAGAGAAGGAGGTAGAGCAAACTCCCCCGCCACCACCAAAGCAAAAGGAAGCAGAGCAAACTCCCCCACAAGCACCGGCCTCCAAGAATGCAAAGAAATTTCCAATTCCAAAATTGGTTTCTCCCCATGAGCCAAAAAAGGGGAAAGCAGTAGGCACGGTTCTATTTCTGAAAGGGATTGGAAAGCAACGGACAGCACAAGTCGTTGAGCTCAAACCGCCACAGAATAAGGAAGCCGCCGGCCAAGCAACTGAAGCCGTGCCACCAACAAAGGAAGCCCCAAGTGGCGATGTTCATGTCGAACCGCCGTCAAATACACCACTGACCCTTAAGGATATAAGAAAGCCAACGGTTGATGATTATGTCAATGTCCCCAGTAACTACGTGCCCGGAAGGCCTATGCTGCAATGGACGGTGCTTGAAAATGGTCCATGGACGATAAAAAGGTTTCATGACTGGTACATGAGAGCAGTGAATGCTGGCCTGCATGCAGTTAGTGTTAACATACCAGCAGACGTGTTTGCTACTGGCCAGGATAAAGCGAGGCATTTATTATCTTCGAGGACATGCACCTGCTGTTGAACTATAGAAAACTTGACGTCCAACTCATTACAATCTGGGGCCTGTAAGTATCACTCATGGACACACATTGTTATTATTAAATTTTGGAATATGATAAACTCTAATATGTGGATGTTGTATGTAGTTTGCAAGACCACGAGCAGAGATCGTTAACTACAGGCACGATGGTCGGTTACCTGAGTCCAATCAGGTTACAAGAAAATATGCACAAATTTGTACTTACAAATGAAGATAGAGCAAAGATAGAGAAGGACAAAACACCAGAACAAGTTGCAGAAGCTGTAAAGGGATTGCAACGAAAATACGAGGACACATATGCCCTCTATCTCGGTAGAGCAATGCTGAGATATAAGTACAGAGATTTTATATTGGCACCCTACAACTTTGGGTAAGCGTGACCTCGTATACGTACTTCAAATTATCGTGTTAACAACCCTAAGTACATATGTCGCTCACTCGTTTATTCGTGTAGTGACCATTGGATTGTTTTTTATATATATCCATTCGAAGGGAAGGTGCTTGTCCTAGACTCCTTACATTTTCCTCCTCAGTCGTATCAAACATTCCTGATTCATTTAGAAAGGTGAGCCAACATGCAACCGCATCCGTACTTATATGAATTAGAGTTTAAATAACTATAGTGTTTTATATTCGATATCTACAGGGCATGGCGGTTTTATAAGAAGCAAAAAGGACCGGTCGACGCCGCCCGCTCAGATCCTAGTGTGCCATTGACGATACAACACCATTATCCGGTAAGTTATCCGAACACATATCATCATATAAATAATACACAAGGCATGGCAATTTTAGTTTAATCTTTTGCTCATTAATTACATAGTGCCACAAGCAACCACCTGGATCGGTCTACTGTGGATACTATGTGTGTGAGTTCATAAGGCAGCGGGGACGATACGTCAGGGACAAAATATGGTAAAAAATATCTATGTATGAAGTTTTCTCATTAAAGTTGGAAATATTAATATTGGACATGTGTCACTGATGCTTTTAAACTTTGTTTCCAGCCGAGAAGCAAAGGAAAGGACGTGTCATTCACTCCAAAAACTATGGAAAATATAGTAGCAGACTTGTGCGGTTTTATTATGAGAGAAATAATTCCAAGTACCGGAGCATATTTTGATGAAGCCGGTGATTTAGCAAGTGAAGAATTTAGAGCGCTGACAGACATAGCAGGTCTAAACTTGAAACGAAATGACATGTAAACACCAAATGGTTGAACTTATAACTTGAAATGACGTGTATTATATGTAATTTTATGCTTGATGTTTGATTTCGTGTGGATACATCTGTAATATGTATATGTGTTGTATGTATGATGCAATTTTATGGTTCATGTTTGCATATCTTATATATATATTGTGACAAATATAGTACAGTGTGGAGTGGAGGCAAATATTGAAATTTAAAATAAAAAAAAATAATTACACAGGCGGCACACAGAGTGAGCCGCCTGTGACGGCTGACAAAGTGAGCCGCCTTACACAGGCGGCTGACAATGTGAACCGCCTGTGAAAACCTTGTTTTCACAGGCGGCTCACAGCCCGCCGCCTGTACTGTGGGCCGATTAGTACTGACCCCCAGTACAGGCGGTGGGCTTTGCCGTCTGTACTAATGCCTCTACCACCGCCTCTAAAAACGTTTTTTGTACTTAGTGATAAAGTCGAACATATGGAATAATGACAAGGGATGAATAAAGACTAAAATAAGATGACTTGAGCAAGTAATGCCATTATTGGGACACACGCATTCATGCATGCAGGCATCGGCGAAAGATGCTGCTGTCTGTGTGCCATGCTTGCCGGCTACTCGATCACAGCTCCATATATGATCGATGGCGTAGAGCCGGCCAGGCCATGGGTGTGTAGGTCACTCAAAAGCTTCACTTCACCCCAATTCATCATCGTCGGCCAATCCCAGCAGCACGTCCCAACAGCAATGGCGGACCAGAACGATGCGGAGTCCGGTGAAGCTAGGAAGAAGAACCCGCCATCGATATCACCAATGGAGTACCAGCTGAAGAAGTACCTTCTACTTCTGGCCACGCTGGTGGCGACGGTGACCTACGCAGCAGGACTCAACCCGCCGGGAGCTTCCTGGCTGGAGGACAACACCGACGCGTCGTCGTCGTCAGGCTCAGGCGCCGGACGGCAACAGCGGCACTTCTTGGCCGGAGACTCCATCCTCCGGGAGACCAACTACATCCGCTACATCGTCTTCTACTGCTTCAACGCCATCTCCTTCGCGGCGTCGCTCGTCGTCAGCCTCCTCCTCCTCCTCCTGCACAGGGGCGACCAGGGCTGGCTGCTCAAGCTCACGCGGGCGGTCATGCTGGTCGACCTGCTCGGCCTCATGGGCGCCTACGCCGCCGGAGGCAGCCACGACAGGTTCACCACCGTCTGCGCCGCCGGGCTCGTCGGCGCTACCTTTGCCTGCATCATCTTCGTCGTTCCCGGCATGGCGGCGGCGGCATCGCGGAACGACGGCCACGATGACGACCACGAGCAGCAGTCCAAGCACGAGATCCTTCTCGTGCTCGCCATCTTCGTGGCCACCATCGCGTACGTGGCCGGGCTGAACCCACCGGGCGGCTTCTGGCGGAGCACGGAGGAAGGCCACCACACCGCCGGCGACCCGGTGCTGCAGGGCTTCCATCCGATCCGCTACAAGTTCTTCTTCTTCAGCAACACCGCCGCCTTCGTCACGTCTCTGTTGGCTATCACCATCACCGCCCACGAGAAGGTGGACCTCAAGGCTGTCAAGGTCCCGCTGTGTGGGCTCATCATCACGGCGATCTTGGGCCTCGGCGGCGCCTACGCCGCTGGGAGCTGCAGGGACAGCAGGCACACCGGCTACGTTCTAGCCCTCATTGTCCCAGTTCTTGGCTGCATCTTTCTCCAACGGTTTCTTGCCATCAAGCTGCAACATCACTTCAGATTTGGTACCGGGTATGCAGTACTATGTGTCTTTATCTTTGGCAAGTGTACGTAGTTTACATTAGAAGTTGAAATTTCCTTTGGCAAGCGTGCGTTTACAGATTCAAATTAAACATCTTGGTCTTTAACATTTCAAACTTGATATATCTTTAACAGAAACTAGATGCCTCTGACTAGATCATCAACCAGTACTCTCCTACACTAGTTAAAATGTCAGGAGACATCAGAGCCTAGAACTAATCAAAATTGCTTATTTTTGTTCTTTGTCTTTGTTCAGTTTCTACGATATAATTATAATACTCTGATATCTCAACCCCATAATGATATATTTAGCAATTATTCTATTTATTTTTCCATCTATATTAACAGTTTGCCCGTTATATTGAACCTTCTCGTGCCTGTATTAAATTAATATTTGCTCATTTGAATGTTTTTCTTAAGCTATGTCAGCTCTTAGTTGCAAATTAAGTCTAGCGACTTCATAAAACTAGATTTGGGATTTTAATCTTTGATATTAATTCTTGAGACCTTTTCACCCACAAGTTAAGTCAAAGCTAATACATTAATTAGTTACCTTCTATCAAAAATTCTCCTTTTATACTTTTATTAAACATAAATTCTAGATCATATACTCCCTCTATTTCTTGATAAATCAAATTCTAAATTTGTGTCGGTCAAATTTTTAAAAATTTAAAAAACTTTATAGAAAAGAGTAACAACATCTATATGTGTCGTAAAATGAGCACCTTACAAAAATGTATTCTATGATAAATCTAATGATATTAATTTGATATCATAAGTATACGAAGGGTCTTTGGTTCCGGTTGAGAATGGTCTTTAGTCCTGGTTACCATAACCGGGACTAAAGGTCCTCTCAACTTAAAAAAAACACAATATATGATAAATCTAATGATCTTACTATTACTAATTAGAGGCCCCAATGAAGACTCCACGTTAATTTTCACCAGACGCACTAATTAAGAAAAAAGATAAATACTAGAAATTCTCATGTTAATCAGAAAAATCCAAGCATGAAATCAAAAGACTAGCCATTAATAATCATTGGATCTATTTTGTTTTTCTAAGAAATTACCCACCTCCACCATTATAGATAAAAGATAACAAAAAATCTTATTATTTGTTATTAATATGTTAATACGTTAGAATCCTATCCCATGGGGCCTACCAACTACCCTCATGTGGTTAGTAATTATTTTAATAGCAAAAAATCATTATTTGTTATTAATCAGTTAATACGTAAGAATCCTATCCCATGGGGCCCACCAACTACCCTCACGTGGTTAGTTATTATGTTGGCAATTGGAACTAGGTTAATTAATTAAACGTGCTACTCATCACCTTAATTGATCAATTAACCCAAAAAAATCAAATTGAAGGTCAGCAAGAAATAACTCCACATGTGTGTTTGGTTGCAATTACTATATATATAAAATAAAGAGGAGACGCTTTTCCAACTATGAAGAAATATGAATCATCTATTCGACATTCATCCTTTCTTTTTAATTGCACGTCCACGTTTATTCTCACTATACACATTAGAAAAATAAATTATAAAAAATACAATAATCTGAAATATTTGTTAATTATTTTGGTAGACATTTATTGTCATCACCAAAAATAATAATTGAATACGTTATGTCCTATAACAAATTATCAATAGACTCCACGTTATCTCTCACTAGATGTGCTAGATAAAGAGATAAATATTAGAAAGTCTCACAGTAATAAAAAATCTATCCCTTAGTTTGGTGAAATATCATCATCAAAATAGTAGACATTAGATCTATTTTGCTTTATAGAAAGTTACCCACTTTTATGATTATCAAAAATGCATAAAGTGAACCCCTAATTTTACATTGAAATTACCCAAGGTTCCATTATGAAAAATAATTCAAAATAACCCCTAAATTTATATCTAAATTACCCACTCTTGCCATTATGAAAGATAGTTTTAAATAACTCTCTGAAGTTGTATCTAAATTACTTAGGTAATTTATTGTGAAAGTTAATTCAAATAAGTTAGCTAAATTTATATGAAAAAACAACCACTTTTACCATTATGAAAAAATAATTTAAAAACACCCTATTGTTTTTTTTATAAATTAGCTACATTGCAATTATAAAACTTAATGCAAACTAACACCTAAGTTTGCATTCAAATCACCACATATTAACCCCTAAGTTTGCATTCAAATTACCATATATGCTATTATGAAAGATAACATAAAGTAACATCTTTTAATTTGTATCAATTATCCACTTCAGGTGTAATAAAAAATTCATATATCATTCAATTCTATATCTAAATACTACTATAAGTTAGCATAAATAATAATTAAATATGCATAAGTTATGGTACATATATTTACAAATTACACATTTTTACCATTGCAAAGTTAAAAGTAAGCATAGTGCTATGCTCCACTTCAACCAAAACAAAGATATATTCGTCAAGATAAATATTTATTTTTAATAGCTTACCAAGCATGAAAAATTATTACCTTAACTAAGCACATAGTATTGACACAAACAATTCACTTTAAGTTATATTGATACTCCATGATAACAAATTTGGAAAATTATTGTTTTGAATGATTTATATATTTGGACTGAACTATTATACCATATCAATATGGTAAATCCATTTTAAGCACTATATATTTTAATATACAGTATAAAAACTCCAATATCCTCTCAAATCTACATCTAAATTGTCATAATCTTCTTCTAAAAAATTATATAACCATAAAGCATATATGTTTCTACATTACATATGTCTATTAATATTAGTACACTAAAGTTTTCTCAAAGTAAACATACACCATCAATGCAAATCAATTTCACATGCACGCATGAGCAATAAATATATATGTTATGTTTCCGTAACCATGAAAAATATTTCCTTAAGGACTCATATACCAATGATACTAACTAACTATTTAAAAATATGTTAATAATCCTAACATATTTATCTAAGTTGTTACTTAAATATATTTATACATTTGTTCAAATATCTATATTATCTATGTTATGTTTCAGTAATGATGGAAAATATTTCATTAATGACTCATATACCAATGATGCTAAATAATTATTTAAAATTATATTCATAATCATGACATATTTATCTAAGTTGTTATGTAGTACATTTCTTGATATATCTACATTAATGGTAGAACCATTATTGTACATTATTATTTCTTGATATGAAAATACAAACATCATGAGAAGTGGAAGAGATTTATGTTGATCAAAGATGGCTTTATATTTCTGGCCTTCAAGATTCCTATAGAGTAAACAGATCTCACGTCAAACTCTACCACTGATCTTAAGCATTGTCTCAGGTGTAGGTTGGTTCTTTAGTCACCATAATACTTAAGAGTGAAATCTATGAACTAAAATACTTATTAAAGGTAAAAACCCAAAGAGTTAATAAACACACACGTTTCAATTTAAGTTCATGATAAAAATCTATAGAGACTAATAAGATTTAATATAGAAAACAAAAATAGGTTGATGATGTCATACTACATGGGCTGCAACAAGATCACCATAGTTTAAGCTAAGGTTTCTACGAAATCCATACTAAAGGGACGATAGAAAAAATATTGATATGGATGAAAAAAAAATATAGATCAATGATCGATAATTCTACCACACTCGGATAAAGGTGGTAAGTTATCTATTTATGCTAATTGTGTTAGAAAATGAACAAAATAAAAAAATATAATTTTATTTTAACTAACTTTTATCAACCAAATATATTAAATAATAACTAATGCTTATGTCTCTTAAGCTTTTAGCCCGTGCCAGAGAACGGGTTGATGGACTAGTACTAATAATTTGATACATAAATTTTAATGTGTTCTTTTAGGATGGAGGGAGTAGTGTTTTCCATCTATATTTTTCATTAATATTTTTTGTTATCTACTATTTCTTAAATTTATCTAGGCCAACGAGCAGTGGAGAACACAATGATCTAGAGAAGCCTCGTGAAGTGATTCAGCTGCTCGCCACTCTCGCGGCGACGGTTGCTTACCAAGCTGGAGTGGACCCACCTGGCGGCGTCTGGGCTGACACAGGGGAGGGCCACATCGCCGGAGCTCCGATCCTGCTGACGACGCATCCCGGGCGGTACAGGGTCTTCTTCTACTTCAACTCGGCGGCGTTCGTGGCGTCGGTGGTGATCATGGTGATGCTGCAGAGCGTGCGGCTGGTGAGAGGGCACGCACTGGAGGCCGCCATGATCCTGGACCTGTTCGGCCTCATCGGCGCATACGCCGCCGGGAGCAGCAGGGACACGAGCACCTCCATCTACACGCTCGCCATCGCCGGCGGCGTCCTCGTCTACGTGGTGATCCACATCGTGTTCTTCACGCTAGACGACCACCCCGGGCGGGCGGTGGGCGGCGGTGACGGTGAGGAAGCTCAGAAGAAGGAGGATGAGGACGACGACGTGATGGAGAAGAAGCGCGAGGTGCTGCTGCTCCTCGCCATCTTGGCGGCAACCCTCACCTATCAGGCTGGTCTGACGCCGCCGGGCGGCCTGTGGGAGAACGACAGCTCCGGCCACCGTGCTGGCTTCCCGGTGCTCCTCGACAGGTACCCTCGCCGTTACAAGGCCTTCTTCTACTGCAACGCGGCGAGCTTCATGGCGTCCGTGGCGCTCATCGTCCTCCTCCTCAACCCAACCTTGTACGTGCCGGGGATCAAGTGCTATGCGCTCTTTGTCTGCATGGTCGCCGGCATGTTCGGCCTCATCGGTGCATACGCCGCCGGAAGCTCCCTGCATCTTGGAACCTCCATTGTTGACCTGGCATTGGTTATTGCGGTTTTCGCCATCGTTGTCTATGTGGCCATCTTTCGCCATCGTCAGCAAAGCAGGGAGCCGGAACCGAAAGGTCAAGCAGAAGACAGCAACATCCAGTCCTCAACGATGATGACAACAACGACGACAACTCAAGCAATACATTCTCAGTCTTCAGACGACGACCGGAGAAGAACTCCAGATCAGCACAAAGGAGATGTGAAGAAAGAGTTCGAGATGATGATGGCCAAGTACCTGATGCTGGTAGGGATACTGGCAGCAAGCGTGACGTACCTGACCGGCCTGAAACCGCCGGGTGGGCTGTGGAGGGAGGACGGCGACGGCCACGACGCCGGCAACCCGGTGCTGTACGACGTCGACAGGCATCGGTACAACGCTTTCTTCTACAGCAACTCCACTTCCTTCATGGCTTCCATCACCGTCATCGCGCTCTTGCTCTCGCCGATGATACTTGGAAGCAACAAGCCTCTTTGGCCTATGCACACGGCCATGCTGCTGGACATGCTCGCCCTCCTGGGAGCCTACGCTGCAGGCAGTGCTCGGGATTGGTGCACGTCCAAGGATGTCGCCCTGCTTCTCTTCCCTATACTCGGCTTCGTTTTGCTGCTCTTCTTCTGGAAGAAAGAACCACAATCTGGCGCCACCCAACAGAATACTCACTCCTAGCTAGTGCTACCTAGCTACACTCTCGGCCTGCTGGCCAACATGGACATGCTTAACACTGATCTATCTGCTGTTAGTGTTGTGAATACAGTATCATTTGCTGCTTGTTTGATTCAGTAAGCTTTCTAGTGAAGTCTTTTTAGCATACTTTCTAGTTTCTAATAAAGTTGAAATCCAAGGTGTGTGCAGAGATGTCGAGTTGTTTGCTCCCTTATGTATTCATTTGCTATATATAAGAGACCACTATGATGAATAATACTTCATCTGTCTCAAAAAGAAGGTCGTTATGGGATGCGTGCCGGTCAAACTTTTTCAACTTTAACTAAATTTATAGAAAATACGTGCAATATTTATATCTCTAAATAAATTTGTTAAAAAACTAGGCTTAAAGATCTTTCCGATGATACTAATTACTTAGTATAATTATTTATATATATTTTAATACATAATTGTCGATATTTTGAAAACGTTGACTTCTCGGAAAGCGAAAATGACATCTATTTAGGGATGGAGGGAGAAAGCATCTACGGATGTTATTATGTGGAACCAAATTAACACGTACGTATCCAGTAGCCGATATAAATCATTAGGTAGCAAGTCGATATAAACATTGATATCCTGAATTGAAATATCTCAACAGTAAGCAGCATTCGACAGTCGATATAAATCATGCATAAAAAAAATAAATTTCAGTTCAACTTAACAGTACTCCCTCCGTATATGAAAAAATAGATTTCTGGAGTTGTGCTAAGTCAAACTTTTTAAATTTTAACTAAATTTTTAGAAAAAAAATATTAAAATTTATGGTATTTAATTAGAAAGAAGTTAGGTGAGCCCTGGGCTCATTGACCCAGCAATGCGCCCCTACGTTTGATCTCTGACGCGTGGCAGGAAAAAGAATCAACGCACACGTACGAAGCGCTCGCATGCGTATGAAGCGCTCGTGGACACATGTCTGGCTCGCTGGCTCCACTCTCGGCTCGTACTCCTACTAGTTGACTTGTTCAGTTGTTCAGCGGCTCGCTCAATGCTTTCCTGATACGAGAGTTCACGACGCCAGACAGTCGCGTGGCCGATACGAGCCGAGTATAAACAAATGAACAAGTGTGGCATGTACGGAGCTACCATAAGGATCGATCTGCAACTGAATTGAAGTGTGGCATGTACGGAGCTACCATAGTTGAAGATTACCCAGGATTAAAATCCTGTTTCACACCATAAAAAAAGTGTTCACAAATAATGCTTGTAACTTGTAATAAGTGAATAAATTATGAAAATAGCTATTGTGTCTTACGGTCATTTGCATTGGATCAGCATAAAAAAGTGTTCACAAATAACGAGTTTGCGCGCGGCCCCCTGCCCGCGTCACCGAGGCTGAGCTCGCGCTTGCGAGCACATGGCAGCAGCGCCGCCGGGCCCGAGCTCGCCCGCGCCGCCACGCGGCATGGCAGCCGCGTCACCCGGGGCAGAGCTCACCCGCGGCCAGGGCGTCCGCGCTGCCGGGGCAGAGCTTGGCCACGCGCATGGGGCCAGCGCCGTTGGGGTCGTGCTCGCTCGCGGCCAGGGAGCTCGCTCGGGCCTTGCTGCTGCCCCACCGGGGCCCTAGCACCGAGGTAGAAGACGAAGCTGACGTTTGGGAGCCGCCTGACAGTGAGAGGGACCTGTGGGACCCAGCTGTCGGAGAGGGAGAGAGGGGAGTAGAGCAGGGGGTAACTTCGTCTTTTTGCAGTGCGCCCTCACGCTGTCCCTGTTTGGTTGGCAGGGCAAAAGTTTTGCCCCTGTCACATCGAATCTTCCGTATCTAGTTTGGTCTATTTAAAATATACTAATTAAAAAAATAATTTGTCAGTCAGAGACAAATTCACGAGACGAATCTTTTAAGATAAATTAGTTCATATTTTGACAATGGTGTGCTATATTAATCTTTTGCTAATCATATATTAACTTGGCTTAATAGAATCGTCTTGTTAATTCCCGCATGAACATGTAATTAGTTTTATAAGTAATCTATTTTTAATAGACTAAACTAGTGTCGGAAGATTCGATGAGATACGGTAAATAATTAATTTCCCACGGAACCAATGTCGTGTAGACGAAGATGGTAAATTTGTAAAAAAAGTTATAAGAGTGTTATTCCACTAAGTAATATTCCTAAAAATGTAAAAAGCCTCCGCCATGCAAAGCCTCACGTCGTGGACTCAGCTCGTATCAGAAAGATAGTACGGCGTGGCACTACGAGCCACTGATACTCGGCGTGGTACTAAGAGCCGCTAGCTGATGAACAAGCCAAACCAAGCCAACTAAATCCAACAAAAGCCGAGAGCTGAGCCAGCAAGCTGACGTCCACGAGCGCTTGTACGTGTGCGTTGATTTTCTTACCTGCCACGCGTCAGACATCAAACGTAGGGGCGTATTGCTGGGTCAATGAGCCCAGGCCTCACCCAGTTTTTTTCCATCAACTTAATATTATTAGATTTATTATATATTGAAAAAGTTTGACCGATACAGATTCTAAGAAATTAATTTTTACATGGACGGAGGGAGTAACCTTTTGCGTCCCGGGCCACTATATGCCTGCGCCGACAGCCAAAAGCCGCGTGACGTTTCTGTCCCTCAGCTGGTGTACGTCTCCCGTGGCCCTCGACCGCCTCCAAGCCAGCCATATGCCATGACCCCGATCTCTTCCACCGTGTCCGACCAGACTGGAGAAATCAGCATCGCATTCGCTTGGAGCAAATACGCCTCTGCTCTCGGCATCGTCATGGTCGCCAGCGTAGATGCAGCCCCACGGTGTTACTTTCTCAAGCATCTTATAACAACCTCAAATGTAAAAACACAAAACTAATTACAGGTCCCATTGAGAAGTATAACTTCAATATAAATTGCATCTTCATTTGACACCATATAAGAAAGACAAGCGTTAGTATACGATTATTAGGCTGCTGAAATTTTATATTATTTTTTTCAAGTATTTAAATCACTTTAATTGACAAAACTCAAAACTAGAAAGTTGTTAATCTCATCGAGATATATAATTTTCATATAAAATCATTGTCATCGAACGTTGTCCCAAAAATATATCATTTTTCTAAGATTGAGTCTTGGTATGCCATTTCCATCAGCGTGATAAAACCATATTATTGTCATGCCAACTAGGGTGGCGTGATTTTCTACATGAAAATTGTTGTCAAAAGTGGCAGATCTTGCGGAGCCAACATATATGGCACCACAGCTTGATTTTGCCACGTCATGGTGCCGAAAGAGTTTTTAAAAAAAGTACAAAATAAGTGAGGAGGCTATTTTTAAAATAAAATTTAAAAATGATTAATACAAGAAAAAAATCCCGTCAGATGACTTTGGCCGAATCCTACAAGAGATGTACAGGTCACATCTGCGCCATGTGAAGGTGACGCTGCTTGGACACCACTGGAGGCCGTTTCTGTATGGCCTTTTCCATCCATGGTCATCTTTCGCCATCTTTCGCTGTAGTCACCGAACTCCGATCCCCCTTCTTCCCGGAGCGTCACTTCAACTTCGACAACACGCAGGCATATGCAACCAGAGCAGAGCGAGTTGAGTCAAGCTAGCTAGTGGCATTCATGTCAGCAAGGGGCCCTCATGTCGTACTACAGTATGTGTTAGGTGATAATCACTGTCATTAATTCTCATTATAGTCTAGTGACGTGGCCAAACAAAAAGGTAACCCGGTGCTATTCTATTGCTAATCACGTTACCTCCTACCACCGAATCGCATGTCTTGTATTAATTGTCCTCTTTCACGGTGCAATCACTTTGATTTGCCTTCATCCCCTTTAATGTACTTTCCTGATGCAACAGTATGCATCCCAAATAATGACACTGACACACACTGCCCGGGATCCGATATATATATTCAGCCGCCACTATTCACCAGCGAGAGAGAGTGACAAGCCAATGCAAGAAACCAAAACATGGCCGGCACGACGGAGGAGCACCGTGGCGCCGCCGACGTCATCGCCGAGCCACTGCTCCCCTCGTCCGCCGTGGAGGTGGAGCCACCGCCGCCACGCCGGAACAGGTTCGCCTTCGTCTGCGCGACGCTCGCCTCCATGACCACAATCCTCATGGGATACAGTAGGTGTCCACTCGTCAGCCGTCATGTCGTCTGTTCTCGCGTACGTGCTTCATGTTCATCATCGTTCTTGTCTTCCTCCCCACCCGCAGATCTCGCGCTGATGAGCGGCGCGGAGCTGTTCATGCGCGACGACCTGGGTCTCACCGACGAGCAAGTGGAGGTCCTATCCGGCTCCATGAACATGTTCATGCTAGCCTCAATCCTATCCGCCGGCTGGACAGCGGACGCCATCGGGCGGCGAGGCACGGTGGTCCTCGCGAACGCGTTCCTCATGACGGGCGCGCTGGCCATGTCGCTGGGCGGCAGCTTCGCCACGCTAATGTCGGCGCGGTTCGTCACCAGCGTGGGCGTCGGGTTCGCCGTCGTAGTCGCGCCGGTCTACGCGGCGGAGATCGCGCCGTCGTCGTCGAGGGGACTCCTCTCCTCGCTCGTCGACTTCTTCATCACCGCAGGGATCCTCCTCAGCTACGTCTCCAACTACGCGCTGGCCGGCCTGCCGCTACGGCTCGGCTGGCGCGTCATGTTCGCGCTCGGCGTCCCGCCGCCGCTGCTCCTCGCGGCTGGGGTGGCGCTCGCGATGCCGGAGTCGCCCCGGTGGCTCGCGATGCGCGGGAGGGATGAAGAGGCGCGCGCCGTGCTGGAACGCACCTCCGACGCGCCGGCCGAGGCGCTCGACCGGCTCGAGGAGATCAGGCGCGCTGTGGCCGTGGACGGCGCCGGCGGTGGGGTGTGGGGGGAGATGTTCGTGCGGCGGCCGTCGTCGCCGATGGTGCGGCGGATCCTCACCAACGTCCTCGTGCTCTACTCCTTCCAGCAGGCGTCCGGCATCGACGCCATCGTGCTCTACACCCCGCTGGTGTTCAAGAAGGCGGGGATCTCGTCGACCGGCGCCGTCCTCGCCGCCACCGTCGCCGTCGGACTGGTCAAGACGCTCTGCATCTTCGTGGCCACGTTCCTGTCCGACCGCCTCGGCCGCCGCCCGCTCCTCCTCGCCAGCGCCGTCGGCATCGCCGTCACGCTCACGTCGCTGGGGATCGCGCTGCAGTTCGCCGCTGGCGCCGGCGAGAGCGAGACGACACCGACACAACCACCCGCGGTGGTGGCGGCGTGCGTCGCGTCGGTGCTCGCGTTCGTCGCCGCGTTCTCCATCGGCCTCGGCCCGCTGGCGCCGACGTACAGCGCGGAGATCCTGCCGCTGCAGCTGCGCGCGCAGGGCATGAGCCTCGGCATCGCCGCGAACCGCGTCACGTGCAGCGTCGTCAGCATGACGTTCATCTCGCTTGCCAACACCATCACCATGCCCGGGTGCTTCTTTCTGTACGCCGGCACGGCGGTGGCGGCGGCGGTGTTCGTCTACGTGCGGCTGCCCGAGACCAAAGGCCGGAGCTTGGAGGACATTGCCGTTCTCTTCGCCAAGTGATCGATTACAAGGCCGGCCGGATTATTGTGCAGTACGTATCTTGTACTCCAACATCTCTACCATCAGATGCAGCTGGTTGGTCATATTCATGTCTTGCCAAGTTCATATAATCATAATCCAACCAATAGATATATGGGATCCCTAGATATATAGGGTGTTCAACATGCATGCTTTTAAATAATTGATTACTTGTATACCTAAGATAATAAGATACTAATGATTGTGATGTGATTGCGGCTGGCAAAAAGGGCTTCCACTTGTGAATGGAAATTTCAGAGAAGTGTTGTTCAAAACTTTTAAATTTTATTTGGAATTTAGAATTCTTATAATTAACACATATTTAATCTTTTTAGTTAGCATCCGACTGTCCCGAACTGAGCTAGGCAGGGGCTAGGCGGCTAGCTAGCTAGCAGTAGTAGTCTGTGAGCGCAATTAATTTTTTTTTATATAAAAAAAAACGGACATTTGCTCCTCTTGCGGAAACGGGCTGAAAGAAAGGCTAATAGGGGCCTTAGCCCAGCTTGTCTTGGCCCGATTTCAGAGACATCCTGATCGTAACACAGTTTTGCATGCCTTGTTCAAATTAGAGCCTATTTGGTTTCACCCACTAAAATTTAGTGACTCTAATAGGTTTAGTGACCCCTAAACTTTAGTGACCCTTGTTTGGTTCCATCAATAAAACAGTTGTCCCATATATACTTTAGTCATTTCTTACTACCCTTGCTGATTAAAAGTCATTAGATTTTTAATAAAGCGTTTGGTATTTTAGGGACTAAAAGTAACAAAAGATGGATGCTCACAATGCAAAAGATGAAAAACGGACTCAAAGTACGATAGGCTTCGCCCGAATTCCCCCTATAATATAAGACGCTTTTGCAAAAACGACGATGGTGAAATAAATTATTATGAAAATACGTACAAGATATTATTTGTGTACCATAAATATTAACACATTTTTATATAAAATTAATCAAAAGCGATTTTTTTGAGAGGCGAGAACAATAGTTAAAAAAGACGGAGGCAGTAGACCACATGGCGTGCGTGGTCACATCCAAACAGATGGCAAAGAAACATGTGCAGGTGACAGGTGGTAAACAGTACGTGGCCCTGCTCTGCTGTTATGCTGTCCAACGTCGTCTACGAGTACGTACTACTGTAGAAGTACACTCCTTTGCAGGACGATCATTTGTTTTTTTTTTTGGTTCTTTCCCTTAATTGTAGTACTGTTTTTGTTAGCCATGTCTCCCCGTGGAGCAGCAGTGTTTTTTTGTCCCTTCTTTCTAACCATAATATATTAAGATGATTAGGCAAAAGCAAAGCTCTTGTCCACACACAGTTTTCCAAAACAAAACATATGTGAAGAGTAAAAAACTATTGGGGGCATTTGGTAGACCATTGTTTCTCTGGCAAAGTAGTTTTTGTTTTTTGTTTTGTTTTTTGCTTCGGCTCTATAAGTGGTTCCACTGATAGAGCTGAAACTGTTTTTTTAGAATATTTGGTAAAATGAACTTAGAGTAGACAGAATAAAATGACCATAGTGATATTCTTTCTTCTTTTTTCTCTCCCCTACTATTTCTTTTTGTTCTCTACTCTCCCATCTCATAATGTCTGTGTGCCACAAGTTTGACTTGATTTATAGAAAAATTACGTACAACATTTTATATCTCTGAATAAATTTATTAAAAAACTACATTCAGATGTATTTCCAATATAACACTAATAATGTACCATAAATATTAATATTTTTTAAAATAAAATATACTTCCTCCATTCCAAATTGTAAGTTATTCCAAGAATCTTGGAGAGTCAAAGCATTTTAAGTTTGACCAAAGATTATAGAGAGAAACATAAAGATTTATGACATCAAATAGGTATAATATAAAAATATAACTAATAAAGAATCAAATGACACTTAGTTGATATCAAATATATTATTATCGTATTATATAAATTTGGTCAAACTTTATAAACTTTGACTCTCCAAGATTCTTGGAATGACTTACAATTTGGGATGAAAGGAGTATTTGTTAAAATTATTTCTCGAAAAACAAAAGCGATAAATATTTTGGGACCGGGGGATGGAGTATTTGTTAGTCTTCTATATCTCACACACGCCCCTTTGTTGTACACTTGTCACGGCCGCCGTTGCTCCCCATAGCAACAGCACTTGGCGGTGAGCAAGCATTGCTAGCTGTACCGGGTCCAACAACAGCAAGTACATTTGTCTCGTGCTCACGGTCCAATCCATCGTCATCGTGAGAGCATCTCCAAAAACAGTATATTGATATTTTCTCAGGTCCCTTTCAACAAAGTCATATGCCAATATAATGGCCAACTACCTACCTCCTCCATAGTAGTACTATCTCGGATCGAGCTAGTGACGACTTCATACATACATACAGTGCTACAAGTCGTTGCCGGCGAGAAACCAACCAAGCCGATCCAGGAGGTAGTACACGTACGCACGCCGCCGCGCGCCATGGCACAGGCTGTCCGCGGCATCGCCGACGATGGCAATGACTCCGAAGCGCTGCTCCTGCGCTCGTCGGCGGCGGGGTCGCCGACGCCGCCGCCTGCAGGTGCACCGCGCCGCCGGAACAACAGGTTCGCCTTCGTCTGCGCCACGCTCGCCTCCATGACCACCATGCTCCATGGCTACAGTACGTGATGACGCGATCCATCCATGGAGATAGATGTTTTATAGATACTCGATTGACTGATGCCCGCCCCCGAGTGCAGACCTGACGCTGATGAGCGGCGCGGAGCTGTTCATGCGGGAGGACGTGGGGCTCAGCGACGGCGAGGTGGAGGTGCTGGCGGGATCAATGAACGTGTTCATGCTCGCGTCCATCCTGGCCGCGGGGTGGGTCGCCGACCACCTGGGCCGCCGCCGCACGCTCGTGCTCGCCAACGCCTTCCTCATGGCCGGCGCGCTCTCCATGTCCCTCGGCACCAGCTTCGCCGCGCTCATGGCGGCGCGCTTCGTCACCAGCGTCGGCTCCGGCTTCGCCCGCGTCGTCGCCCCCGTCTACAACGCCGAGATCTCGCCGCCGTCCACGCGTGGCGTCCTCTCATCCATGCTTGACGTACGTGCGTCCGTAGATATTCCGTTTTGGATGCATTCCAAGTTCGCTTTCGGCGTCTTTAATGACGAACGAAGCAAGCAGAGACGTTCGTTCATTGCACGTACGTCCGTCCGTGCAGATGTTTATCAACGTCGGAATCTTGCTCAGCTACGTGTCGAACTACGCGTTCGCGGGCCTACCATTACACATCGGCTGGCGAGTCATGTTCGCCGTCGGCGTGATCCCGCCAGTGTTCATCGCCTCCGGGGTGCTTCTCGTCATGCCAGAGTCGCCACGGTGGCTCGCGATGCGGGGGCGTCTCACCGACGCGCGCGCGGTGCTGCTGCGCACATCGGACACCTCGGCGGACGCCGACCTCCGGCTCGAGGAGATCAAGCGAGTCGTCGTCGCCGCCGACGCTGAGCCGCCACCACGACCGACCTCTGCCAGCGGCGGCGGCGTCTGGAAAGACCTCCTGGTGCGGCCATCCACGAGCGTGCGACGGATCCTGACGTGCGTCCTCGGGCTTCAGTTCTTCGTGCAGGCGTCCGGCGTCGACGCTATCCTCCTCTACAGCCCGCTGGTGTTCAAGGCGGTGGGCATGGCGTCCACCTCCGCCATCCTCGGCGCCACCGTGAGCATCGGAGTCGTGAAGACGTGCTTCATCCTCGTCGGCATGCTCTTCACCGACCGCCTCGGCCGCCGCCCGCTCCTCCTCGCCAGCACCGCCGGCGTCGCCGCCACCGCCACCGCCCTCGCCGTGACGCTGTACGTCGGCACGTCGGCGTCGTCGTCGTCTTCGTCACCGGGGACGACGGCTCCCGCGGCGTGCCTGGCGTCGGTGCTCGCCGTCGTCGCCACGTACTCCGTCGGCTACGGGTCGGTGGTGTCGGCGTACACCGCGGAGGTCTTGCCGCTGCGGCTGCGCGCGCAGGGGTCGAGCCTTGGCGTGGCCGTCAACAGGCTCACGTGCGGGGTGGTGAGCATGACGTTCATCTCGCTCGCCGACGCCATCACCATGCCTGGGTGCTTCTTCCTCTACGCTGCGGTGACCGCGGCCGCGTTTGTGTTTGTGTACACGCGGCTGCCGGAGACCAAGGGCCGGAGCTTGGAGGACATGGAAGTGCTCTTCCACAAGTGAGGACGTACAGGCATCCATGGAGGGAGCAGAGGACGGAGCAGCGCCCTACCGCCCGTGCGCCGAGAGCCCGAGACGCGTCACCGAGCAGAGCAGATAAGGTTTGTGGAGGGAGACGACGATGGCACATTCTGTAATTTCTTCGGAATTTTGTTGGCAAAGACGTACCTTGTCTTGTGGGTGTACTACCAACGGAGACGGAGCTAGTGGTCTTCGCTTGAGTTCGAAAAAAAAAAACTCAGCAGCTGGATCCACTCGACGTGAGATAGTGGCTAGACTCCTGTATTTTTCGTTGAGCTGAGCTAATAATTTATAGTCGTATCTCTACCAATATATAATGCATCGATAAAGTTTTTCTACAGCTACACAGTAAAATATACCAATCAGTCAATACCTCTTCTAAGTGTACCCAAAAATTACCCCCACCAAAATGAAATCTTCAAAATGAAGGATCTAGATTTACTCTAATCTCTTCTTAAATGTACTCATTCATATCAACGATCCACGTTGTTTGGATCTTCCCTCATCACTCATTTTTCCCCATTCGCCCGCCGGTCCCGTCACGACGCCCGCCCCATCCACGATTCCATTCAAAATCAGAATAAAAAAAAAACGCACGCGACCGCCCACCTCCCGCGCCTGCCCGCCGCCGCCGACAACTCGCGCTCCAGCGCCCTCCCACCCGCCTCCGCCGGCTGCACGCGACGCCAGCAGCACGCAACCGCCCACCCGCACCCGCTGGCAGCGCCGCGCCGCCCACCCGCCGCATCGCCGCGCCCCGACAGCTGTCGGCGCAAGCCGTGCTGCGCCCTCCCACCTGCCCCCCGCCGGCAGCACGCGGCGCCAGCCGCGCCGCGGACACGCGGGAGCGGCGCACGTGGAGCACGCGGCAGACGTGGCGGCGAAGTGGAATCGGCGGCGCAGCAGACGGCTAGGGTTTCCTGGCGGCGCCACGCTGGTTCCGACCTGGGTCTCCGTCTTCCCCGGCAAGCGCGCTCGTCCCCCATGAGGGGCGACCTCTCCGGCGGCGGGTGAGTTGGGCCCCTACTCGCTAACCTCCCTCCTCCTCCACTGCCTCCCATCGTTGTGCGACACCGGCGCATCCTCTGATCTGGCAGCGTCTCCCTCCTTCCGCCACCGCGGACGCTGGGACACGCAAAGGTGTCGTTAGCACGACCCCTCCCCTTGCAGGCACGCATTGATGGGTCACCTTGCCTTCCCATCAATCTGACGCAGCCCCGGCACTTCCGTCCTCATATCGGACCCTACCAGGTAAGATGGCACCATATTCTACTTGTGTTCTATTTGTTGTCCCCTGTTATTGGTGTTCTGAATGGTCGTCTGAATCGTGTCCTTTTTTGTGTTGATTCGATGAGATTGGATTGAATTGCGGCAGTGCAGTTAGTATCTGGAGGAGTCATTGTGGGAGCAACATAAGCTCAGGTCTGGTGCTCGCTATCTACACCAGGCTGTTGAATAAAGGTGAGAGATAATTAGTAGTCTTGCTCATATTCAACATTAGTTCATACGTCATGTTCATATATGAGCGTTGTCTGATAAAAGAGCAACATCGGCCAGGACCACGACCAATAATTGTTATATTTAGTCGTTGAGGATCATTCTCTGGTGATAAAATTGCTTGCAAATATATATGCATCTTGTTTGTGCCCTATGGGTTGCCTGCCCACTCTCTTTGTCATGCAAGATTCCTATGATGTGTTGGAACAAACAATGCTAAAATATTCATATGATCCTCGGGTCGTAGGTACCGATTTGCCATATCAAGGTTCAGTCTTCCCTTTATCATTATCTGGGTTTAATCCTTTTTAATTTTTCATTTTAAGATGTTGCCTGATGGGTATTTTCCTTGTATCTCTTGTTTTCACAAGCAAATGTTTTAGAGACAATTTTAGTTTATTTTTGGCTAATGATAATTCTTTATCTTTGATGTTGGTAAAACATGATAGGAAACTATTACTCTGATCACCAGTGTCACTTGTCAAGGTTTAGTTATGTCAGAAAGTGTAATTTTAAGTTATGTTGTCCTAGGGATTTGGGGTGATGTGAAGAGGGTGCATGTAGCTATAGCTTTTGCTACATGAGCTCTTTCTAGGACTACGCAGATGAGCTCAAGCTTATAGCTATTGCTTTCCTGAGTTGTTGTCACTGGTGACCCAGGTTGAATCCCCATTGGGCACATTGCGCTGGGTCGGAGGTACTTGCTGCACACCTATTGAGACATGAATGGTACTTGCAGACCCTCTCATACTAAATGAGGTAGTGAGATGTTACATGGAGAGAATTGGTATATGAATTTCTCTTTCTGACTGTTTTGAGGTCTCAACTTTCAACTTGTTGTAGGTGCACATGGGATGTATTTTTACACCAATCCTACTACTATAGGAGTGAGGGAATGATTAAAGAGGTATTTACAAATCTCACGTTTTCGCTAAGAACTATTGATATCACATTATCTGTACTTGAGGAGTGAGGGAAGCAATTCTACCTAGGTGAGTGCCTGAGTTCCAAACGTTTGAGCTCAAGCATCTTCTGTGAAATGAGTATTATTACACCCTTTTTTTCAGAAATAGTTGAGGTGAATTTTACATGCCAAAGTTACTGAATTTATTCAGTTGTATCAAACTACAAGTAGTGACTAGAGGCTAATTGACATTTTCACCACCTCTAAATGTTTTCTCAAATATTTCCACCTCTAAATGGGAAGTCTTGTAGGATTTCCAAATTTCCTTGGATTCATAATTCTTATTTGTGGTTTTACTCAGTGAAGGGCCACACTATCTGTTCAGTAAGCTATAATACTCACTCTCCCGTGTACATATATTCTTCTAGCTAGAAATTAGATCGACCTTGGGATTACTGAACTTAAGTCCTTTGCTACTAGATACATTTAGAATGAGAATTGTCACCCTCTAAATGAAATCCAAGAGATTATCGATGTGGTACCGAATTCCCATTACAATGCCTATGATCTGTCCAAGAGGCATTGATCTGAAAGATAGGATCCCATCTCTGAAGGAACTGCTATGAAAAAATCTCCATGGGATGAACCTGGTAAGCTTTTTATGATATTGAGTTTGGAGTAGCTGCACAAAGATTATATTTGTTCCTGGAGTAGATAGTCATCTTGTATTCTTGCTTATTCTATTAGATGAGCTGGCCTGACCAAAGAATATATTTTTAGATAATACTCGCACCTATGCAACTGACTTTGCAATATTGCTCTTCAATATTTTTAGCTCTGCCTGCATGACGGCACGCTCTCAGGCTCGTAGAAAGGAGGTAAGCTGAGGTTTCTGCATTGAGTGCCCCTAGCAGTAGGAGATAAAGAAATTTTGCCTTCAAGCCCCACTCATCTCTCAGGATCAACGGTGATCCCCGTTCTTGGTGAGCTATTCATCAGGTTGTGTGGGCTAAAGAGTATCAGTCACCTTTTTAAGAGCTTATGTTCAATGTTTGCCATCTCTGAAATAATTAGATCCTCTAAATCATTAGATTGTATCCTGAAGACAACTAAATATGATGCTGTGCTCTGGGATTCAGACGACATGATGGCAACTAAAGATGATGTTGTGCTTTGGGCGCTGAGTGCTGATGGTGCGCTACAACCTATATAATATGCTTATTACTGAAGTTTGTTGATGCGTGATATGTCAGGTCCTTGCACTATATCTAATGCGCTACAAGGGCGCAATGTGCATCCGGAGAATTATGATCCAAGCATCTGGAGAAATAAACATGCAACAACATTCAGGCGGAAGCCATCAGTGAGCTCGATGCCAAAAAGTATTAAGAAAGGATCCTACCACCAAGTACGAGATGTTCCGTGAGCTTGGTGCGACTCTTGCTCTAGAATTATTATTTCTTTAATTCTTTATGTCTACTTGAAGGCTGAAGCTTTGAGCTGTGTTGTGCAATACAAAATTCAATTGGGAATGCAGGAAAAAGGTTCATAAGGTGCAGTGTACAAAGCAAGGGGTCTCAGAACACAAGAGCTTGTGGCTGTCAATATTATCTAATTAAAAGAAGAGGTTAGTTTCTAATTTTCTATTACAAAGTTCTGTGAAATCTATGAAAGCTGACACATTTTTCGTATTTGGCAACCATATTGCTTGTACTTTAGCACCTTTGTTTGTTTTTATTTGAGAGCTGATTGTGTTGAACTGTGTGCTGTTAAGTAACTTCTCGTCAATGCCACGGTGCCGAGGACTCCATATGTCTTCAGTAGCTGCAGTTGTAGAGGGAGTCACCATAGAGTCTCTGATGGTTAATTTGGTTGGTGTTTCATAGGGCTAAGATGGTAGTGCTGGGTTCCCATGAGCAGATGTGCACCCCTGACGAAGTGAGTAAACTCCGCAGTGCCTGCCACATCCTCTACAAGAAACAACGGTGTCCTCATAATAACCATGTTGCTGATAATTTCATATTGTTTTGTCCTACGTATATTTGTCAGTGCTATAGATTTCGTCTGGGAGTGTATTCTTTTGTTTGGTGAATCTTGTTCAAACAAAATGGAATGGTAGGGAAATTGTGTATATGAACCGGCATGCTCAAACATGAATCGATATTCAGTTTTGCCCCTCTCATTCTTTGTTTTCTTGTGTATCAATTACACAATGATGTAAAGTTATTCAATGGTGTTGTTTGCCTTTTCCTTGTATGATTTGTTTTCATATGTATTTCTAAGATAAAGCCGTAGCGTTAGCACGGGCATTATACTAGTAAATAATAATGGATCATGGACCACATTATATTTGGTACTTCTAATCCTCATATTATATATGCCATCTATTTGTTCTTTTCTTGATAGATTTTAGCATTGTTATATATATATATGTTTTCTCCCTCCATTCCTCTGGTTGAGAGATTTGCATATTTCAGTTTCACCCCGTTGCTTCAAAATTCATGTTCCATCGCTTGATGGCCCAATGTGCTTTGAACTCTAGTTCAACCAACTGATGACGTATTTTGCCCCATCCAAGGAAATCATTTTCAGGAGTGTTTTTAAAACCGCCTTGAAAAAATCACTTTACAATCGATGGCATAGTAACCGTCTTGAGAACTAGCCCACAAGATCATTTTGACTGAGCAAAAATCATCTCTACACTAGGTGCATTCATAATCTGTACTCATATGGCTTACGATAGCTCGCATCCATCCCGCAATGGTATAGAGTTCGATTTCAAGACCTATTGATTTTCGTAGTACGTAGAGTAACGGACATCATTTACGTTATACTTTTTTTTTTGAAAAAGGGAATATATATTAATATTTTAGCTTGTGCATCGAATAATACATATGGGTGTTGTTTATTACAAACAAAGGCATCTAGATCCACGCAATCTCAAAAATAAAGCTTTGAGTCAAAGTGAATAAAAGAAAAGTTTCCAAAAACGACATCTAAGAGACAATTTGTTGTTAAATCTCCAACTGTGTCTTTCAAACAACTCCATCGCAGTTGTTTTAATAATTACTTAGGCCTTGTTCGTTTCTTCACGAAGGAAACCGCAACAGGAACGGTTTATTTAGAACTGAACGAGTGAAATCCAGGTGGTTTGGTTCCGTATGTCAGGAGGCAAGGAAGCAAACCGGACCGTGTTTCATACAGAATGTCCAAGACAGGCCGGATTATTCCATTGTAGGCCAAAGTTAACCGAACCACAATTCTTTATTGGGCTGTTTTCGTTCCCGGACGTTCTGATCGATCTGGGCGGATTGGGTCTCCTTCCGGGTTGTTCCAAGCTAGCAAAACGAACGAGAGGCCTAATGTAAGGTAGATGCAGGACTGGGTACATGTGCTACTATTCCTACCTACAGCCCCTCCCTGTGTTCTGTGCTTCGAATCTACGAGAATCAAAGCACATACACTGGCCACGGCAGCTCGCGTGTTAGGTAGCAGTCACTTGTCGTTTCCAAGAGCTAACAGACACAGAAACAGAGACTCAACTCAACTGGTAGACTTTGCTCAAGCATCGTCCTCACGCTTGGCCGGCCAGATCGATCGCCATCAATCATGGACGACAAGCACACTGTAGATCTATTGCAATTGCAAGCCTATAAAACTAGGCAACAGGACAGTAGTACGTTCGTAGCTTTTCATTCATCACAGCGAGTTGTTTGTTGTTACGTCGCTCTCCTTCCCTGCAGGCCGGTCGCCACGTACGGGCTACACGCACCGAGAGGAACCACGGACGCGGCCGCCGCCATGGCGCACGACGGCGCCGTCGCCGCGCCACTGCTCGCGTCGTCCGGCGATAAGCCGCCGCGTCGGAACATGTACGCCTTCGCCTGCGCCACGCTCGCCTCCATGACCACCATCCTCATGGGCTACAGTATGTTCGCCAAACCACTCAACCATGTCATCTCGCTCTCGTAGCAGCTAGCTAGCCGTGCTTGAATTCGTCATGGTCCTCGATCGTCGCAGATCTCGCGCTGATGAGCGGCGCGCAGCTGTTCATCCGGGAGGACCTGGGGCTCTCGGACGCGCAGATCGAGGTGCTGGCGGGGTCCATCAACGTCTTCATGCTCGTCTCCATCCTCGCCGCCGGCTGGGCCGCCGACCTCCTGGGCCGCCGCGGCACGCTGGTGCTCGCCAACGTGTTCCTCATGGCCGGCGCGCTCGCCATGTCTCTGGGCGGGAGCTACCCCGCGCTCATGGCCGCGCGCTGCGTCACCAGCGTCGGCTCCGGCTTCTCCATCGTCGTCACCTCCGTTTACAACGCCGAGATCTCGCCGCCGTCCATGCGCGGCTTCCTCTCCTCCTTCCTCGACGTACGTCTCTCTCTCTCTCTCTCTCTCTCTCTCTCTCTATATATATATATATATATATATATATATATATATATATAAGCCTCCTTGAATTGCTTCTATATATCTGGCCTGGTTTCATTCTAAACTAAGTTGGTTTAATGTGTGTGGTTGCAGATGTTCATCAGCGTCGGTTTACTTCTGAGCTACGTGTCCAACTACGCCTTCGCCGGCATGCCAGTGCACCTAGGCTGGCGAGTCATGTACGGCATGGGCGTGCTCCCACCAGTACTACTCGCCATGATCGTGCTCGTCGCAATGCCAGAGTCACCGCGGTGGCTAGCGATGCGGGGGCGCGACAGCGACGCGCGCGCGGTGCTGCTGCGCACCTCAGACACCCCAGCCGAGGCCGAGCTCCGCCTCGCGGAGATCAGGCAGGCCGTCATCAAGCAGCAGCAGCAGCAGGGCGAGCGTGCGCCATCGTCGGCGAGCAACAACAGCAGCAGTAACGTCTGGAAGGAGCTGCTGGTCCGGCCGTCGGCGAGCGTGCGGCGGATCCTGGTCTGCGTCATCGGCGTGCATTTCTTCCAACAAGCGTCCGGCATCGACGCCATCGTGCTCTACAGCCCACTAGTGTTCCGGAAAGCCGGCATGGCGTCGAACGCCGCCATCCTCGGCGCCACGGTGGGCGTCGGCGTCGTGAAGATGTGCTTCGTGCTTGTAGCCACGCTCTTCTCGGACCGCCTCGGCCGCCGCCCGCTCCTCCTCGTCAGCACGGCTGGCGTGGCCGTGTCCATGGCGTCGCTGGGCGTGTCGCTCTCCGTCGCCAGCACGGCGTCGGCGGCGAGCATGGCGGCTAGTGTCATGTCGGTGGTGGCGTTCATGGCAGCGTTCTCGATCGGGTTCGGCCCGCTGGCTGGCACGTACAGCGCGGAGGTCATGCCGCTAAGGCTCCGCGCGCAGGGCGCTAGCCTTGGCATGGCGGTCAACCGGCTCACGTGTGGGGTGGTCAGCATGACGTTCATCTCCCTCGCGGAGGCCATCTCCATGCCTGGGTGCTTCTTCCTGTACGCCGGCGTGGCGGCGGTTGCTTGCGCGTTCGTGTACAAGCGGTTGCCGGAGACCAAGGGACGGAGCCTTGAGGACATGGACGACCTCTTCGCCAAATGATGAGAATCTCGTTGCTTTTTTTTTTTGGTCGTGTGGGGTTCTAATTTTATCGTACAACGGTAAAGATATCTGAGCCATATATCTGGAAATTGATTGCAACGACACATGCAGCTCTAAAAACATCTCAAGAGTGTCTAATAATCCTTCGATCCATGATGTTTGGAAAAATAAAAAAGATCTATTTCCAGCAAGAGCCATATATGCCACAACGGACTGTAGCCCGGAGCACACACTGCGATGTCGTTGGAAGAAGTCTTTTTTTTTTTTTTTTGAGAGGACGTTGGAAGAAGTCTTGCAGCTGGTGGTACGTGTGCCGTAGAAAGGCCCTCCACTGGGCCTTGCTTGGCCCAGCCACGGGTTCCACAGATGGGCCCGTGATATATAAATAGCTAACAATTTCCTTCTTCATGTTTGACCACCAATAGTGGGTCTTCAACTCATGATACATATTGTTACTTCCTGCAATTGAATCTTCATTTCCCTTAACTCATTCAGTGGCATTCTATATTGGTGACAGGAGATGGGGGCTGTGATAGGAACAAGTTCAATAAGAACTCGACATTATTATAAGGTGGCAGACCTGGAAGATCTTCAAGAAACTCATATGAGAATTCCTACCCTACTCGCACATCCATACCAACGAAGTTACATGACACTCTAAACAATATCAAATGAAAAAGTTATTAAATGTAAACATGTAGATCTTGTCAAGTACTACAAGTTTGCTATTGACTTTGTTTGCATTCAACATTGTGAACCATCTCATATCCGATTTGGACTTATAAACCATCTCAAATTTAAAAGTTATCAACTACAAAGTTTTAGTTCTCTTTGAACTCTACATTTTTTATGTATTGTTTATTTTGATCTAACCTCATATGACAAAAGTTATAATTATTTTAGGCAGCACAAACAATCAATGCTAGTTGAAGCCACGAACCTGCAGTGATAGACACTGCTAGTTATAGCCACGAATGAGGTAGTGATAAATCCACTTGTCATTGCTGGTTGTACTATCACTGCTAGTTGAAACCATGAAGTGACAATGATAGTGTGTTTTGTGGTAGTGCAAGTATACCTCTAAAACTAAAACAATTTTGAACTTAGTTTGGAAGGCCTAATTCAGACTCCTACTCTTATGCCTTCATAGTCCATAATTAAAACATACATATAAAAATATAAAGATTAGAAACCACATTTATAACCTATGGAATTGCTAATTCGTATTATTGTAGAACGCCAAGATTGCGTAGACAGTCTGCAAGATGGTAGCCATAAGTATGATTGTGGCAACCACCAAAGACATGAAGACAAATGGGTTGCTCAGGTGGTTTTGAACAAAGGTGGCATGCCACTTGTTCCAAGGTTTCCTGCAGTGTGCGCGAACCTCCTTCTGCACGGTGGCCAGCTTGCTATAACGGTCCATGCGTGTTATCTTGCTCATACTGCTGAACAGCGCCGCCGCCGCCTTGTCGCTACTCATGAAACTTTCGATGATCCTGTAGCGCATGTGCCTCAGCAGAGCCACATCTCTTCCTGAGTTGATAATATTGTCCATGAAGAATACATAGGACATCACGTCCTTTCGAGCCTTGGGGTGAAGCCACTCGAACACAATCAGGTTGAGGAAGATTTGAGCCATCTGGTTGTTGACTATGATCAGTGGCATGCTCAGTACGCCATTTTTGAATTCAACATCGCAGACGCTATGGCTGCTGCTCTTCTTGAACTTGATCCCAGCCTCTCTAAGCTCCACAGCGGAAGGCATGGTAACATCCTTCACCTCCGGCCAACTGTGTTGTTGTTCTGGACCACAAAAGCTTTTGTGATAAATGTCAAGAGGGTGGAGGGCTAGGTTACCGCCAATGTCGATGTTGATGCCTCCTTGCTCAGGCGAGGGTCTCAGAAGGAGGAGCATCCAACCGTTGATCTCTTCAGCACTCTGCGGCCATATCACAAATTGAGTGTTGGTAAGAATTAACCTAAGAATCGTGATACATGAGACGGATTGTGAGTTTTCTTATCTATATATTTACACTTTTTCATAGACCTATATTACATATGAATTTCCTAGGCTGGACCAACAATTCTCTCTCCGATTCAAAACCACCAGTTAAGCCCATACAAAAAAAGGTTCTCGTACTTTTTGGACGGGACGTAATAGGCTCGGTCCTTGTTATATGCTTCTCCTTTTTCATATATCTGTAAATACAACAATGTTCTATGTTTACCTATTTGTAATCTCTTTCATCTGTATTTTTTTTTAGTTGAGAAGGTCTTTGTTCATACTATGCATGTTTATAACATTTTTGGTTGTCTTTGAAGCAGAGGGAATTATTCTTTTTTTTTCGTGAACAAGCAGAGGGAATTATTCAAGGCACAGTATACCTCATATCTAACAATCATGACAGATTCTCACATCACCAACGCGGCAAATTACTCTTGTATATTATCCAACCACATAGATACCTAGGTCGAAGCCTTCAAGTGAACTTAAATTTGCAAATCGTCACAAGTTAGTACTCCCTCTGTCCCTAAATAAATAGATTTCTAGAGTTGTCTTAAGTCAATTTTTTAAAATTTCGATCGAATTTCTAGAAAAAAATATTAAGATTTATGGTATCAAATTAGTACCATTAGATTTATCATAATATATATATATATATATATATATATATATATTTATAAGGTGTTTGTTTTATTTCATAGATGTTATTTTTCTATAATATTAGTTAAACTTTAAAAAGTTTGATTGGCACGGATTCTAAAAATTAATTTATTTGGAGATGGAGTGAGTAATTTAATATAGAGACATTATCAACAAAGTCTGTTACTATGTATAGTATATGTGGCAACTTAAATACAATTTAAAGATACTGTACAGTTTATTTGAATGAAGTTGTTAATCTGTAGTGTTTATAATTATATGAGTCTCATTAATGAAGTCAGAATTGAACAAGTTCAATTGGTGGAGCGATTATACAGGTGTGTGAATGACGACTCAATGCTCTGTAGAGAGAGAGAGAGAGAGAGAGAGAGAGAGAGATGTTATAACTGATGGAGATGCCAGCTATTACTATATTGCTGCCACCAGCTATAGTGTGTTACTATAGTTGAACAGCTGTGTTTTTTTTTTTAAAAAGAAGTAGAACACTTATATCTAACAACATACAGGACATGGCTATATATAAAGCTATATATATTCATGCTACACATACCGGAGGTGAGCCACGCTGAACAGCTTCAAGCCTCTCGAGAACCATCAGGGGCAGCTGGTTTTCCACCAGAATCATGTCGGTTCGAAGGATTGCCCACAGATAATTGAGGCTACCCTTGCTGTAGATGGGGTCATTGTCCGCATAATCATGTACTCCGGTTTCCTCGATCAGAGCTAACCTTGTCCTTTTGATCTCCAACAGGAAGCAGCCATCAGCAACCATCATCTCCACAAAGTGACCTCTGTTGACCCCTCGCCACTTTTCATCTAGCTCCTGGTAGGCACTCAGCAGCTCATCCACCACCTCCTCAATGGCAGCAACAAACTCCCCAACAGGCTTCCCAGACCGCATGACCACGTGCCGCACTGCTCGTTGCTTGTGCTTCTCCATGGGCAAGAGGTCAGGCTTGCCATGGTGGAAGGGGCCTAGTGACACCATGTGCGGCCGGTAGTTCTCTCTGTTTGTCATGCGCTTGATCCACTCTGGCACACGGTAGATGGAGAGCTTGTGCCAAAGCTCCATCTCCATTGATGGGGGGTGGTTCATGTCCGCGAGTAGCGGATTCTTCTCCATTTCCACCACCCAGCTGCCGTGGGAACTAGCCGTCAGAATCTCCTCCGCCTCCGCAGACGGCGAGACCCCCCCGTTCATTTGCTTCATTGTCTAACCTAATTAATCTGTTATACTACGTAATAAGGTGGGTGCAATGTCCTTATGCACTTCCACACACTATTTATAGAGAGAACGGGCTGACAACCTTACATATATAACTCCATGTTTGATGCAGCATTGGAAGCGCTGCGTTAAAGATGGATCCAGCATCTCAACTCTCTCTCTCTCTCTCTCTTTTATATATATATATATATATATATATATATATATATATATATATAGTTGGTTATAAAATAACTTATTCTATAGCCACTTTGATTTACGATAATTACTATACTCATTTATGAGATTATAGTAACTCCTTATTATGTGGTTTACGATAATATTATAGTAAATATCTCCATGTGTTATCGTAACACAACTATCGACCACTCGTGGTGCCCATTTCATGGTGCCTCCAACGAGCCATGCTTGCTCTAAGCGGGTCAAGAATTACCCGATAGAGAATATATGGTATCGTGCCGTTTGATTTTTACGCGGATACGATCTAGATTTCCCTTCCCCGTCTCCTTTTCCGCGTCCACCTCTGGCTCCCTACTTGCGTCCACCCCATCCCCAAGTCGTTGTGTGACATTTACAAAGATAACTTTTGGCTGATTCCCGCGCTCTAGCAAGTCGTTGTGTGACATTGAAGAACACCTCCCATGTGGTGACCAAAAGTTTCTCTGGAACACACACTTTTGTTAGGTCTCCTTTGCTATATATCCTATAGGGAAGGAAATTGCGCAACAAACCCATGGCCTACTGCTAAGCAATAACATCTTCCTATCACTGCACCACACAACACTCACTTCTAAAATCGATTTTTAGAGAGGGATGTTTAGAATGGCCATTTTTGTCTTAAGATGCACGCTTTGAAAATTGATCCACAGATAGGGCGGCGTCCTAAGGCGACCGACTCTGTTAATAGTTAATTTAGAGAGGCTAACATCATAGGATGCTCATCTATATAAATCATATTCAGAGCTAGGAGGATATTTTCCTATAGGTCGCCTGAACATTTACAAAGGCAAACTCTAGATGTTCCCGCCTTTGTTAATCAGAGAAGCTATCTCCTAAAATTGTTTTTTGGAATGTAGGTTTCTTTCTACACCTTCTCTAAAATTTCAGCATCCCTTCTATCTTCCTTGATCACTTTTTTCAGTGGCATTTCTCAAGTGGCTCTGATATGTACCTAGGACATTCTAGAATGCAATCTTCCAAGGAACAATGCTAGTCCCTATCGTGCAACCTTGCTAAACACTAGGTTTAAACCTAATCTTATGGATAGCACTTCTAAGAATCACCTAATCTTCATTAAAAACTTATGCTAGCAACTTCCCTTGACTTCAACACCCTTCAAATTTACTAGTTGGGGTGGGGGTCATATTTATAGCTCCACAGCTTCAAAGTAGCTGATGCAACTTAGGAGGCTGATATACCATGCACCGAAGAGCTCTGGTGCATTGTCAGGTTGAGCAGTCATGTTGTAGTCGACCATTGGAGTTCAAAGCTTTAGTAGGGAGCCCTAGTGTACTACTGGGGAGCTGTGGTGTAGTGCCAAGGAGCTCCAGTGAATGTTAATGCCCACCGTCATGTCTCGAACAACCTCTCTAGACCTAATCTCTCATGCACAACTCTGGTGACCTATCAGAAGATAAGGTGAGGGTCTTCACTTCTCACTATTACAAAAATTCTTTTCAGAGGGGATAAAAAAAAGTTAACCGAGGCGGACATCACAACCACCTCGACACGAAGGTCACGGTAAATAAATCCTTACCGAGGCGGTTGAAATGTCCGCCTTGATTATTCAAATTAAAAACAAAAAAAAAGAGAAAACCCATGGAGAAGAACATCGAGCCCATCCATGAAACGCCGCCGCAGCTAGTCGGATCTGTGTGTTGTTGCCATCGACGTCGCTGGATTCACCGCCACGAGCCCTTGCTGGAGAAGCCTGCTGCACCTCGGGCTCTCGCTGGATCCACTCCTCCTCGGTCTCACTGGATCCGCCGCCTCCTCGGGCTCGCCGCATCCGCTGCCTCCGTTGCTCTGGAGGGATCGAGGAGGACTAGGCCGGTGCTGCCACGAGCCAGACTGCCACCGCCACTAGATCTCGTGACAAGGGAAGGAGGGAGGGGAAGGGGAAGGATGCTCTGGAGGAAGGAGGGCTGGGTTGGCGCTGCCATGAGCTAGGCCGTGGCCGCCACTAGATCTCGCACTAAGGGAGGAAGGGAGGGGGAAAGGGAAGGATGCCATCGTGAGAGGAAGGATGCTAGAAGGGGAGGGGACTGGGTGCCTGGGAATCGTTGGGAAGGGGCGCTGCTGGAGGGGGCGATGAGATTGGGAAGGTGCGACGCGTTGGGCTGAGTTGACGGGGTTTGGGGAATGAGTAAAAGCCTAACTACCACTCAATATATATGAAGCAAATATTGAACTAGAAAATGGCCTTTTGTTGGGATTCGAGAATATTAATCGAGGCGGGTCTTATAAGTGGTCCGCCTCCGAAAATAGGGTTATTTTTTTAGACGGGTCTGTTATAAGGCCCACCTCTGCTAATATATTTTAGAAGGCAATCATTTTTTAACCGCCTCAATAAATCGATTTTGTGAGGTGGTTGCTCGATTAATAAAAAATGACAGGCTCGGTTAATCCCAGGCATTAACGGAGGCGGTTTAAAAGCTCGACCGCCTCCAAGGCTATTTTTCAAACGCCTCGCAAAAGAATTTTTGTAGTAGTGTCTCTAGCCTTGGACCAACACAGGTTGGGAAGCGCTGGTGCCATCACCCAACAACTCCGGTGACCACTGAAGAGCTTCATTAATATTCCTACCTGAGCACTCTTGTGCTGTCTTATATTGTTTCTTTATGTCTTGTCTAGTCTTCTTCCATTTGATGTCTTCAGATTATTGTTTGTCTTCTAAGGTCTTAATGGCATCTCCTTAACCCTTGCTTCAATTGCTGCTCACTTGATCTCTTCTATAGCCTCGCTCAAGTCCATCCTTGCATCCATATGAATAACACCTCGTATACTAGGAAGCAATATTACTTCCAATGACTATGTTGTCAGTTTGTCACTCAGTCACCAAATCAATAATAATGACCTAGCTATGTGGCATTTTGCTTACAAGGCATCTCACAGATTTGAGCTACGGGTAGTGATAAACTATTACGGCTTGTTTCAAATACAACCAATAGTGATCTTGCAGATAGCCAATTCTATAGTAATGTTTATCACATCCACCCATAGATTTCTATAGGCGGTAGTGGAACTGTTTTTATGGGTGTTTTTTTTATCCAACCATGTCTAGGAGAAAAACAAGGCGTCTCAATATATCATTTCCAATTGTTTGATAAGTTATTGTTATACCATCATCCGCGTAATATGCAAAGCAAATCCACATTCGAAACCACTTGGTGGGGGTTATAATAGATTGCCTTGAATTATTAATTAAGGGATAAAATGTTTGGTTTCTAGATGGAGTGAAGTAGACGATCCTCAGTATAAAGCTGAGGGTTATGTTATGCAGATTTGGTTATATTTAATTGGGAAAGTATCAATGCGTATAACGGAGGTTAAAAGATATGTAAAACAGAAAGCGTCACATTTTTTAATTGAGAAACACAATGCAACTATTGAACTTGATCACGAAGATGCTAATGAAATGTTCATGAAGCACGTCACTGATTGGGCTGTGTTGAAAGCACTGTGATAACGATGAATTGAGAGGTCACAGGGCTGTTTCGAATGGGACCCAATCAAACTTGGAATATTTGTTTTTTATATCTAAAGGTACACTGGCTCATACCAGCTCGTTGGTTGGCTTTCTAAAAGGCTACACCAACAGTGGCGGAGCTTGACTCTAAAGCAAGGGTCGGGGGGGGGGGGGGGGGGGGGGGGGGGGAGGGGGGCAAATTGACAAAGCATTTCTTTTACTTTTAAGGAGTACTAGCTTATTAATTATTAAAAGGGTAACTATAGGATTTTCGACGAAGCTATGATTGTTTCTGAGCATAGAGATGACATGCATATTTATGAGAATGAAGCATGTACGTGTTGAATAGGAAGAGAAACATGATAATACGGTTGCCATGTTGTCCCTCAGTTCCAAAAAGAAGGTCATTATAAGATGAGAACGTATGCTATGGAAACCAGGTTTCCGTGGAAACTATGAAAACTCGCACGTGGATCACTGGATCTAAATCTGATGACTATATTTGTAGAAAATACGTACAATATTTATATCTTTAAATAAATTTTAAAATATATTCAACAATCTATCTATATATTAGAAATAACTATATTCTTTTATATATAATTAGTCAAAGTTAAAAAATTTATCTTTTATCGAAAAGTAAAAAATAACTTATATTTAAAGACGAAGGAAGTATGCTTGTATGTATAAACATGTGTTGTGGCATTAAAAAATCATCAGGGAAAGGGGGCGGGAGGCCGCACCAACGAAGGTCAAGTTTGTCGTCATACATGCGGATTCGAGTAACTAAGGCGAACCAACAGCATATTGCTTTGTGACACAATTATTGACTCATGTCGATCGTGTGTGTGGAGGAATCAGTTGCTTGGGAATGCACTTTTAATTTGTTCCTGACTCCTGAGGAATATATAGGGTTCTTGTTTCACTGCAAGAAGCATTTTCAGATGCGGGCCGCCCTAGCGTCTCTTTCAAATGATTTGTGTTAACAAGTTTTTTACAGAGGTGGTCGGTGGTCAGGTTGCTCTGTAAATTGATTAATAGAGATGGACGTCTGAACAGAATTGGATGCCTTTGAAAATTCTGAATTTTAAATTTCAAAATCTAAGAACTTGAAACAAAATTTTGAAACTCTGAACAGTACCAAATAAAAAGACCTTATTAGCTACAACTATCACAACAAACTCAATAATTTTGATATAAAGCTTGTCTTTATATATATTAGTTCCGATGAAGAAAGTTATGACTTTTTTTTTGAACAACTGATTCGAGAGATGTTGCTGCCGGTGTAAATCAATTTCTAGAGGTTGACCCTAAGAATTCGCACCTCTTTTAACAGTCATTCTAAGAGGTAGAGAGGCGGCCACCACAATTATCATACGCGGTCGTGTTGGCATGTTCGCCTCTAAAAAACTAATAAACAAAGGTCAGTATTTGTCCTGAGCTAATATGATGATTTGTAGTGTCTGTCTCAATTAATCAGGGGTAGTAGCCTAAGATCACAAAGAGCACCCACTATAAAACATGAAAAATGATATGTTCGCTACTTCAGTTTTATGTTTCATTTTCGCCAACTCGCTGATATTCTAGCCAAGACAAAATGTTGTAATTCTGAGACTGAGAGTGACCTAAGGTCAAGTCAACAGCCAAAGGCTTTAAGAGAATCACACGGGTTGGCATCATAAAGTGTCTAGATTAGTTAGCATTAGCAACGTACGGTACGGAGTAGGAGCAGCAAGGGATCAGGTACTCTGCGTGGGTTGTGCAACAAGAAGCTAAAATTACGCGGAACACTGCAGTGGTGGACATATATAAATTTCACGAAGATTTGACCATATATAGTATGTATTCCACCAAAGAGTTGCGATTAGAGCAAGTACAATAATTAGTTTATAACCAAGCTAGTCAGTATTTTTGATGATGTGAAGGAGAGAAGTAAGAAGAGAGAAGAGAGCTTGACTTCTAATTTAGCACCAAGCTAGGCACGGATACATAGGTATTAGTGAGTCCCAATATATATGAATATGAGGAGGGAGAGGAAAGATAATAAAAACATTAAATAATAAAGAAATTTTATAGACAAATAAGAGACTAATTGTCATATGACTTGACTCTTACTATTTGACTTATATCAAACACTCGACTCAACTATTAAACATGCTCCTATAGAGGGGTTCTAGAAACGAATGAAATGAGCGTACTTTTGCCGGCCGCTCGCTGCAGCAGGTTCTTTTTTTTCGATAAGGGGAGATTCCCATTCCCATTCCACGAATGGAAATACAGAGTTAGGACGGTTCAGAAGACATTAAAGGGAAGCTTACAGACCTGCGTTTAACCAGCCAACGCAAAAGGACTACCACACCACTTAATCGGTAAGAAAACTAAGACCAAGCCAACTAAGAGCCTTGCCACCAGACGCCAGCAGAACAACAAAGACTAAGCTGCCAAAGACAGAGAGTTCAGTTTACTACAGAAACGACCACTCAACCAAAAGCGAAGCCGCAACCACAGAACAAGCTTCTTTTTCCTTTCCACTGTCAGTCATTTGCCTTGTCATCACCCGTCTTACTCGGGGGATCAGCACCTTTGCTTCTCTTAGACGCCAGAATCCCCAGCGCAACCCACTTTTCTGGAGTGGATTATTATTCCAGCAAGAGTGAAACAAAACTAAAGAACGAGAGAAAAAATAAAGTTTGGCAAAATTATTAATGCAAAACGATCAATTAAAGCTCGAGCCTACAACCGTCCCAACCAAGGGAATCACAATCTCAGCATAGTGTTGACGCCGTCTTCGAGTAATTCCTTATCAACTTCTGCAAATAGACATGCCCAATACTTCATTAATGCACAAGCATGGCATATAATTTCCAAAGGGTTCTTAATCAATTTCTTCTCAAAACAGGCTTTGTTCCTAGCTATCCAGATGGTCCAGCAAATTGCCGCCACTCCCCAGACATGTATCTTTTTTTACCAGGAATCCATTTGTCTAACCAGATCCAACAGTGGTCAAGATTATTGGGAATGCTTGTTAGACTTAAACTCCTGCTGATCACCCTCACTCTTTTGATTTCAGTCAGCTCTGCTGACAGGTACAGGGATGATGGCAATAGGCCATTCCTGAGTATTAACTAGGTACAGTAGTAAATAGAGGTACATCAGCTGGTATGGCTGGTACTAGGAGTACAATTGTGGCTGATCTAAGCCATGTACTTAGGTATAAGGAGTAGGTAGTTATGTACCTTGTATGGTACAAGTATTTGTGTATATAACTCTATGCAATGCAATGGAAAGGGCAGCTTCTTGCCACCATATTCAGAGTTCTGTTCTCTGCCAACGCAGAGAACAAGTGTGTGTGTGCTGAGAGCTCAAAGCTCTTCTTCTACCTTGGAGCAGGTGAAAGGTCATAGATGGCTAGAGGGGATGAATAGCCTAATAAAATTCTACAAATCACTAGAGCAAATGGTTAGATAACACTTAAGCGAAGCTTTTTGCTCTAGCTCTACGAGGGGTGCAAAGCCACCTATCCAAAACAATTCTAGTTAGCTAAGTGCTTCACAATCAATAGCAAGAACCTAAAGCACTTAGCACAAGCTAGCAAGAACAACTAACAAGCTAAGTTAACAAACTAACTAGAGAGCTAACTAATCAAGATATGAGCAAGGTAAATACAAGAGAGGAGGTGATTGTTATACCGATGCCTTGTGATGTATGGATGTCAATGAAATGAATCAATCACAATGAACACCAAAGAGTAGTCGGGAGACAAGATGACAAACGATTTTTCTCCCGAGGTTCACTTGGTTGCCACCAAGCTAGTCCCCGTTGTGTCGACTACTCAAGTGGTGTTTCGGTGGCTAATTGGCAATTCACAAGCCAAGCCCACTACCCGGGCGCCACAAGAAACCACCCAAATGAGAGTAACTCAATGACACGAGCAATCCACTAGAGTTACCCTTTGGCGCTCCGCCGAGGTGGGTACAAGCCCTCTCACAAGTCGATGAAGCCGGCCGCGAACAATCACCAACAAGCGCCGAAGCTTCTTCACAATCGCCAAACCGTCTAGGTATTGGCAAACACCAAGAATAACAAGAAACTTCGCGGCGATGACGATGACCAAGTGCCACTAAGATGCAATGCAATGATCAATGCACTTGGTTCACTCAAACTCTCAAGAATTAGCAACACAAGCAAAGAGAGATGAGTTGGAGGGCTTCTCAAGCAAGTACAAGTGTATCAAATGAATGGGAGGTGCAAGAGAGAGCCCTAGGAGCCGGCCACCACATATTTATAGCAACCACCAAGCATCTAGCTGTTTTGCTCCTCTTTATCAGCTGTCTGCGTCAGTCCGGATGCACTATGTATGGGGGGTCCGGACCATTGTGTGCGCGTTCGGACCCTCCTCCATTTGAATTCGCCAGTTCGCACCTTTGCCTTCTGCTGCCGCGTGTCTCCGGACGATGAAAACAGTCGGGGTCCGGACCAACGCGCCTTGCATCCGGACCCTACGTAGAGCCGATCCAGAGAGCTCCAACTGCCCGGACGCGCGTCCGGTGTCCTACGTCCGGACGACGCCTAGTGTCCGGATCCTCAGCAGAGAGCATCCAGAGAGGGGTTTTCACCCGGATGGTTGACCGGAGCCTTGCGTCCGGACCTTCTTCAGCGTCCGGACCTCCTGTCCAGAGAACCCGAGAGATAGGGTATGCCACCGGACTCAAGCCCATTAGTCCGGACCGTGCGTCCCTTGCGTCCGGACCTCAGACTCGTGTCCAATTGAGTTTCTTCTTCTCGAAGACTTCAAGTGCTAACACCATGTCTTCCAAACACTTGTTCCCTGTGTTAGCTTTTGCAACATATTTTCTTGGATTTATATTATGTTTGTGTCACTTAGGTTCATTTTATATGCATGCAATGCAAACCTAGTGGCACATGATAACCGCAATCGAAACGAGTTTTCCCTTCTTAATAGTACGACTATCTATCTTAAATGTGATCACACTCTCTATAGTGTCTTGATCACTAAACCGAAAATGACCCTATAGATATACCTTTGCCTTGAGCCATTTTGTTTTTCTCTTTCTTCTTTTCCTTAGTCCATGGAGCACTTGATCCATCATGGTCATCCATCTAGTTCCATAGATCAAGGTGAACCACCCTATCTTGACCATATACTTAGTACAAGGGTTAGTCCATAGGTTTCATCAATTATCCAAAACCAAACAAGGTCTTTCAGCAGGGGAGAGGGAGAGGAGAGGAGAGCATGTGCTGCTCACCTGGGTGCTAGGTTCTAGTTCTAACAATTGGTATCAGAGCTGTATACATCGCTGAGCTCAACCGCCGGTGATGGATACGAACGTCGGGGCCAAGGATGACGACGGCTCGGGGAAGGACAAGGCGGCAGAGGGGTCGCTTGTTGTCCAGCCCCAGGTGGAGGTGCGCACGGTGCGGGAGTTCGGCGGGGCCAGCTCCTGGCCAATGCTCACCCGCACCAACTATGACGAGTGGGTTGTCCACATGAAGTGGAAGCTGCGCGCCCGAAAGTGGTGGGCTGCCGTGGAGACCGGCAATGCCGGCGAGGATGCGGAGGTGGGCGTCATGGAGGCGCTCATGGCGTCCACGCCCAGCGAGTACCATGAGGCCATCGGCCGCAAGGACACGACCAAGGAGGCGTGGGAGATGCTGGCGTCTTTCCGCGTCGGCTCGGAGTGGGCCAGGAAGGCCAAGGCGCAGCAGCTGCGAAAGGGAGTTTGACGACCTCCGGTTCAAGACTGGGGAGACGGTGGAGGACTTCGCGATGCGTCTTCAGTCGCTGGTAAGCCAGTTGGCCACCTACGGCAAGCCAATGGAGGACGAAGATGTCGTCGCCAAGCTGCTGCGCGTCGTGCCAGCCAAGTACGCCCAGCTCGCTCTGTCCATCGAGACAATGTTGGATTTATCCACTTTGTCGCTCGAGGACGTGGCTGGGCGGCTGCGCGCGGTGGAGGACCGCGCGCTGGCGAAGAAGGCAAAGGTCCAGCTGCTGCTGATGGAGGAGGAGCGGGTTGCGCGGATGAAGGACAAGCGTAGGTCCGGGGAAGGCTCCAACAGCCGGAGCGACGGTGGTGACCGCAGAGGCGAAGGCGGCAAGGCGCCGACGGACAAGAAGAACAAGCGTCGCACCGACCCGAACGCCTGTCGGCGATGCGGGAAGGTGGGGCACTAGGCGCGGAAGTGCCCGGAGAAGAAGTCGGAGAAGAAGGAGGAGGCGCACCTGGCTCGGGACGACAGCGACGATGAGTGCGCGCTGCTGATGGGTGAGTACTGCGCGATGCAGGAAGGAGAAGCAGAGGAGGAGAAGGTGGAGCAGGGGACTGCGCCGCCGGCTGTCCACCTCGATGAGTCGCGCGCACAGGTCCACCTAGGCGTTGTCCACCTCGACTCCGGGTCCAGCAATCACATGACGGGTTGCCGCGCCGCTTTCTCCGACCTCGACGAGTGCAAGACCGGGCCCGTCAAGTTCGGCGACGGCTCGCGGGTGCAAATCCGCGGCCAGGGAACCGTCGTCTTCAGGTGCCAGAACGGGGAGCACCGTGCACTCACGGAGGTCTACTTCATCCCAGAGCTTCGCTCGAGCATCGTCAATCTAGGACAGCTCGACGAGCACGGCGCGGAGGTCCTGATCTGCGACGGCGTGCTGAGGATCAAGGATAGAGAGCAGCGTCTTCTCGCCAAGGTATCGCGCTCCGGAATCGTCTCTATCTTCTAGACCTCAAGGTGGAGCAGCCTGTGTGCCTAGCTGTAGTGAGCGCGAAGGAACCATGGCTTTGGCATGGCCGGTTCGGCCATCTGAGCTTTGAGGCGCTCGGACGGCTGGAAATGATGGTGGTCGGCCTACCACTAATCAAGCACGCCGACGAGCTGTGTTACAGCTGCCTGGCGAGGAAGCAGAGGAGGATGTCTTTCCCAAAGACGGTGAAGTACCGAGCAGAGGATCCGCTCAAGCTGGTCCATGGGGACCTTTGCGGGCCGATCACTCCGGCGACACACGGTGGCCGGAGGTACTTCCTCCTGCTTGTGGATGACTGCAGCCGCTACATGTGGCTGCGGCTCCTGACGAGCAAGGATCAAGCGGCGGAGGCGATTTAGGCGTTCAAGGCCCGAGCAGTAGCAGAGTCCGGGAAGCGGCTCAAGGTGCTTCGAACGGATCACGGTGGCGAGTTTACGTCGGTCGAGTTCGCCACCTACTGCGCTGACGAGGGGGTAGTGCGCCATCACACCGCGCCCTACTCGCCGCAGCAGAACGGCCTGGTGGAGCGCCGGAACCAGACCATCGTCGGCATGGCGAGGTCGATGATGAAAGCGAAGGGAATGCCAGCTGCATTCTGGGGTGAGGCGGTCACCATTGCGGTGCACATCCTGAACCAGTCGCCAACCAAGGTCGTGAAGGGGAAGACGCCGTACGAGGCATGGCATGGGCGCAAGCCCAATGTCTCGTACCTGCGCACGTTCAGCTGCATCGGCCATGTGAAGACCACCAAGCCAGGCCTCGGCAAGCTGGAGGACAGGAGCATCCGCATGGTGTTCCTCGGCTATGAGGACGGATCAAAGGCGTATCGCCTCTACGATCCAGCCGACGGCAAGGTGGTGGTGTCCCGGGATGTTGTCTTCGACGAGGAAGCGTCATGGAAATGGGATCGACCAGAAGCAGAGGAGAGTGGCGGGCTCTGGGACTCGTTCGTGGTCGAACACCTGGTGGTCCAGGGCCATGGCGAGATGGTACAGGCGCCACCGATGGGGGAAGCACCGTAGGAGGCCGAGGTAGGTGAACCAGCGGCGGCAGAGGGGTGGGAGCCACCCAGTCCAGCTGAGGCGGCCCCAGGATCGCCGGAGCAGCATGCGTCGCCATCACCAGGAACGCCTACGTCGACAATCGAGTATGCTACCCCACCCTCTAACATCTCGGAATTTGTGGATGCATTCCATGAAGGGGAGGAGGTGCGCTTTCGCCGCATCAACGACGTCGTGGGCACAGGAGCGGTGCCCGGGCTGGCATCCAGGGTGCTCGACAACGACGACCCCACCTCATGCTGATGAGTACAGAGGAGTCGGCCACGTTCGCCATCGCAGAGCGCGACGCGGCGTGGCGGCAGGCGATGATGGCGGAAATGAAGGCGATTGAGGACAACAAGACCTGGGACTTGGTCGATCCGCCGGCGGGATGCCGCCCGATCGGACTCAAGTGGGTTTTCAAGGTGAAGCGGGACGAGCGCGATGCAGTGGTGAAGCACAAGGCGCGGCTCGTCGCCCGCGGCTTCGTCCAGCGAGAGGGGGTTGATTTTGAGGAGGTCTTCACGCCGGTGGCGCGCATGGAGTCGGTGCGACTCCTCCTCGCGCTCGCCGCGGCCAAGGACTGGCAGGTCCACCACCTCGACGTCAAGACGGCTTTCCTCAACGGCGACCTGGCGGAGACGGTCTTCGTCAAGCAGGCGCCGGGCTTCATCATCAAAGGAGCAGAGCGCAAGGTTCTGCGCCTGCACAAGGCGCTCTACGGGCTGCGCCAGGCTCCGCGGGCATGGAACGCCAAGCTCGACGCCACCATGGCGGAGGTCGGGTTCGCACGGTGCGCGACAGAACACGCTCTGTACACCCGCCGACGGGGGAAGGAGCACCTCATCGTCGGGGTGCACGTGGACGACCTCATCGTCACCGGAGCACGTGCGCAGGACATCGCCAAGTTCAAGGAGGAGATGGTGTCAAAGTTCAAGATGAGCGACATGGGTGCTCTGTCCTACTACCTCCGCATCGAGGTGAAGCAAAGCACGAACGCTATCAGGCTCGGCCAGCGCGCCTACGCGTAGAAGCTGCTGGAGCGGGCAGGAATGGCGGACTGCAAGACGGTGGCCACGCCGATGGAGGAGCGCATCAAGCTCTCCAAAGAGAGCACGGCGGCGAAGGTGGACGCGACGCTCTACCGAAGTATCGTCGACGGGCTGCGCTGGCTCACTCAAACCTGTCCGGACATCGCGTTCGCGGTGGGCTATGTGAGCCGGTTCATGGAAGACCCGAGGGAGGACCACTGGACGGCGGTCAAGTGGCTACTACACTATGTCTAGGGCTCGGTGGAAATAGGGATAGTCTTCCCCAAGCGTGGCGGCCTCCAGCTGACGGCGTTCAGCGAGGCTCCGCCCAAAGGCGGGGAACCAGGGATCACTGCGTACAGCGACGCGGACATGGCTGGGGAAATTGATGGGCGGAGGAGCACCTCTGGTGTGCTTGTCTTCCTCGGCTCATCGTCAATCGCGTGGCAATCCCTGAAGCAAAAGATGGTGGCGCTGTCAACCTGCAAGGCAGAGTACGTTGCAGCGGCCACCGCGGCATGCCAAGTGGTGTGGCTGTGCCGGTTGATGGGAGAGCTCACCGGCGCCAAAGTTCATCCACCTGCGCTCAAGGTGGACAACCAGCCAGCCATTGCATTGGCAAAGAACCCAGTTCTTCATGATCGAAGCAAGCACATCGACGTGAAGTTCCACTTCCTTCGGGATTGTGTGGAAGAAGGGCAGATCAACATTGAATTTGTTGAGACTGGGAAGCAGCTTGCAGATATCCTCACCAAATCACTCGGAAGGCTCAGGTTCTCTGAACTGAGGAAGCTGATTGGAATGGTAGAGGTCAAGGCATGGGTCAGCAGCAGATTTGGGGAAGAATTGTTAGACTTAAACTCCTGCTGATCACCCTCACTCTTTTGATTTCGGTCAGCTCTGCTGACAGAGGTACAAGGATGATGGCAATAGGCCATTCCTGAGTACTAACTAGGTACAATAGTAGATAGAGGTACATCAGCTGGTATGGCTGGTACTAGGAGTACAATTGTGGCTGATCTCTCCTCCCCATATGAAGGGTTTTTCTTTTCTCCTCTCGCTCGGGCGTGAGCCGCCGCCGCAGCGCGTCCTCCCCCGACCACCATCGCTGGTCCCCCTCCCTTCCCCTCCGGTATCTCGCCGGGGGTTGAAGGGAGCGGGGATCCATTGTTTTTAATAAGTTTCTCCAGTAGATCGAGTCCTTAGGGTTAGGGTTTCTCCATGCCAAAGTTCTTGGTATTGGAGTTTTATCTCCTCCTTCTCCTTTTCTCTGGCAACGGTGAAGGTGAAGGGTGGAATCATTTTCTCCATGGCGGCTTCGTTGAAGACGAGGGCGACAACTTCGGCGTCACCATCTTCATCGACATGACGACATGGAGATCTTTGTTTCCGGACGGCGGCATCAAGGCGGAGATGACGTCGCCGCCATGAAATAATTTTCTCCGGTCTTTTCTTCGTTTTGTTGTGGTTAGATCCGGCCACAATGAAAGACTAGGGAGAATATCCTTCAGATCAGTCTTTCTCATTCTTCGGTGGCAGAAAGAAGAAGAAGGAAGACACCAGTAAGAAGAAAAAGATCCTCAATTCCACCTACAGGAATGTTGGCCGTCCGTTGGGCATCTGTTCTCAGGCTTGCCGCTATTGCTGGTGCCGAGTATTTGCCTGTGCGGTCATCTATACGAAGTGTCAAAAAAGTTTGGTTTTGAGATTTGGAGCTTTTCACGGCGTGGGTATATTTTAGATGAAAATCAGTTTATGGATATATCTAGTGTAATCCAGAGTGCTTATAATATGTTGATGTACCCAGCTATTATATAATATAATTCTTCTTTCGTAAAAAAAAAGCCATGTACTTAGGTATAAGGAGTAGGTAGTTGTGTACCTTGTATGGTACAAGTATTTGTGTATATAACTCTATGCAATGTAATGGAAAGGGCAGCTTCTTGCCACCATATTCAGAGTTTTGTTCTCTGCCAACGCAGAGAACAAGTGTGTGTGCGCTGTGTGTGCGCTGAGAGCTCAAAACGCTTCTTCTACCTTGGAGCAGTCGAGAGGGTGTAAGAACCCGTTTTTTCCAAATAACTAACCCTAGCTAATTATGTACACATGCAGATCAATATAGCAACCTTTCTCTCACACATACCGTCAAAATGGAGTAGTACATTTCACTGCAGCTACTGGGGTTGCCATACCCTTCTAGAAGAAGACCAACCAATCAAGTGGCAGCAACTAGGCATGCACACTGTTTACACCTTGACCAGTTAACATGTTTGGGGTAAAAAAATCCACACGCTTGGGTGTAGGAGAGTAGTAGTATAAACATCGGCAGAAGTGAAAAAGTGACACCCACACCGAAGTAGTAAGCCAATCCCTGTCACTCCACTCAAGATTGAGGCCTATCAAAAATACCTCTGTCCAATCCTTCCTTGAGAAGCATCCACCTTTCACACCAACACAGCATAGCGATCTTAGCAATCAAGGAGATTGACTTGAGGAGGGAAAAAGGTGCTGACCAGGAGTAAATCAAGAGAACTAGCCAGATGAGGATCAATCACCTAGAGAAGAAGTATTGTAGTAGTCAAGATCTGCAAAGAGAGAAGGGGTGCTTGTTGAGGAGGTGCGAGTCTTAAGCCAAGAGCTGAACTTCACAAAGATCAAAGGTGCGGATCTAAATGCACATGGTAGATAAACTTTTTATTTGCACCACTAAAAGCACGAAACACCTGCCTTAGATGTGGATACCTTCACTGTACTAGCAGAGCATAACTAACAAATACTAAGTAATTTGTTTTGGACAAGGATAAATGTGTGCTAGTTGTTATCACAAGAACTAGTATCCCTTTTTAGTGCAAATACACACATAAATACTTGAACCTGGACTAATAACACCTTACTAAAAGAAACTTTCACTTGTAGAGACACTTAGCTGTAACTTGAGATGCAGGCTAGATGAACTGACTATGAAGATGCAAGAGTAGGAGCACTCACTGTCAATCGTTCTGCTGCACGCACAGACCTTCTTGCCCTATCTTGGCATCACGGCCACCCAGCAGGGTACCACGCCACCACAGTGGAGCAGGCCACCGCCGCCCTGACCTGCACACACACGAGAGATGGAGAAATCAAGGGGGAAATGGTTGGATAGCAGTCGGAGTCATGGGGTTTTGATTTGGATTAGTATTCGAGAGAGAATCCCAGCAATGGTTGCCGATTTGGGGCAGCTAGCTTGAGACGCCATGGGAAGGAGATGCAGGAAGGGGAAAAGAAGCAGAGGTAGAGAGAGGAGAATGGAGTGCGTCTGCTACTCTGTTGACCTGCTAGTACCAGTAGTATTTCACTATGCAAGCATTATTGCTAGTACTACACAAGAGGGCAGCAGCCTAGATTAGATTCTGGAGTTCACGTATGATGAGGGCTATTATTTGACTAATTACTAAATAATTGCACACACCTGAGCAATATACTTACTGTAAACCACATCAAAATTAAGATTTAAGAACCGATGAAGCAATGACGGTAGGTGAGACATATGGCTCCTTAAATTTCCATTTGTACACTTATATGCAGTCTGTTTCTAAAGACCAACATATATATAATATTATATTGACACCACAGGAGGCAAGCTAAGACAAGGGATGGCTTAAGTTTAGAACTGAGTCAGCTTAGGTTTAAGTGTGGCCGTGTGCACATATAGATGCTAATAATATTAGTTAATCTATTATTCAACTAACCGCAAATGTATAATTTATCTTCTAAAAATCACAGTATAATTAATATCACCTTTACTGTAGGATGGGCCAAACTGTCACGTAAGTGTTGTGTATATGTAATTGTGTGTTCTATTTATTTTTCTAAGTATCTGTATATATATATACCAATTACAGGACGTTTGGTAAGACAGTGGAATGACATTCGGAGATTACGAACGGATTTGTGTCACCTTTTAAGGCTTAGGCAAGTCATGTAGATGATACATTGATTTTAAAAACAAACTTATTTTCGAAATACTTGCATCAAAATCTATTTTCTAAATTAATTGAATGAACAAAGATGATGATGGTAAATGATGATTAATTGATGATAGTTGATTATTCGGTGTAGAGAGAGTTCATGGAATGTGATGATGATTCTGGGTTGGGTCGATCTCTCTCTACATCCGACTATGAATATATATATATATATATATATATATATATATATATATATGGATTAACCCCCTATCACTCATTATGTGTGCCGTATGAAATCGTGTCGGCCATGAATTCGTTTGTGACGGGCCGAGTCCGGTACCCATGGATGTTATTATATACTCCCTTACCATGGTAAGTGAGGAGAGGGTTGGGTGATGAAATCCCCAATCAGGTGTCGATGAAGTACACCCAGACGGATATATTACCGCACGTGAGTAGATGTGGATGTATATAATTTACAGAAGTGGGGAAAGTCTCGGTATCTTGATCATGAGTCATACCAAAGGAAGTGTGATGGAAAATTGATCAAGGTAATCATGGGTAAAGTGATACAAACCTGCGTAGGGTTAAACAGTGAATTCACGTCATGTCTCTTGGATCAGAGGCTACGGGAGTCTATAGGAGATTCTATCTCACTTATGAGTGATAGTAGATTTATTAATTGATTATCTAAAATATGCAACTTTTTGATAAATGGTCTATAATTGAGAATGAATATGACTGATGGATAGGAATTCATTTCATTGATATTATATATATGCTTGCTGAGTACTTTGTACTCACTCTTGTTATTAACCCCCTTCAGATGAAAGAGGCAACTTGTGATGATACAATGTACCAGATAGACAATCGACAAGAGAAATATAATTTACACCTAATAGTATAGCGTGAGGGAGATGTTATTATATTTGTTTTAGGTAATATTTATTAGTTGCATTTTCTTTAAATGTAACAAAAATTGTAAAGTCCTTGCACCACTTTGATTAGGATTATTATTCGAGAAAGCATCGCTTTGTCGGGTAATAATTCTTAAGCCGGCATTTTTACCTTGGTAGTGAAAATGTGGGGCGTTACAGAGGGAGAGGAGAGGAGAGGAGAGCAGGTGCTGCTCACCTGGGTGCTAGGTTCTAGTGCTAACAATGTTGTCAGCTCCTATACTCTTGGCAATACAAGCCCAAACACCCTTGGCAACGGAACATGTGAAAAACAGATGTTCCACCGATTCCTTATCATTACAAAAGAAACAGCTCGGGTCACCTTTCCAGTTTCTTATTATCATATTGTCCTTTGTTAGAATAGCATTATTCTCTAACATCCACATGAAAAATTTGATTTTGGCAGGAATCTTCCCTGTCCAAATATGTTTGAACTGAAACCCAACATCATCACACGTTAGAGTCTCATAAACAGATTTAACAGTAAATGAACCCTTCTTCCCTGATTTCCAAACAACTTTATCAGCAGTATCTGTGAGTCTAAATGAATCGACTTTAACGCTTGTCAAATCCCAAGCCCTCTGTAGTTCCAATGGTAACCATCTTCTAAAAGTGATTCTTACTGAGCCATTTTTAACATCAGCGACAGAAACTTGCTTTTGCTCACATAAAGTATATAGAGATGGTACCAGACTACTTAAGGGGTGGTCATATAACCAACTATCATTCCAGAATCTGGTGTTATGCCCATTTCCAATTTTGGTACTCCCACCGCGTATGTAAATGTCCTTGACTTTGAGCAAGTCACTCCATATGGGTGAATCACCTACTCGCAATCAACTCCAGGGGAGAGGAATCCAAAAGCCCCATTATCTGCACATTTTCATCCATCGGCCGCGCCATTGGGATTATTGCAGGTTGACTAGTCACCAAAGGGAAGAAGTGAGGTCCTCGGCTCATGCATGACAGGCAGCATCATATCTATCCTGCTGCCTTTTCGATCGTGCTTCTCTCTAAAATATAGTTTTGATCATTGTATATTACTCTTGATATTATTGTACGTCACGCATACCACTAGTAGGTGATACCAGAGGGCGCCTCTGCACTTTTGCAGATGCATGCATACATCTTTTTCTGTGGGCAAAACATATGGATCTATGTCATCAAAGCACTAGGAGAGAATAGACTTTCGGCTTTTATCTTTAGTTCATACTAGAGTTGGGATCAAGACGTACTAGAAACATTAGCCCTGATTGAATCTACCAATCGGAGCTAAAGTCCTCTTAGTCCCAGTTAGAGTGGACTAAAAGTGAGCCCTTTACTTTCGATTAATGGCCTCTAACCGAGAGTAAATGACGACCTTTAATCCATGATGGTAGCCACTGTAAGAGAGATAAATAAACTGGAAGAGATACTCAGTGACCTTTAATCCATGATGTTAGCCGATCCTATATATATAATCTAGGCGTCGTGGAGACTGGAGATCGAGAGCGGCCGGCCAGATCAAGCAACAGTTACAGGAGATAAGACTAAACAGAAAAGACGCTTAGCTTAGCTATACTACCTAACCTACCTGACACCTAGGCCCTCCAGTCGTAGCATGATCTTGTCATTTGATATTGTACGTCACGCGTGTCTTTAAATTTCCTTTTTAAATTTGTTTATTGAAAAGACTAAATATATTTTGCGTGGTATAAATACCTTATCAAACATTTATTGGATTTTTTAATAACTAAAAAAAAGGCATTATAACACCTTAACACCATTTGCAAACTAAAGTAATTTGGATTACAGAGTTGCTATATACGCGATACGGGGCAGGGCTTAAAAGTGTGGGCGGCCCGCCAGGCGCGAGACCCAGGTCCAGCCTCGATAGAGCCCAAGACACCCGGACGACCAGGAGCCCAACTCGAACGCCGAAACCGGCACGAGCTCCCTCCCACAGTCCCACGCGCGTTTTTTTTTTTCCAACCCCCTTCCCTCCCACGCGCCTACTAGTCAGCGACGAGCCTACCGCCCCAACCGCAAACCGCATCGTGCTCCCCGGGCCCACCGTGCAGTCACCGCCTTCCCCGCTATAAACCAGACCCGTTTCCCCCCTTGTGCTCCTCCTCCTTCCAGATCCGCCACCACCCCACGCACGCGGCCCAACCAACCTACCAAACCCTATATAAACTAGCTAGATTTGGAAAAAAAATTTGTCCCCAACCCGAACCGCCGAGAAGCGCCCCGCCGCCGCCGTGAGATGGCCGAGTACGACGAGCGCTACAACGGAAACGGCGACACGGCCACGCCCGCGGCCGAGGGCGGCTACGCGCAGGCCGAGTACGCCGCCGCTGACGCCGCCGCGCCTCCCGCCGGGGGTTCGCCGCCCGCCGGATTCTCCGACCACGCCGACGGCCGCTCCTCCCAGCCCCAGGTTCGTGCGCGTGCGTGCCCCTGATAAGATGCCGAGTGAGTTGGTGCCGACCGGCATGGGTGACGCGATCTGTGGGAGTTCGGGTTCGATGTGGGATCTAGAAGGATAGATCCAATGTGTCTGGTGGATTTGTTCTGTTGGGGCGGGCGGGCGTTATTGTTTCCGTCTTTAGTGAGTGCAGCGGTTATTGTTGCTAGCCTGTGATTCCCTTGGTGATTTGTTCCCTCACCAGTCACCAATAATTATTTTATTATGCAAAATAAAAGTAAAAACAGAGCGGTGAAGATTTGTTTCTTCTTCACTAAAGATTAATAATTAATTAATGCAAATAAAAGTAAAAACTGGGTGGTGAAGTGATAGTTCTGTACGGCTTATTGTGGAATAAGCCTTGTTGGTATATATATGTAGTGAGTTAGATGACCAATGCTTATGATAGGAAATCTTCTGTTTCGTTCAGTCTTGTGATTACCTCTACAATTTATACTATGCTTGTTATAATTTTATATCATATTATTCTGCAATCTGTGTTTATGTTTCGCTAGTTTGTGTTGTGCAGATTAGCATAGAAAGTAAGCCGCATGTTGGCACTTGATTGCTGGCCGGTTAAGGCTTCTTTTGACTAAGGCCTAGGTGCATTTTCTTTTGACCATTAGGTGCATTAGTGTTTGATGCTTGTGGACTAATGGAGCTGTATCAATCCCTGTGTAGTACCATGGTTTACAGATATTACGGTTTTTGCTGTTTGAGTTCATAATTACAGTCACCTGACTTGTTGAATTATTTCTTTTTCTCTAGCCCGAGACACAATCACATGACAGTGGTTCCTCGAAATCTCGAGAACGGGACGAGAACGTGATAAGGGCAAGGACAGGGAGCGGGACAGGGATCGTGGCCGAGAAAAGGAGAGGGACCGAGACAGGGATAAGGATCGTGAAAGAGGTGACAGAGACAGAGACCGTGATCGCCACCACAGGGATCGTCGCGAGCGCAGCGAGAAAAGGGAACACCGTGATCGTTCTGATGATCGTGACCGTCACCGGGATGATCGTGACCGTCACAGGAGCCATGATTCTGAGAGGTATGGGTTGTATGTGCAGCTTACTTTTGCATATTCTTCTTCTGCTTTGATGATATACTTTTTGCTAGTTTTAAAGTGGTTACTGAATTGGTAATTCGGTAATATGTAGCCACCTAACTTGATGGGACACATTCAGGATATTTTGAAAAAAATATGAGAACATATTATTCGCATGCTCTTTTTGTTGTCTAGTAACTAGTAACTAGTAAATATCTAGGTTTTGTGAGCTAATCAATCAATTGTCTTTTAAATCCCTTTTTGTCAGAGCTCCAGCTCCAACAAATACACAGATTTCTTAGAGCTAGATATATGTCAGCTCCAATAAATCTTTATCTGGAGCTTGAGGTATGTCGAGAGCATTTAGATGAACCATTTGATTTATATAATTTAGACATATATAATATTTGTACCACTTAATTTAGTCTGCAAACTACACAACCAACCTGGACCTAGAGTTGGATCTGTGACAGTGTACAGTCTGTTAGTAGTATTCATTGATATTCCTAAGCTGCCTAATTTTTTGGAGAACTCTTACTAACTAGAACTCTTTTCATTTCCATAGTCATGCACCACTTGAGGTATTAATTAGTGGCTTTGTGATGTATTTGTTGATTATTTACCTCTATAATGGCCCTTAATGTAATTAAAATCTTGTAGTCAACACCCTTTTGTTCCTTGTAACCTAGTGCTTGAGTATTTATTATTATTGACTTTCTGATTTGGCTCTTATCTGAGACAACAGAACAATGTAGTATATGCATAACTTTTAGCTAATTGTTATATTTTCTTTAGTCACCTACTCACCTTTGTTTTTATTTAAAACTGCAAAGATTTTGTAGCAAGCTGTGATTTCAAAACTAACAAGTGTTTTATATTGCACACCGAAATATATTTCAAGGAAATGAGTCATGTGCCTTGATATTATATATATCCCTGCAGTGGAGATATGATGATGTATTCTTTGTTTCTGCAGGAGAAGAGATCGTGACAGAGATGGCAAGCGTAGGCATCGCTCCCGCTCCCGCTCCCCTTCTAAGAGTCGTGACCGTGACCGCAGATCTAGATCTCGTTCACGCTCTCGATCGAAGAGGTAAATGCTGTACTTATTAAAAGTTCAATTGTTTGCTGATCCTGCTTTAGGTTTCATTGGACCCAGTGAAGAGACAATTTGTCTTATGATTTGACATCTTATATGCATTCATCTTTCATCACTAGTTATCGTCTCCATTGTTCTACATGTTTGAAAACTTACTCTACAGCGAGCATTTTTCAATTGCTATATATGTTGATTTGTGCCTTCAATATTCAGACATGTATAGATGATGTGTTGTATTGTCGATATTATTCATTCTGGACATGATTTATTCAAAAAATTGGTTGTCCTTTTATCTTAGTGTATTATCTTTCAGCTGTGCTTTGTTCTTCTATTGTTTATCTGCTTGCTAACATCTGTTTGTCCTGAACAGCAAGCGCGTGAGTGGTTTTGACCAAGCACCTCCACAACAGGCACTTCCGATTGTTGCTGCTGGTGTTATCCCTGGTATGTACTTGCTGATCAGTTATTATGCATAAAAGTTAAAACATTGATATTTACATTGTTCTTTAAGCAATGTATAGAAGTGTTAATTTATAAACCAGTGATTCTGATGATGTATTGAGATTTAGTATTATTGTTGTATAATATTATTTCCCTAAGATTCTTTAGGGAGTTTGTCAACTTTGCTCTAGTCTGGCTTGTTCCACAAAATGAGTTATTCTTGTTATTAAGCAAATCAGATTTCTGACCTGTGTATTTCCATTTTATTGACCATGGTAACTGAATCTGAGTACTTTTTTCTTGTTTTGGTGTTTGTTTTCTGTTGTTTATGTATATGGCTTAGAATGCAACCTTGGCCCACTTTGTCCATCTGCTGCCTTTGGAATGAGCTGACTGCTGTAGCTTTAATGTACGAGGACACTATCTGGTTTGATATCTTGTTCGTCTTCATATCAGCATGTGTTACATTTTTTAGTTTCATAGTTAATGTTTTGTTGATTTTCTTGAAACAATATGCTACAACTGATGGAATTTTGAGAAAATAGGTTTTCTTTGTAGGCGTTTAACAATGGTAGTTTTCTATTATTTTGTTCCACTATATCTTTTGCTGTACAAGTTTCATCATCATTTTCATGAAATCCTCTGATGAATTGCAGGTCAGCTTCCTGGTGTCACTGCTCCTATTACCGGTATGGGGGTGCTTCCAAACTTGTATAATCTGGCTGCAGGACAGGTAATTCTTGTGTTTCTTTTGTTTAGTTTGAGCTTCAACTGTGAAAGGTCATTTTGTTGTGATCTGGCATCCAAATTGATGACCAACTGTCATTGTTTCTTAGACACACTTGTGTCTTTTATTATTTGGTTTTGTTTGTTGGTTTCTAATATAACTCGCCCTGCATCAGTACAACCCCCTTGTTATTCAGCCACAAGCCATGACACAACAGGCTACTCGACATGCTCGGCGTGTCTATGTGGGCGGGCTTCCTCCAACTGCTAATGAGCAGGTAATTACTTGGATAGCTTAATTTCTTTTTTTAACTTGCTCCTATTTGATGTTTTATCCTTACCAGTTCATTATTTCATAGACTGTTGCCATATTCTTCAATGGAGTTATGGCTGCTATTGGGGGAAACACAGCTGGTCCAGGTGATGCTGTTCTTAATGTATACATAAACCATGATAAGAAATTTGCTTTTGTGGAGATGAGATCTGTGGACGAAGCAAGCAATGCAATGGCCTTAGATGGCATAATGTTTGAGGGAGCACCAGTCAAGGTTAGAAGACCAACGGACTACAATCCTTCCCTAGCAGCTGCTCTGGGCCCGAGCCAGCCAAATCCGAATCTCAATCTTGCTGCTGTTGGCTTAACACCTGGCTCTGCTGGAGGATTAGAAGGTCCAGACCGGATCTTTGTAGGTGGTCTACCATATTACTTTACCGAGGCCCAAGTGCGGGAGTTGCTTGAGTCCTTTGGACCTCTGCGTGGATTTGATCTTGTGAAGGATAGAGAAACTGGTAATTCGAAGGGATATGCCTTCTGTGTTTACCAGGATCTTAATGTTACCGACATTGCCTGTGCTGCTCTTAATGGCATCAAGATGGGAGACAAGACTCTTACTGTTAGGCGGGCAAACCAAGGAACTTCTCAGCCGAGGCCAGAGCAAGAGATCATCTTGTTGCAGGCACAGCAGCAGGTGCAAATGCAGGTACAAGCCAGCACTTTTAGACTGATTTTATTAGAAGAATAAAGAGACATGTTTTATAACAATGTTGATATTATTATTATTATTTGTTTCAATTCTGACTTAAATCTTTGTGAACAGAAACTCGTTTACCAAGTTGGAGGTTCCCTGCCAACAAAAGTTGTATGCCTGACACAGGTAGTGACAGCAGATGAACTGAGAGACGATGAGGAATACGTTGACATTGTGGAAGACATGAGGGAAGAAGGACGCAAATATGGTAAACTGCACAAGACCCTTCGACTTCTCTTACCCTCGTTGTTTTAAAAGCTTTTACATTCTGCTGTTATGATTATGATTGCCTACCCTCAGTTACTGAATTGGTTTCCTTTTGTGTTTTTGTCTTTTGTGTGTCTTTTTTGTAGTCCCACATAATGCCATTGCAGAGTGTTTTATAGTCCGACCCTATGCAATATTGGCAATCGGGCCTTAACCCACAGAAGACACTGTTCTTTTGAGTTTTGTTTAATCATTATATTATTAGCCTCTTGTCTATATATGTACTCACTAACACTTGGACAGGTAACTTGGTGAAAGTTGTAATTCCACGGCCTGACCCCAGCGGTGCTCCTGTTTCTGGTGTTGGAAAGGTGAGTTCTCATTCTCCTCCCTTTGATATTTTGTTGTAATCGCATTTGGATAACACTGGCACGTTGTGTACTGCACTGCAGGTGTTTTTGGAATATGCAGATGTGGAGGGCTCGACCAAAGCAAAGACAGGGATGCATGGGCGGAGATTCGGTGGGAACCAGGTGGTGGCCGTGTTCTACCCCGAGGACAAGTTTGCCTCTGAGCAATACGACTGAGTTATATGGACCTGTTCTAGAGTTGCATTTGCACCACACCACACAATGTGTTATTTTGTTTTTAATCTTTTATAGAACAAGGGCAGTTATTCCTATTGGATTTGAATTTTTAGTTGAGTTTCTTGCTGAACCACTATATTAGTGATAAGTTTCGTGCAGAACACCATTAGTTGGATGATTGTGTACTGCTAGGACAGCGAAGATGAATTCATTTGCTGTTTATCCTTGGGTCCCTCATTAGCAGGTGCCATTGATGTCATTAAATTGTCCTGTTCATAACACTTTCTTAGGAGCTGGTTTGTCTTGATAATGAAAGTTTTATAGTGCCACTGATGCTGATCCAACATCACTCCTATATGTTCCGCCAATGCAAGTGTGACCCAAACCTTTATGTCTGTCTTCCGCTGTCTTTGGCGCGCTAGCAATAGATGACCAAGAACTTCAACTTCCGGCTAGGAGATCATTAGTCTGGTTAGTTGTTCAATCAAAGTTCTAACATAAGGAATTTTAATATTGTTCAATCAAAGTTCTAACATAAGAAATTTTAATATAACTGCTTGACACCGCTAGATGGTTACAAAGATGCCGCTGCTAGATAGTTGCAAAAAAGATAGAGCAGCTTGAGGGCTCGTTCGGTTGAGGTAGAATCCTCCGGTAGGAATAAATCCAGTGGATTGTTCACAGCCAACCGAGCGAGCCCTGTGTTGGACATAGTTCTGCCACAAACATCGAAATGCTCATCTCCCGATGCCACTCATTCATGTTGTAAATCTTCTCTGTACCATCGCAAATTCGTATGAATGTTGTAGAAGAATACTCCTACATAGCTAGAGAGACTGCTTAATACACTACCTGGGAGGCTTGAGGCCATATATATGGTGATGTGCGCATAATGTTGGGTGGGTGAGTTCTTGTTACATTTATTTACAGCTACGTGGACCAGCACTTTTTTTTATCACACATGCTGCCCTTAAAAGTTGAGCACCACAAATTGAAAAGAGTGACTTCAAAAAGAAATGAACAGATTCTACTTGATTTGCATGCATCAAGCCCTTGGGTTCTGAATGTATTGTGCTTGCTGTTGATACACCAACAAAATTATGGTGAAAAGTATTTGGTTGGCAATCCAAAAAGTTTCGAAACAACTATGACACCAAACTGAATGAACAGCTTATAGCACATCACATGCCATGCAGCCGATAACACAAGGCAGAGTCAATTTACAGGAAAAACATGAACGATGATTGTGCAGTCTAAAATGCAACTAAAATATGTGCATGTGGCCTTTGCAGCGGAGATGCTATGGACAATAGTGGAGTGATGATATTGTTGACTATATATGTTGGCGAAGACAGATCGAAGTAGACGATATTGGAGATAACAGTATACAGCACCGCCAGTCTCGGATGGAAGTCAGTCCATTGTGGTGGAGGACTGAAGACAAAACAATAGACAAAAGGTGCTCACTTATCTTTTGGTACCACTCATTGTAGCCACAGCGCACAGTCACAAAGAGAATCTTGAGAAGGGCACAAATATGAGAAGAGATAGTCACTAGAGCTGGACAGAGTTGTGCCACAAACATCCTGCCCCTTTCTCTTCTGCGAAATGCTCTTATCCTAATACCACTCATTCCCACTGTAAAGCTGCTCTCAGCATAGCAAACTTCATATGGATGTTGGAGAAGACTACATCACTAGAGAGACAAGAGGGCTTAACTAGCTACTCCCTCCATCCCAAATTATAAGACACTCCAAGAATACCTAGTTTCATTCCATACAGAATACTAGAGACATATTATAAGACATACCGTCCATTTTCAAATAGGCATACTATTTGGTATTCTTGTCTCTAGTATTTGGGATGGAATTGGTAAGATACTACAAAAAAATACAGAATACCGTCCATTTTGTTACATCTAGATAATTTATAAGCTTTGACGTGTCTGTACTTTTGCTTAGTTGTTGAAAACATTATCAATGAGCTTTGAAGCGAAGGCTGACAAGGTGACATTGCCATTGTCGAGGAGTAATTGAAGCTACACAATCCACCGAGTGTGCTGCGTTATAACCAGGTACAACTAAGTTTAGCTGCACTGCACAGTCTCAAGACATACTCTTGTGATGCAGGGTACAAAGATAGATCTGCTTCACTTGGACAGAGTTGCGTCACAAACACCCTTCGCGCTCCTGTTCAGCGAAACGACTCTTCTCCTGATGCCACTCATGCCCATTGTAAACCTGTTTTGTAGCATGGCAAATTTGTATGGATGTTGTCGAAGAATACATAGCTAGCTAGAGAGACAGAGGGCTTAATACACTACCTGGGAGGCTTGAGTCAATATATATAGCGATGTGTGCATAATAGTGGGTGGGTGAGTTACATTTTTTTACAGCTGCGTGGACCAGCAATTTTTTTTCTCACACATGCTACCCTTAAAAGTTGAGCACCACATATTGAAAAGAGTGACTTCAAAAAGAAATGAACAGATTCTACTTGATTTGCATCAAGCCCTTGGGATCTGAATGTATTGTGCTTGCTGTTGATACACCAACAAAATTATGGTGAAAAGTATTCGGGTGGCAATCCAAAAAGTTCCAAAACAACTATAACACCAAACTGAATGAACCGCTTATATATAGCACATTGCACATGTCATGCAGCGGATAACACAAGGCAGAGTCAATTTACAGGAAAACATGAACAATGTTTGTGCTGTCTAAAACACAACTAAAATATGTGCATGCGGCCTTTGCAAACGGAGATGCTATGGACAATAGTGGAGTGATGATATTGTTGACTATATATTTTGGCGAAGACGGATCGAAGTAGATGATAGTGGAGATAACAGTACACAACACCGCCAGTCTCGGATGGAAGTCAAGCTGTCATGTAGATCCTGAGAACTCGCGTGCAAGTGTTCCCCAAAATCATTATTCGTCCTCTCAGGGTAGGATAGCAAGGGGAAGCTGCTCAGGAAATTGGCTCTTCCAATGGCCAAAGCATGCGTGTGTTTGGGATGGTTCTATGGTTGAAACTTGTTACTCTAGTATCGAGTGGTAACTAGCGTACCATCTCGCACCATGCATGCGCAGGATGAAAATGAAATTAAGGAGGATGAGAAGTACAGGAGGTGGATGCACCATAGCATCCAGGGCAGGCACGGTGATAACTCAATTGGGACCTCGCTTTGTACATCCCCTCCTCCCAATTGAGTTATCACTGTGCCTGCCCTGGATGCTATGGTGTATCCACCTCCTGTACTTCTCAGCCTCCATCTCTTGATCCTCACGTCCAAGAAAGAAAAAGCCTATGCCTGTCCTACCGCGCAAAGTGAGGGTGTTCCTTCGTAGGGCTCCCCCTCCTAAACCAAATACGTGACACCATGCATGCTTGGAGTGGTGGTGCCAAGAGCCCAGGATGAAAAACCAGAGCCAGACACGCGGCACATCTACATCTTTGATGAGCGAACCAGAACAATTTTCCATATTGAATTTGAATCTTATCTTGTTATAAGTTTGGTGCAGAACCACCAGTCGATAATTAAGTTTGTGCAGGATCATTGGTTGGAGGATTTAATTGTACTGCTGTTCTAGGACAGCAAAGATGAATTCATTTTCTGTTTATTCTTGGTCCATTATTTACTCAAATTAACAGGTGCAATCGTGGTGCTTAAATTAACGTGTGGCTCCTGGCTGCTGCTACTGAAGAAATATATGCAATATCCGTGCACTGGCTGGCGGGCCATGCTGGTTTTGGTTTATCAAACTGCGGGAAGCTAGCGTGCACATTCAGATGTAAGAACTTTAATTTGGACAGTCACTGCCTCACTACCTGAATATATATATGAGTTGGGTGGACAAAGTGATTAAATGGATATTGGACTTAAAAAGAAAACCTTTGTGTTTGTCTTTCACCATGTGTGGTCTAGAAAATGCATTGTTTTTTTTCTAGAAACAGGGACCAAGAATTTGTAGCTAGGAGATAACAAATTCCGTGTTCCCTTTTGGTTGGTTCTTAATTTAAAGTTTTAATATGAGACTGAGAGCAGATCTAATGTTCAGGGAAACCGAACCATGAGCATAGAAGATTGAACATTACACACACTGTACCAATTAGACTCTGTGTCAGAGCTTGAACCGGGATGAGTAAACAAATTAAACTGTAGAGAGCTTCACGGGCGGGGTGAGCTAGGAAGTGACACAAGAGAGAGAAAATTAATATGTTCTTTTAATTTGCTCTGTCCTTTACAGGTCTCATAAATCGATTTTTTTTTTAATTTGCTCAGTCCTTTACAGGCCTCATAAATCAGATCTTACATTAAGCCTCAAAGCTAACATGCATTGTATTTCACCATGCAAAATCATTGAAGACACTTTGGAGCTGCCCTAACTTCCAACAGTACCAGTTCTTAACTAAAGCCAAGGCTGACAAGCGAGCACCGAAGACATCGCTATTGTGGAGGACTGAAGCTAGAACAATAGGTGTCACGACCTAGGGATCTTAGCACGTAGGAATGCGAGGGGAAAGGGCGAGGCTTGAAAACGCGACAGCGAAGCGGCAACAGAACGACGAGGAACAGTACGGTTGGGAGCCCTAAAGAGATAATGAAATCTCAAACGCAGGCTAATCTCATTAAACAAATAGTCTCCACTACTTATACTGACGACCATAACAAACTTGACTAATTTTCATGAATAAACAAAATATCTTGAGATAATGATCCTAAAATCTAGGACTGATAACTGAAGCTGTTGAAGACTGAACAACGCTCCTAGCGTCATGGTGACCGTGCTCTGGCACTGTTCCTCAGCCTTGCGTTTCCGGTGCTCACTTGTCTTTTGGTGCCACTCAGGGTAGCCACATCGCACAGTCACAAAGAGAATCTTGAGAAGGGTACAAAGATGAGAAGAGATAGTCACTAGAGCTGGACAGAGTTGTGCCACAAACATCCTGCCCCTATTTGTTGTGCGAAATGCTCTTCTCCTGATACCACTCATTCCCATTGTAAGGCTGCTCTGCAGCATCGCAAACTTCATATGGATGTTGGAGAAGACTACATCACTAGAGAGACAAGAGGGCTTAACTAGCTACATAGCATGCTTGAGGTGATATAAATAACAGTGTGCGCAAAATAGTGGGTGGGTGGTTTCTTATTACATTTATAGCTATGCGGTCTAGCACTTCTGCTCACACATACTGCCCTTAATCGTTGAGTCACAGATTGAAAAGAGTGAATTAAAAAATAAATGAACAGATACTAACAGCTTTGACATTTTTCTTACACCAAACTAAGTGAGCACATAGAGTATATTGTAGATGGCATACAATGGATAACACACAAGGCAAAGTCAATTTACAGGTAAGCATGACTGATGTTTGTAGAGAGCAAAATGCAACTAAAACACTACTACAAAAACTCTTTTGCGATACGTTTTGAAAAAGGCCTTGGACGCGGACAGAACTTCCAACCGCCTCGGTTAATGCCTGGAATTATTCGAGGCGGACATTTTTTAATTAACTGAGGCGGTTACAGTCAACCGCCTCGCAAAATCGATTTACCGAGGCGGTTAAATAGTAACCGTCTCCTAAAATCAATTAACCGAGGTGGGTATTATAACAGGCCCGCCTCGGTTAAATAGCCGAGGCCCAAGAGGCCCAGACAAGGCCCGATAAGCGCAATAGGTATAAAAGTGACTTAGGGTTTCAACCCACATCCTCTCTTCCACCGTATTCCTCCCGAGCGGCGCCTCCTCCCTCCGTATTCGTCCCGAGCGACGCCTCCTCCCTCCTGTCTCCCTCCCGAGCGCCCCCTCCATCCTCCGGCCATCACCCTCCCTCTCTTGCACCCTCCCTTCCCAGACACGTCCTCCCTCTCTCTCCCTCCCCCTCTCTCTCTCGAGGAGACTCCATGGATCTAATGGTGGGATGAGTGCCGGCGCCACGAGGCTGGATCCGGTGGTGGGATGACCAGATCCGATGGTGTGGAGACCAAATCTGGTGTTGGGGTAGACGGGATCGAGCATCGCGCTCTTCTCTGACGGGATCCAGGCCGACAACGCTCTTCTCCGATGATGGCATGGCAGATCCAGTTGGTGTCCTTAGTTCCGCCGGTGCGCTGCGTGCACGGTCTCAACGGCGGCGATAGCGAGGCATGCCCAACCCCTCCTCCAGTGCCAGACAGCGGGTGGCAGCGCAGCAGCAGAAGCAGAGACCGGATCCGGTGACGAGGGCCCGGATCCGCCCTCCCCCTTCCTCGTCGGCGAGCTGGTGCTTGGATCCGGCGGAGGGTGGCCGGATTCGACTAGCTACGGCCACGGCGGCACGTGGACCCGGCGGGCCCGTGGATGGGCTTGCTGGGCTATCCATGGATTTTTATTTTTTTTGTTTTTTATTCGATTAACGGAGGCGGGCCGAGTGACCGCCTTGGTTAATCACTGATTATCCGAGGCCTTGTGTTGGAGGCGGTTGTGATTGCCCGCCTCCATTAAGCAAAAATGACCGCCTCTAATAAGATATATGTACTAGTGGAATACATGTGTGTGTGTGTGTATATATATATATATATTGTATAATAAGTTGGCAAGTTGAACACTTTCTCCTTGAACTTGATGTTCACTAGTAGATAACTGAGCTTTATTCCCAGTTCCAAACCAAAAAATCTTTTCTCTACTAGTGGTTGAAAAATTAGGCAAAGTTCATAATTAATTCAAGGACATAAATCATGATGATCATACGTACTAGCATGTAAATAATGCTAACTAGTGTTTTAATGGTTTGTTCTTCCTTGGTAATAGTCAATAATGGCACCCACATAGTCAAGAGTTAGTCTTTCTACTATCTTTCTGATTCTTTTTGTTCTCTGTATGGTATAATTCTAGTTAGCTAGTTAACAAATGTAATTAGCGCTTTGCTTGTTTGTTCAACATCCGAATTGATCTTTTGCCACATCTATATTATTTAGGATTAGTCTTCCTGTTATCATTCTCATCTCCTTTGTTCTTTTTATTATCATGATTTTTCTCTACCCCTTTTTGTAATATTCAGTTTTTTTAGCTTTTTTACCACGGAAAAATGTTTATTTGGTTATTATCAATACGACCACTGCCATAGATGTGGTTATGTGCATCATCATCACGCATGACTGCCATATGCTTAAATCCAGGCTTCACTCCTGCTGTCAGTCAATGCCGGCCGGATCACCTCAGTGGTGTAATTGCTCTGGCTTGACAACACCAATTGACACAAATTTGATGAGGATAGGTGGATATACACGGCAAAAGAAGGCAAGGTCGTCAATGATGTGTCATGGCGATGGAACGTGGGACAGGCGGTTCAAGACTGAGAGATTGCCGAGAGGGGTTCTTTCTTTCTTGGGCTAGGCGGCGTCGGTGGATGACGAGCTGCAGTAGGATCAACCAGTTAGCCGGGCAGGGTAGCGTGGGTTGAGCAGTTGATTGTTTTGGGTGAGGTTGAGTTGGGAGAATTGCCTGATAAGCAATTGGTCAGGATGGGTTAGGGCTGAGTTCAGTCTAGATAGATAGCAGCCCTTGCCACAATTCTGCATCCATGTGCACACAGTCTGCCAGCTGTCGAGGTTCATTGAGGCTACACAACCCACAAAGGATGCTGCGCTGTAATCAGGTACCACTAAGTCTGGCCGCACCACACAGATGAAAATTTAGACATTGTGATGGATGCAAAGATGAAGACAGCTCGACATCCCAATACTGCACAAAGTTGTGCAACAGACAACCTTCCACAACCCTATCATAAACACGCTCTTCTCCTGACACCACTCATTCATATTGTAAAACTACTCTGAAGACTGCAGCATTGCAGATTCATATGAATGTTGCAGAACAATATATTGAGAGACTACATATAGGGCTCAATAAGCTGAGAGGCTAGAGGCTATATATGGGTGATTTCTTATTACATTCCGTGGAGGAGGACGGAAAATAGTTGAGGTATGGTTAAGTCAATTACATAGATAGCAAATAATATCTCCTATTAAAATGTTTTAGATGTAAAAGGAAAGGGTTTTAAATCAAATAAAAGAATATACAAGCAAACCGGGTAAACATTAAAACAGAAACATAACCGGTCATTGTAACAAATTAAAAGGCACATGAGGCTTATGCACATAACTACTAATTTATAAAAGAGGACCAAACATAGTACCTATACTTATTATAGACACTGCCCCAGAACATAACTTTGGGAAAACCTCACTCTGCAGCAGTGATTGAGAGCATGATTAGGACATGTTCAAGCATCTGGGACAATGAATGGGTCATTCCTATCCCAATAGGACTAGATATCCATAACTGGTTTGACTCAATGCAACGCTAAAATAACTAAATTGTATTGTAGATGACCACAGTGTCCAACACTCAGCAACTTTTTTTTTCTTAGTCAAGTTGGCATTCTTAATTTGGGGAACAACAAAATGGTTTACTTAGAAGATTAAATCTGACCATATGATTGTCACAAAATTGTCACCTTGGAGCGAATTCGGCTTATTCCGGTTGGTATACAAGCCGGCTGATTCCGGCTGATTGAACAGTGTTATGTGAGAGAAAATAAGCTGAAACAAGTTAAAACAAGCTGGAAGATTTACATACCACTGCAAGCAGTGCTCCATAGTCATTGCGTTCTTTATCTTCAACTCGAGCGATTTTTCTATGCTAGCACTAAATAAAGTATCCTTCCGCCTCAGTTTAATCAGGCAATGTGAACATGAGCATAATATGCATGTCCTACACCAGGCAAGCTCAACTGCTTTTCTACTAATCTCCACAAAGTAGCAGATAGTGGCGAATTTCACATGTACATTATTCAATCTATTATAAACAAACGCGTTATGTACATAAATGTCTACCAATACTGTTTAAGGACAAGGATGAAAATCTACACCGTTTAGAAGTTGCAGAGCTCAATTTTGGCTAAAAGCAATGTAAGTTTGGTACCAAATTCAAAGTTTACTCTTCGTCTGTCTAAGGGATCCAGGCTGACGGATTTTAATATAACTCAGTGTTCCACTGTTGAAGCTGACATGTCCATCGATCTTAATAAAATTAATAATACAAAAATACAGTGGAGATATGGCAGAATAGTGAAAGTGAAAACTGCTCATGTAGAAGAACCCACATTGTGAGTATATATGAGAGATGGAAGATGACTATTGAACAAAGTTTGTTCCGAGTTTGATACCGTTGCATGTTGGTGTTAATAGAAAGATGTACTGTTGCAGGTTGAAGTCTTTAGTAGTCTGACTAATTTTAAATCAGTTCAGTTGGGTGAACTTGTCCATCTTTAATAGAAAGATGTACTGTTGCAACAGAGATTTCGGTGTGCACTTGTCAAACACCACTTCGTTTCGAGTTAACCAAACAGTCCAACATAAAGCAGCTGCTACCGTTAATAACAAATAATTATGTTTGGTAACACCCGTCTTAGACCAATTATTGAATAAGTCAGCAACATTTGTAGGGGGTAATAAGCTCAAAAATAAATGTACAGCGCGTCACAGGAATTTAGCATAAAAATATTCAAAGAAGAGGTGATAAATAGTTTCTGGGTAGTGACAAAAGCTGCACGAAATGTCCCCAATCCAGTTACGACGCACAAGATTATCTTTAGTTAAAATCACCTCTCTCTTTAAATACCACAAAAGACTTTTATTTTTGATGGTACTTTTATACGCCATAAATCCTGTGACACCCTTACCCCATTGTTAATTAACGTAACATACATTGATTTTACTGAGAATTTTCCTGGTGAATGTAAAGACCATGTAAAAGTATCTCTTTCCTCATGTATGTTCACATTCAGTAAAGAAGCAACAATTCTGTGCCAATCCTTAGATTATTACCTACTAAATTACGTCTAAAAGAAATATTCAGAGGTACTGAACTAAGAACTTTTGCCACAGAATCTTGTTTTCTTCTCACAATATTGAACAACGCAGGAAACTTGACACTAAGCGGTTGATTCCCTAACCACTTATCTTCCCAGAACCGTACTTGTGAACCATCCTTTAAATTGAATGATCCTAACCCTAAAAAATTATCTTTAACATTCATCAGGCTTCTCCAGAAGTGGGACTGATTTGGTTTAATAGAACAACTCCCAATCGGTTTGCCTTTGATATACTTATTTCTTAACAACTCCTGCCACAAACCATCTTCATTCATGAGTTTGAAAAACCATTTACTAAGTAAACACTTATTTTGTATCTCTAGATTCTGTATGCCTACCCCACCTTGATATTTTGGTTGGCACAGAACCTCCCACTTAGCTAACCTATATTTTCGCTTATGTTGATCATTTTGCCAGAAAAATCTTGATCTATAACAGTCAATCCTTTCTAGCACTCCCTTTGGCAATTCAAAAAAAGACATCATGAACAACGGTAAGCTGGACAGAACCGAATTTATTAGAACCAACCGACCACCGACTGATAGCAATTTTCCTTTCCACCCACTAAGTCTTTTTTCAATCCTGTTAACAATTACATCCCAATCCTTATTATTTAACTTTCTAGTGCTTATGGGTAGGCCAAGATATCTAAATGGATACTTTCCAATCTCACAGCCAAACAACTGCGAATAGAATACCTCGTAATCTTTCGCTTTGCCAAAACAAATATCTCACTTTTATGAAAATTTATTTTAAGGTCCGACAAATGCTCAAAGGTATTAAGAATTAATTTCATATTCATTGCCTTCGCAACATCATGACTCAAAAAGATTACGGTATCATCGACATACTAAAGAATGGACAATCCATCATGGATAAGGTGAGGAATTACCCCTTCAACTTGTCCTACTTCCTTAGCTCTAGCAATGAGTATCGCCAACATGTCGGCCACTATATTAAATAGTATTGGCGATATTGGGTCACCCTGCTGTAGCCCTTTTTTGTTTGGAAATAAGAACCTAATTGGTCATTAACCTTTATATTCACATTACCCCTTGTGTAAAACGTTGCACCCATGTGCACCATTTATCAGAGAATCCTTTCATCCTCAAAGTTTGTTGGAGAAAATCCCATTTTACCTTATCATAAGCTTTCTCAAAATCAATTTTAAAAATAATCCCGTCTTGTTTCTTTGAGTGTAATTCATGAATAGTCTCATGAAGAATTACCGCTCCCTCCATAATATTCCTACCCAGTATAAAGGCTGACTGAGTTGGTCTGATAACCTTTTTAGCAATGGTAGATAATCTATTTGTTGCCACTTTAGTGAATATTTTGAAAGACACATTCAACAAACAGATTGGTCTATATTGTTGAATAGCTTTCGCGTTATTCTTTTTTGGGAGCAGAATTATATTTCCAAAATTTAAACTGTGCAAAGGCAACGTTCCTTGATGGAAATCCGAAAAAAGAGCCATCAGATCATCTTTTATCACCTCCCAAAAAACCTGGTAAAACTCTGGTGGAAATCCATCTGGCCCCGGAGCCTTATTATGTTCCATTTGGAAAATAGCCGCCCTCACCTCAGACTCTGAAAATATAGCAGTCAAGAACTCATTCTCCAGCTGCGAAACTTGAGGAATATCCCCTATTTCTGACTCTTCCAGAGTAATATGAGAACCTTCGGAAGGGCCGAAAAGATTTTTATAGCAGTCGGTAATATATGCTTTTTGAGTTGAGCATCACCGCTTATTATAGAATTCCCATCCTCTAACTGGAAAATACGAGTTTTGCGATGTCTACCATTCACCAATAAATGATAATATTTGGTGTTCGCATCACCCTCCAAAAGGTGCTTCACCTTAGCCCTTTGATACCACTTTAGTTCGTCCTCTCTAAGAAGCTCAGCTAACCTTTCATTTAGAACATGTTTTAAATTTAAATCGATTTGATTTAACGATTGTAATTCAGATTTTTTGTCTAACTCATCAAGTTTGTCTAGGAGCGCCTTTTTTTCCTTCTTGTACGCACCACTAATATTTTTCGCCCAACCTCTAAGGTATTGGCTTAGTCTTCTTATCTTCGCCTGTCACCTCTCTAGGGAAGAACCCTCAACTGCCACACTTTGCCAGATGTCCCTTACCATGTCACAGAAACCTTCACGCAGCAACCATCCCAATTCAAACTTAAAATAGGGTTGATAAGCCACGGAAGGATCATTAGTACAACATAGCAAAGGTGTATGGTCCGAGATTTCCCTAGACAAGGCCTGCACAGTAGTACGAGGGTACTTGGACTCGAAATCCGTACAAACGAGTACCCTGTCTAATTTTTTGAAAGTTTGAACTTGCTGATGATTAGCCCAAGTAAAATTCCTCCCTGACAAATCTATATCCCTAAGGTTAAGAGTATCAATGACTGCATTAAACAAGAAGGGCCACCTTCCATTAAAATTGTCATTATTTTTATCCTCAGGTCTACGAATAATATTAAAGTTGCCACCTATGATTATAGGTAAAGCATCTTTAGTACACACCCTTACCACCTCAGAGAGAAACAAGGCTTTATGCTCCACTTGAGCTGGCCGTACACTGAAATTAGATTAAATTTAATGTCATCCACCTTAATGCATAGCTTAAATCGAATTAAAAAAATCCCCTTCTTCGATTTCCCCAATATCAAACATTGATAAATTAATACCTAGAATCATGCCACTAGATCGACCACGTGGAGCCATACAATGCCAAAGAAAATCTCTGCCGACACAAATATTATTCAAAGTGGATTGTGGAAAATTAGCTCTGCCGGTCTCTGATAAGGCGATAAAGTCTAGGTTTCTTTTTCGCGTTAAATCTGACAAAAATCTATATTTTTTTGGTAAGCAAACCCATTACAATTCCAGAAGAGGCCTTTCATGATGATTTTTTTTTAATTTTTAGACCCCTCCTAAGCCCTGATCTATTAGAATGTGATACAGGAGTCTGTGTTTGTAGAAAAGTAGAATCATAGCCCCCATCACCTAGATCATCTGCAATTTCCGAACAAATTAAATTTAAAGATTCTAAGTCCATATTCTCCTCTAGCGAGCCAATTGAAGAATCATCCTCACAACATATAGAATTATTATTTGGTAAAGAGTCACAACACTTGGAACCAGCCACGACACAATATTTTTTTAATAAATCAATAGACTGAGAAACTTCTTGACTATTACTCCCAAGAACCACGCTTAAAGAATTGACAGTATGCAAAACTGCAGAATCATCAAAAGAAGAATGAGGATTGAACATAGCATCTTTACCTTTGGTTGAAGGAGAGTCCAGATTCTTTCGTGCCTTCAACTTGGAAGCTCTCTCCAGCGCATCTTGATCAGCCAGTGCCATATTTCTTTTGCTTGTTCTTGATGGTGATACTGTCATACTAGGCACGGTTCCAACTTTTTTTGTGCCAGAGTCACTAAGTGAAGCCAACATATTTGCCTTCCACTAGTCACCCATTTGAGTAAGCGCAACCATTGGCTTAATAACAGTAGTAGCACCACCCTCTCTTCCCTTTTTTTCACTAGACACTTGAGTTTTCTTACCAGCAGCAAAAGAGTTCACACCATGAGGCTCCAGCTCCTCGGTAGTGGCACCCACATGACCCTCAACTGCACTAGAAGACGGAGTTTTTGATCCTGTTTTCTTAGTAGCTGATGGGTCATCTCCAAGATTGACATCCAGATCCATGTTCTCCCCCTCCTTTTCCTTTTCCGATGAAGGATTATCATCTTTTCTGGTAGAATCCATGTCAATGACTTGGGGTTCACCAGTAGATAAATCATCCTCCACACGGAATTGTAACTCATAAACAAAATCCCCAATCACCACACTTACCAAATCTGGAATAAGTGTAGGATCTAGCACAACTACCTTCATCCTCACCTGTTCAAATTTCTTAGTAAATTTAGTATCCACAGCCCACGGAACACCTAAAATTGAGCCAATCGCCCAAATAATAGGAAACTCCTGAAGCTCTCTAGGTAGCCCCCTGACTTGGATCCAAACCTTATCAATTTCATATTTGTAAACTTCATTTTCCATTCCTTTTTCTAGACGAATTTTTCCTTTCACCGTTTTTGTATCCATTGGACCCCAGTTGACCATAGTAGTTAATAACTCTGCCGATGGGAAAATGGCGGTGAAGGCATCTTTGCCTTTTTCCTCAATTACCCACTGCTTAATCTTGCCAGGTAGTAGCCTTTCGAGTTCCACTGCTAATTGACCAGCAGTAATGGAACCTTCGATAACACGTACCACAACTATTTTTTCCTCAGAGATTATTTTAGGATTCTCAACAACAGGAATGAAGTAAAAACCCAATCCTTCAACAGCATAACCACATGGAACTGCAGTAGTGTTCAAACTCTTCAAATTTGGGCAAATTTTTGTCACATGGTCATCAAAACAAAGATCACAGTGTAACGGCACAGTGCAAACTGACAATGTATGACCTTTGGTATGACAACGATAACAAAAAGGTTTGCCCTTACTCTTTTTTTCTCCTTGAACCGATGACTCTGGCACATCTCTAGAACCGACACTTGTATGAACAGTAGCCCTCGTCGCCTCTATAAACGCCATGTTCGCCGTTGCAAGCTGGGTCGCAGTTGATGACGTGTTGGCAACAGTGCCATGCACTGAGTTCGCTGGCTGTTCCTGCTGGCCAACCTGTGCAGCGTGCCCTGCATGAGGTGCTGCAGCAGCAGCAGCGTGGTTAGCTGCTGGGGCAGGAGCGACAGTGTGCAGACCCTGCCCAACCTGCGGACCTTGTGGCACCGGAGCAGCATGCTGCGGCCAGCCTCCGTTCCGGCCGGCGAACCCGCCATGCTGCGACCCCCCTAGAATCCTCTATTGAACCTGCTATTTCCGTGTCCGCCATGACCTCCGAAGCCATGGCTAGGTGCCCCAAAACCGCGACCACCACCGTGTAATGGAAAGCCACGGCCGCGGCCCCTCCCGCCGGAGCCTGGGTTAAACCCCGTCTGGAACCCAGGATTGAAGCTTCCTTGCCAACCTCCACCACGCCCACCGTTCGCTCCTCCTCCGCGACCCATGGAGTTCGCCGTGAACCCGCTGTTGCCGTTTGCCGGGAAACCATTGCCGAAGGACGCCATGCCGGAACGCACAACCTCTGCGTACGAACGGCGCGACGGCTGGTTGGTGCTAGGTTTACGCCGGAAGTTTTGTTTTGTGGTTCGAGTGAAAAGAGCGCAAAGCCCAGAGCTGGGCCGAAAAAACTTTCCAGGCCCGAACTCAACCCGAGCCAGTACATCCCGATCAACGGCATCGCACACTAGGGAGGCCTCCTGTGCGCACGAGATCACCACGTTTGACGCAGGCACGACCCCACGCGTACGCCCGGTGCTCCGCGCAATCGCGTCCTGTGCGTACGCGGATACAACTTCCCCAGGCATACGTGAGATCGCGATGGAAGCGGACACGACATCTCCGCATGCACGCGATGCGCACAACGACGGAAAAACCGGATCGGGACACTGGGCTTCAGCAGTTTGAAAAAAAATTGAATTTCAGACTCTCCACCGTAAGGTTCGACGTCGCCGGAGCCGCCCTCGAAGAACATGGCAGGGTCACCGGCGAAACCATTTGCCGGACCAACGGCGGAGACCGACGTCCGCTCTTAAGCTTGTTTGCCGAGGCCACGCAGTCCCCCAACGTTCTCGGCGGAGAGAACCTCGGAGAGGGCAGCGGACCTACCCACGGCGTGCCTACCAGCTTCTTCCGGACCATCTGAGACAACACATCCATGGAGAAGTGCCGATCACAAGATGAGTGTTTCTTACCTGAGGCCAAAGCCTCCTCGACTCTGACCAATTCCTCCATCGTGATCCCCGCATCCATGGCATCCTTGATGAACTCCTCCGTTGAGAAATCCAACGCATCGTCTTCCTCAACGTCGGCAATCGGAGGCACCCTATGGACTGCATGCACCGGCTTTGGAACTCTGGTCGCGTCCACCGCCAGAGACACCACGCGAGAGAGCAATGCACGCCCATCCCGGCAGCGACGATCATCCTCTTCCACCTCCTCTTCGTCAGTCACCACCGAGGAAGCCACTCCCTTGGCTGCCTTCCTGAACGCCGGCGCAAGGAGTAGCCGGCGGCCACCTATCGCCCGACCACCTCTCATCGCATCGCTCCAGTGCTTCAGAAACTCTGATCCTCACCAGAGAGTTCAAGGAACTTCTTGTGTAACTCAAGAATATCACCAAACGCTATGAAGCTTTGCGACACCACAGATGCCAAGAACCTCAGAGCATGTGCCAAGTCTAAATAGGTGATTAACTAGGCCTTTGCTTATATGTATATCCAAAAGGTATACCCATGGAACCAAAATATTTCAGAATGAGTAGCATCTGGAAAACAGAGTAGATAAAGCAATGGTTTTCCTGCAGAAGATGATGGTTCAAGACTGGAGTCCATGACACATTTCTGCGCTTCAAATTGTTCTTCCGTGCGCATGATGAAGGGTATCAGCAGGGACTATGTCAGCATGTTATCTGCCTTCATACCTATTTTCTTATCATGCCACAATGGGAAGAACAATCAGCTCATCCAGCATGGTCACCATGTGCTAGCAGAGGAATTAGGGATCTGGAAAAACTTGGAGCATCTGGAGAAGAAGAGCAAGTAGGAGGACAGGATTTGTATTACTCAGTTTTGAGTTGTAAATTACATAGTTCTTGCCTCTTCTCACTCACTCCTCTCATACATAATATATATGCAGCTACGCCAGCTACAGGGCCCCGTACACCTTGGAACTGGGTCGAATTTGCCTCTTGGGCGTTGGAATCGAGGATGGGCCGCTGTAGTCTATGAGTCCTGTAAGCCCGTCAAGCGCAGAAGTGAAGCGTAGAGAGAGAGAATAGAGGCTCCAAAGCATTTTTGACATGCATTGTATTTTTTTTTTGAGAAAGCAGGAGGGATCAAAGGTTGATCCCTACTGAAACATATATTGAAAAACTGGGTGTAAAACAGAACAAAGCAAGTTCAAGAGACAAGAAAAGAGAGAGAAAAAAAATAAGACAAATTACACAAGGTGCTCTACGCAGAATCGTTGAAGATGCTGGAGCTGGCCTAAAAACTTCCAGCAGTACCAGTTCTTAACTAAAGCCAAGCCTGACAAGTCAGCAGTCAGCACCAGAGACACTGCCATAGTCGAGGAGCACTGAAGCTACAACAATACACAAAGGGTGCTACATTATTAGCAAGTATACCACTAACTGCGGCGGCACTGCACAGTCACAAAGAGACTCTTGAGAATTGAGATGGGTTCAAAGATGAGAAGAGACTGAACCGTTACAGTAGGACAGAGTTGGGCCACATAAACATCCTTTGCCATACTTTTCAGCTAAATGCTCTTCTCCCGATAACACTCAGTCCCATTGTAAATCTGCTCTGCAGCATCGTAAATTCATATGGATGTTGGAGAAGACAAAATAGCTAGAGAGACAAGAGGGCTTACTAAGCTACCTGGGAGGCTTGAGGCCATATATATATAACGGTGTGTGAGCACAATAGTGGGTGGTGATTTCTTATTTCATTTACAGCAAATTGGTGGACCAGCACTTTAGCTCACATGCTGCCTTTTTTTATGAAAGAATACACATGCTGCCTTTAAAAGTTGAGGCACAAATTCAAAGGAGTGATTTTGAAAATAAATGAATAGATACTACTACTACTACGGCTGAATATTTTTCATAAGCCGAACCGAGTGACCCCATGTAGCGCATTTTGATATATTTCAACAGTGCTCAGAGACATCGAAGAAATAAAAGTAGTTTTGACTCGACACTGAGGTGATTAAAAATTTAGATACCATATAATATCTTGTATTATATACTATCATAGAAATGTAAAAAAAATACTATCATAGGAAATTTCTCTCTAAGATAGAGTATGCATAGATTGACTATGTGTGGATCAAATTCGGAACATTTATTTGATTTTAATTCAAATTCGTACGAATATTATCATTACAATAATAGGACCAAGTTAACGGCTAAAATTTTCGCTTACAAGGCCCAAACTAATAAAAAGCCCATATATTTGGTCAACTGCCTAGAGGGAACGTGATTAGGGAATCCTTTTTTTAATGAGGGAATGTTATCATGGGAATTGGGATGGACGTTTCCTTCCCATCATTAGCGGCATGTAGGATTTTCCCTTCCAAAATTAGGGGCATGTGGAGGATGTTTTATTGTCTTTCTACATTTTTATAAATTATGAAGTAACAATTCATAAAATCAAAAAAATTAATGGCTCAAATTTATTTTTATTTGATATATTATCATCTAGTAGATAAATGCTATACCGTAGCATATTATTTAGGATTAGTTTTCGTGTTTTCTTTCTCATTTTTAGTCATTTTATTTTTATTGTTTCTTTTTTTTCTTGCATAAGAATTAGATTGATCGAGTAGATGTTAATATTTGGGGATAATTAAATTTTGTTACTTTTTCTTTGCAATATTCATGTTTTTTAGTTTTTTTAGCATCAAAAAAATATTGTTTTCTATAATTGCCATGTATGATTAAATATTTGGGGATAATTAAATTTTGTTTTCTTTATAATATTCATGTCTTTGTAATATTTTTTTAATGCTCCCCTATGTCTAAATCCTAGCTCCGCTCCTGCCATCAGCCCATGCTGGATCACCTCAGTTGTGTGGTTGCTCTTGCTTGACAGCACCGACGGACGCAAATATGAGGAGGAGAGGCGGATGCACGGCGAATGACGGCAAGGTCAGCAATGATGTGATGTCACGCTATGGAACATGAGGGCCTGGGAGCAGGCAGTGGCAGCACACGACTAAGATTGCCAAGAGGGTTTCTTTTCTTCTTGTTTTTTGTCGAGGACGTCGAATGGGGTAGGTTGAGTAATTGATTTTCATGAGTGAGGTTGAGTTGGCAGAATTGCCTGAAGCTATGGTCATGGCGGGTTAGGGGGCAGATTCAGCATTGTTAGCTTAGTAGGCCTAGACACAATTCTGCATCCACGTGTACACAGTCTGACACCGGCTGCGTGCTTGTGCCAGGCCATCAGGGATCAAGCTTCTCCATGGCGCCTCAGCCTTGGTAATCCTTGCCTTGGTCGTTTTGTCCTTGATTCATAACAATATGAAAGGATCCGAAGTTGTTGGTGGTTAGGCTACGATTGGCGTCTGACTTTCACTCTGCGTCGATTGGGTGTCGTGGTGAAACAAAGGCAGTTGTGGCCTCACCGCACAGAGGTCAATCAAGACATTGAGTTGGACAGAGACAAAGACAGCTGGACATACCAAGACTGGACAGAGTTGTACAACGGACAACCTTCCACAACCCTATCACAAAAATGTTCTTCTCCTGATACCACCCATTCACATTGTCAAACTGCTCTGTAGACTGCAGCATTGCAGATTCATATGGATGTTTTTTTGAAGAAACGATTCATATGGATGTTTCAGAACAATACATTGAGAGACCATATATAGGGCTCAATAAGCTGAGAGGCTTGAGGCTATATATATAACGGTGGGCGCAGAATGGTGGGCTCAATATTCATTTTGGTGTTTATAGACAGCTGCACGGTTGCAGGTTGAAGTCTTTAGTAGTCTGATTAAATTTAAATCAGTTCGGTTGGGTGGTCCCACAGGGCTATATTTTCATTGTGGACTCCTGCCGCAGTATATATGTACGGGCTTGACAAGCTGAATCCTTCACCCTTGGTGTGTGTGTGTGTGTGTGTGTATATATATATATATATATATATATATATATATATATATATATATATATATATATAATATACAACATTGAGATGGCATGTTGAGTTCTCATGTTGCATTAGTAGTGAGGTTCTGAGCTCATCGTAACTATTCTTCTAGCCCTTCTGTCTAATTGTAATTTTGATCGTTGCATAGTTGTTATTGTAACATAGTCACATATACTCCTAGGTGATTTGCCAGGATTTTGCTTGTATGTATATATATCCATGACATCAAAGGTTGAAGATCATATAACCCAAACAGATAAGAATGAGTGTGATCCGGAAAACAGAGTAGGTAAGACCATGCTTTTCAAGCAGAAGATTTTTCCATATTGGCCGTTCTAAAGGGTATGAGCAGGGACTATGCCAGCATGTTATTTGCCTTCATACCTATATTTGCTCATCACACTAGGATTGGAGGTCAACTCGCTCAACCAGCATCAGCATGCCAACCTTGGTTACCAGGGAAAAAAGAGCTGAATGTGTGAATTCAATCATCTAGCAGCACCCAATGCACTCGATCTGGTATGTGACACTGAGTTCGAGCGAACCATATCAATGATTAGTGTGTAAATACTGCTTTCAAGAGATCATCCCGGAGCATGCATTCTTTGTCCAGCAATAGCATGGATTTTGTTTTGATGTATGCATTCTTTGTCCTGTGACAGCACGGATGAATACTGGCCAAGGAATAGGCACCTCGTGCTACAATCCTGTGACTTGCAGAGCGAGGTGCGTGTTCTTAGTAGGGGCCAGATGCAACTGCAACAATAATAATTTAAAATGATGGTTAAGGGCATGCGTACATTTGAATGTTATCTAGTTATTAGTTTTGTGCTGGGTCAGTTATACCTTATAAGTGAAAAGTTCTGTGCAGAACCATTAGCTGGAGGATTGTACGGCTAACTTATTTGCTGCTTATCCATTGTTTGCTCCAATAAACAGGTGCCATATATTGTGGTTCATTTTCTGTTCATATCGTTGGTCTGTATATGCTCAAATTGACATGTGCCATTGTGGGGACGTATGGTTCCTAGTTTAAAGTATGCCATTGCTGCTGCTGCTGAGGAAATATATATGGAATATTCCATATGCTCCCCTAGCTGGGCCGTTTATCAAACTTGTGTCAGCAGCTGGTTTTGCACTTTGGGTCTGCTATCAAACCTTCGGGAAGTGTATACATTCGTCAATGTAAATGTAAACTTCATTTAGTAGGAACGTCACTGGCACCCGACTGACCTGTGGTCTTTTCCCACATATTCCACCCCTATTGCTTTCTCTTAGGATGGCTACCTCAAAAATTAAGCATGTCATGTATAGTGAAATGAAATATGGACAAAACACCTATTCTTAAAGGAAAGTATCATTCAATGGTTTCATATACATTTAAATTTATGACTCATAGATAGTTGTCTATCATGTTGAATTCTCTTCTTTTTAAAAACATTGCAATGTATCGTAAAAATGCTTGTATGTCAGTTTATTTTTTATTAGGTACAACTTGAATGCACACAACCAACACCACTCTACATTCACACCATACGCGTGCACGCCGTACACACGGAAAGGAAGAGATTGGGAGGCTCAGTTCTACATAACGCTGTATACCCTGCTTTTCTAGAAGAAAAATCTAGAAAAACTATGTGACACTCGCTGGAAAACATTATCAAAATATTTGAGCATTGAAGCGAAGGCTGACAAGGTGACGCTGCCATTGTCGAGGAGCATTGAAGCTAGCTACAGAATCCACCGAGTGTGCTGCGTTATAACCAGGTCAAAAGTTTAGCCGCACACTGCACAGTCTCAAGACATACTCTTGAGATGGGTACAAAGATATAGTTGGTTGACATGGACAGAGTTACGTCACAAACACCCTTCGCTGTCATGTTCGGCGAAATGCTCTTCTCCTGATACCACTCATGCCCATTGTAATAAACTTGATCTGTAGCATCGCAAATTTGTATGGATGTTGTAGAAGAATACTCCAACATAGCTAGAGAGACAGGGCTTAATACGCTACCTGGGAGGCTTGAGGCAATATATATATATAGCGATGTGCATAATAGAGGGTGGGTGAGTTACATTTATTTACAGCTGCGTGGACCAGCACTTTTTTTTTCTCACACATGCTACCCTTAAAAGTTGATCACCACAAATTGAAAAGAGTGACATAAAAAAGAAATGAACATATTCTACTTGATTTGCATCAAACCCTTCGGATCTGAATGTTTTTGCGGTTACTATTCATCTGCAGTGGCCAGCATTTATAGACCATATTGTGTAACTTACTGCTAGGCAGTATCATTAATTCCAAAAAGGAAAGGCATAGTTCCGAAACAGTATATTAATACCGAGCTGAATGAACCGCATGTAGCATATTGCACATGTCATGCAACGTATAACATGCATCAGGCAGAGTCTATTTACAGGAAAAATACGAGCGATGTTTGTAGAGAACAAAGTGCAACTATATGTGCTGTCTAGTATATGATATTGTATAAGTTAGTGGAAAGTTGGACACTTGCTGCTTGACCTTGATGCTCGAAAATTAGATAATTTCAAAATTAATTCAAGGACATAAATCAGGACGATCACACATACTAGCATGTAATTCTCTAACATACTAGCAGAGTCAAACAGCGTGGGTAAAACCGCTGACATTCACAAAAAAAAAGTAGAATAGAAACACGATGTAAACAAAACAATAGACCGGATCACGGAGTATGGACATCTTCTTTGCAGATGGAGACGCCATGGACAATGGTGGATTGATATTGTTGACTATGTTGGCAAAGATGAGTCAATGTAGCGATAGTGGAGATAACGGTACACAACACCGCCAGTTTCAGTCTCTCGGATGGAAGATAAGCTGTTGTGCAGACCCCGAGGTCGCGTGAAGGTGTTTCCCAAAATCCTTATTCGTCCTCTCTCATTGTAGCAATGGGAGATTTGCTATTCCAATTGCCGAACCATGCTTGTGTTTGGGATGGAGATACTAAAACGTTGACACAACAATGAAAAGAGTGACAAAACCTTAGCTCGAATAGATACTTTTTCTTAGACAATGGAAAAAAAATTACAGCTTCATCCAATTGGGCGAGGAATCAGATATTTTAGTACAAACACCACACCATAATCTCCCAAAAGAGTTTCTTAAATAAAACCAACACATATATAGCTCGAATAAATATGGGTGTGTTTGGTTCCCTAGCTTAATATGTTGTAGCCTGGCTAGTATCTAAGCCTGGTTCCAGCAAGCCAATACATAGTTGTTTGGTTGCATGCATTATCTAAGCAGACTATGATGGTTTTGGTGGCTTGCAGCAGACTACGATGGCTTGCCCTGCTTGGCGGTAGCTAGTACGGTTTGGTACATCATCTGGAGAGACGGTGCGATGCAAGCGGATCAGACTACGGGAGTGCTACACGACTTGTAGCAATATAGGGGGGCTAGTAGTCCTACTTGGCAGGAGGCTAGTTCGGTGTGGGTCATCGTCGGAAACGACGGCGCAAGCAATGATGATGGTGTTTTCTCCATGACGTCTTTGTCGCCTTGGGCTTTTGGCAGTGCACTGTGGTGACCGGCCTATGTTAGTTTTTTGATGAGTTGAGCATCGGTTCTGTGCGGTTCGTGTCGATATCCTAATTGTACCGACCAGTGGTTGTTTTTTTTCCTTTTGTTGTGTTTATTTTTCGGTGTGGGTTGTCGGTCGCTGTTGTTTTGTTGGGCCTACTTTGGGATTTTCTTCTTTTTAATAGAACTGACAGCTCTCCTGTCTGATTTGCTTTTTAAAAAAGTGTTTCACTGTTGAATTGAGATATACTACTCATGTAGACATTGCTTGTAGACATATACTATATGTTTATCAATCTAAATAAAATTAAGAATACAAAATTACATTGGAGACATGGCAGAATTGTGAAAGTGAAAAACTGCTCATGTAGAAGAACCCACAATGTGAGTATATGAGAGATGGAAGATTACTACCGAACAAACTTTTGTTCTGAGTTTAATTCATACTAGTAGCACTAGTGAGTCCATATGCATGTTGGTGTTAATAGACAGCTACACTGTTGCAGGTTGAAGTCTTTAGTAGTCTGACTAATTTTAAATCAGTCCAGCGCGGACTCCAACCACTCAGTTGAAGTCTTTACTATGGTATATATTACATCGTTGAGATGTGGCATGCATGTTGAGTTCTCATGTTGCAATAGAACTTAGGTTCAGAGCTCTAATTAGTCTTTGGTCCCTTCATATACTCCTCGGTGATTAACCAGACCTTGGCTTATATGTATATGTCACACCCGGTTCAGAAAAGAGACCGAATGCATAATACATGTGTGCCAGGATCGAGAATTACACACATATATCGACGTCATCAATGATACATAGCATAGTGTTCGAAACATAAACTTAAACGAATATAAAAGAGTAGTTTATTACAAGCCTTCGAATCAAAGTCTAGCGGAAAAGGTAAATCGACGAACTACGACGACGCGAAGAAGGAGCCATCTCGCCACGGGAAGGTCGACGGCAGCGACACACGAGCCTAACACCCGTCGATGTCTTCGGGGAACTCCTCATCCCAGTCTTGATCTTCTACCCAGCCATTATGTGATTATAGCAAGGGTGAGCTCATGTCGAACTCAGCAAGTACAGACGGAAAGTAATGTCATGCAAGGCTTAAACAAGGTAAAGCTGACACTATTGACTGCGTTTAGCATTTTAGTTGACATCTTTTATTAAAACAACCTATTTACTAAAATTGGTTAAGAGAACCGAACCCAGTGATTAAAAGGTAAGATCATCATTATAGAGCACCATGCCGGAAGTAGCAACTTCGGCATCACCACGGAGTAGAACCCCGCATCTCAACAACAACAGGGATAACAATCCCAACACTCGAGGTAGCAACCTCGAGCTCTCATGTGTAACCAACCACAAACTCTCCACCGCCAACCAACCATGATCTCTCTCAAGCCAGAAATAAGTTGAGTAAAGACTCTGTCCATGTGAAGATCCGGGCCGCTCGTGACTGTGAGCACGGCTGATATATCAGGTTTAACTCTGCAGAGGGGTGCACTTTCACTTCAAGTCGTGATTCCCATTCGCCCGGGGTCATGACTCCCAAAACACTGCCGAGGTGAGCAGGCAGGGTTTCACTACGAGACCTTTCACAGGGTCCAACTATTAGGATGCAACCCGTAGGGTTTGGCCCATGCGCCGGAAGCCGTCCCCATAGCCATGGAACCCGGCCGACCGCAACCTAATATTCATTACATGGGCTACTCCCCTACGCCTACCCGGTAAGCCACACCCTACTAGTGGCTGCCCTGTTAATTAGTCAAGCCAGAGCCATATAGCTTGAAGGTGCACGGATGTCCCAGGTGGCTGCTCCACGAACCGACTCTCAGGGAGAGGAGATACGAGTACCCGAAAAACACCGGTCCCAGACCAGTACTCGTTCCCCCTTCGAACCAACTAAATCCAACTGTACGAGAGATCATATCATCACCATGTTTCATAAGCCATTGGTTCACTTTTAGTAGCAGTTAACATGTTTAGATTGTCATCATATGCTAAAGTAGGTAAAGCGACTAAGCATAGCCACTTTATGTTGATAAAAAGGTAAACCCCCAGGTGAACAAGGATGGAACAATAAGCCTATTCATGTTCTAGGGTTTCACAAGTTTAGACACATGCACGAAATGCAAAGTGAATTAATGTAAGTAGGTACAAGATGGTCAAATGGTGTCTGGACTTGCCTTGGTCAAACTCAGGTTGCTCGAACTGCTCAAGGTCCTGCTCGTCTTCCTTCACCGAAGGATCGTGCTCTAACCGCATCAAACATCACACATAGGAGCATAACATGCAAGCAAACAAACTTTAATAAGAAACAGTACACAACAGTGAACAACAGAGGTAAACAAGTGCATAGAAATAATCTACACGACGCTACGAATCTATAGGAACTTGAACCCCTGAAAACGGAGTTAAAACAGGAAAGATATGAGCTATATTAGATGAGTGGCAGTTCTATAATTAGATAGATCTATTTTCGAATTAATTTAAATAAGAAATTTGGAATAAACCGAATTGGATCTGGATGGCGGGTTGATTAGCTGAAACCGCAGGGTCTCTTTAGCAAAAATACCCACGAAGGGGTATCGGTGGCTCTCGGCCATTGGATCGAAACCGATCGGTCGAGATTAGATCGGGGGGGGGGGGGGGGCGGAGAAAACAGAGAGGAGGGGGAGTTCGGCCGGAGCAGAGGATGCTCACGGCGGCTCCATGGCCAGCGGTTCGCTGGAGCACGCGAACCGGACCTCCGGTGCACGGATTTGGCCGCGGATTGGACCGGGACAGAGAGGAGTGAACCCTGAACTCACCCAGAGGCTTCCCGCGGGCAGAGACGAAGCAGAGGCGGCTGGCGACGTGCGAGAGCGGCGCCCGGCTTCCCGCAAACGGCGGCGAGCACGGGTGAGCCTCCAACGCAAAGAAGAAAACAGGGGGAGAGGTCGCAGCGATGTCGCGAAGCCGACGCGATCCTTACCGAGGTGCTCCGTGGGGCTGAGCAGCACGACGACGGAATGAGCGGCGGCGGCGCTCTGTTTCTCGGCGGAAGACCGAGCGGAGCGACACGAAGACGATGGGGCGAGGCCGCTAGGGTACGGAATGACGGCGCGAACTCCAGGGCATGCTTCTTATAGGCCGGCAGTCCTCGTGCCATGCGCTGCTCGCGGAACGCGGAGCCGAGGCGGCTCGGTTCGCGGTTTCCGCGCGTTCCGTTGGGGACGAAGGGCAGCGTGGGCGACGCGCGGGCCCTGGCTGCCAGCGGCTACGACGCGGTGCTAGGGTGCGAGCTGGGCCGAGCGGAACGCTTGCGCGCGTGCGCTGGGGCCGCGGCAAGCAGCGCGGGCTGGCTGCTGGCCGGTGCGCTGAAGTGACAGGCCGGCTAGGGTAAGGCAGGGCCGTCTGGGCTGGGTTGGGTGCTAGCTGGGGCGGCCTGGGCTGGTGCGCTACGTGGTTGGCCGCGCTAGGCCTGCTGTGGCTGAGCCTGGCCGGCTAGCGCTGGCCAGAGAGGGATGAGGCCGGCTATGGCTGGCTAGGACGGGCCAAAGTTGGCTGTGACTGGCCAGAGGCAAGCCATGACTAGCTAAGCAGGTCTTGGGTATGTTAGAGCTACACTAGGACTGTTTAGGTGGGTCTAGGTCAAAGCGGGGATGAGAAACGACGAGTTAGAGATAGGTAGGGTGAGGTTAGAGGTTAGGATTAGCGAGCACACCACATCAAAGCAAAAAGGAAAACAGTGCGGCGGCATGAATGCATCAATAAATGTTCATTGACTAGGATTTATTTTAGTTTCAATTAATCAGGTTAAATGCATCTAACAAAGACCACACTAAGGAACCCTAATCAAATTAACATTCAGAGTTTTAGGGTGTTACAAACCTACCCCCTTTAAGAGAATCTCGTCCTCGTGATTAAGAAGATTTGGGATTCCAATCTGGATAAGCTTCTTTCAAATCCTCTTCTCTTTCCCATGTGGCCTCATCCTCAGAATGGTGCTTCCATTGCACTTTACACATCCTGACGGTCTTATTCCGGGTAACTCTTTCAGCCACTTCCAAAACCTTATCGGGGCCCTCGTCATAGGTTAGATCATCTTTCACATTCAACACCTCCATAGGTAACTGTTCCTCTGGTACCCGTAAGCATTTCTTGAACTGAGAAACATGGAATACATCGTGAATACCAGATAACTGCTCGGGTAGTTCCAGCTGATAAGCCACTTCACCTCTCTTGGCTAGAATCTTAAAAGGACCAATATACCTTGGTGCTAATTTCCCTTTGATTCTAAACCTCTTGAGTCCACGAACAGGTGACACCTTGAGGTACACGTGGTCACCTACCTCAAATGTTAACTCTCTACGACGTACATTGGCATAACTCTTTTGCCTAGATTGAGTTGCTTTCAGATTCCTCCGGATCATCTGCACCTGCTCATCTGCTTTTCTCAAAGCATCAGGCCCAAAGACTTGTCTTTCTCCGGTCTGATCCCAGAACAAAGGTGTTCTACATTTCTCTCCATATAAGGCCTCAAATGGTGACATTTGAAGACTGGCCTGGTAACTGTTGTTATAAGAGAATTCTGCATAAGGCAAACTGTTATCCCAACTGTTACTATGCTGCAGAGCACATGATCTCAACATATCTTCCAATATCTGTTTCGTCCTCTCTGTCTATCCATCTGCTGAGGATGGTAGGCTGTGCTGAATCTGAGCTAAGTACCAAGTGCTTCATGCAACTTTTCCCAAAAACGAGAAGTGAATTGCGTCCCTCTATCAGATACAATCCTCTTAGGTACTCCATGTGCACAAACTATTTTTGCCATGTATAGCTCGGCTAGTCGAGCTCCACTATGAGTGGTCTTAACTGGTAGAAAATGAGCAACTTTGGTCAACCGATCCACAATTACCCAGATTGAGTCATGACCTTTCTGTGTACACGGCAGACCTGTTATGAAGTCCATACCAATCTCATCCCACTTACATTCATGCACCTTCAATGGTTGGAGTAGTCCAGCTGGTCTCTGGTGTTCTGCCTTAACTCGCTGACAGGTGTCACACAGAGCTGCATACTCGCCAATATCCCTTTTCATACCATACCACCAATAGGATTCTTTCAGATCTTGATACATTTTGGTACCTCCAGGGTGAATGGAATATGATAACTCATGAACTTCCTTAAGTATAGTATCCTTAATTCTCTGGATATCGGGTACACATAACCGTTGCTTGAACCAAACAATACCTTCATCATCTATCCAAAAACCAGGAGCCTTATTATCCTTAATAAGCTCAACTATCTCTTGGATTCTCTCATCCTCTTTCTGACCATCCCTGATTTCCTTGCTTAGTGTGGGCTCCACACTCATAGCAACACCCTGTGAATTTGCAACAAAGCTTAGATTGAGATGAGCTAATTCTGCCACTAATTCTGGCGGAAACTCCCTCACTTCTAACATATTCACCTGACACTTCCTGCTAAGAGCATCAGCTACTACATTGGCCTTCCCGGGATGATAGTGAATTTCCAACTCATAATCCTTAATCAACTCAAGCCATCTTCTCTGCCTCAAGTTCAAATCATTCTGAGTGAAGATGTATTTAAGGCTCTTGTGATCAGTATAAATATCACACTTGTGACCCAAGATATAATGCCTCAAGATTTTCAATGAATGTACTACAACTGCAATTTCAAATCCAGATTACATAAAACATGTATTTGGGACACAAAACTAAAAGTAGGGATCATGTTGCTAACGACTATATAGAACATGTGAGCTAAAAAATTATAGATCATGTTGAGCTCTACAATATTTTGAGATAGTTTGTGTTCATCTAAATCAATATGAAACGTTATGAACTTGTTTTGGACAATTATTTACAGAGGTGGACATAAGATGCATGTTGTAAACATCCATAGAGGCATGCTTCGTAAGACGTCTATGTCTGTAATAGAGTGTTCAGTTTCCTTCTCAATGGAGGCTACCTCGATTATACCAGCCAGGTTGGGTGCAGGGACAGGTTCGACATGCAACTGGTTGCTGCTTGTTTCAATGAATCTAGAGAACCAGGCTAAGTAGAGCGTTTGTGTGTGGTTGGCTACGACAGGATACTTCGTATTAAAGCAAAATGAAAAAACTAGTAGTAAGCTAATATTTATTTGTTTGAATCGATTGTATATATATTAGTTTTTTTTACCATGTTAAGCCTTAGTCTACCTTGATATATATATAATATGGTAATTAGTTGCTAATTCATATTAGCTTACTAAGATGCTTAATTCCAGGAGCCTAGCTGTGGAGAAACGCGTGGATTCCATTTTCTTTTCAAGGGGGGCAAGCTGCTTTTGCACGGCGGGGGAAGATTCAGCGCCCCATGTAGGCATCCAAACGTACTGAAGTTTTGCATCCTTAGAGCCTGGCCAGGGCATACTATGTTTGTAACCAAACGTACAGCTGGCTATAAGTCAACTTTTTGAGGCAGGCGTCCTGAGAGGATTCAATAGAGATTCATAAAGCCAGTGAAAGTCAAGGAGCATCTTTTAAAATCAATTTTGTACTAGTGCCCATGAGATCCTTACACACAATCTATAGGTTTCAAATAAAAATTGCTACAATCATTTATTTATTTCAGAATAGTACCTATGTACTCGTCAAATCTATGAATACTAGGTTACACCAATGAAATACTAATTACCAGCCAAGTCACCACTAACAGTAATATTTGAAACGAACACTAGCAGTAACATTAAATTGTAAGTATGTCATGTATACTTCCTTACGTGTATTTTTCCGTAGTGATCAAGAACTGGTATCACATGATCACCAGGACCAAAAATGCTACCAGGACGTATGCAACAAGTTACAAGATCATTTAGGCTGTTTGTCTTCAAGACTAATTTCTCTGCTTCTGCCTTGGTTTGCCCATATGCATCAGGAAACTGCCACTAACAAAATTGCCATCAGAAAAATAGACTATACCTTTAAAAGTTTGTGTAGTAACAGCAAGTTAAGAACATGTCGTTTAGTTGTCTTTTTTCACAACTTGTATATATACAGAATTTCATTTTTGCTAAAAGGAATGGGGACAGTATAGCTAAAGTAGTACCCTTTAGTTATTAGTTTGGGCGATCCTAATTGTGCCTGGTGTGGTTGAATTAATCTTAAAATCCAAACCTTATCTAGGTATGGAACTGATTCGTTGACGTTGAAAAGTCCATGAAATCCATCAAATACAACAGCACCAGAGCTCGTATATATAAGCCTTTTCACATTGCAGATCTTGCAAGCATTGATCACATTTCTGGTCCCTGTGCCAAGATTATGCTTATATAAATTATAAATTAATTTATTCAATACATATCAACTGATGAGCTCAAAGTAATTATTATATAAGCGATCTAATGGGTTCAAATTAATTTGTGTTCTACACGGTCCCACCTATAAACTTTGTGAAATGCCATATATTTTTAGGACTGGATACATCTTCTTAGTGAATGATTTTACAGTCATTTTGACACTGAAGGACAAACATGGACAAGTGTACTACTCACCCTCGACATTGACCTTGTAATGAAGCTCCAAGTTGTCTTTGTTAGGATCTGCGGCAGCCGTGTGGAAAACAACATCTATCCCTTCAAAAGCTGTACACATGAAAAATAACTGCACATTTGATCTTACAAAACCAAGATATATGCACACTTGATCAAATAAGATATCAGCAGTTCATAGGAATCCAGGTTATATGCCATAGCTGCTCAATTGCAGAATCATCAAAACTAATTACAAATTAAATAAGGTGGGTCAAACTAACACTAGTGTACGACTAGGTTCCAATCCCGGTTGGGAAACCCTCTTTAGTCCCGGTTTCACATTGTCAGTCCGGGACAAAAGGTTTCTATTCGTAATTAATCTTGTTGCTTGCAAACCGGCTCGGTTGACGACCTCATCCCCTCGGGCTCACGGGAACATTTTATCTAATGATATCAGTTAGGCACCGTAAATATTAATATTTTAGGTACAACATCTAGATGGGTTACATCCGAAAACATTGTATTAAAATTTAAAATATATATACTTGCATAATCTCATTAGTTTGAATGATTTTAGGCATACATTATATAACCATCGAGTGGTCAAATATTCACGCCTAAGAGGCAAACCCAAGTAGGAATGTATTTTAATTTCACTGGGCGGAGGAAGCACTTCGATGAAGCTATATATGTCAATGTCTAAAATGACTGAGGCGAGAGTATACTATATATACTATCTTTATCATGAAGTATATATTCACCTGTGATAAGCTGGCCTAGACTGCAGACATCCACTGAGGAATAGACAGCACGGCCATCGTGGAGGGCGTCGCCGAGGAGCTCCTCAGTGTCGCCATGGCCAAGCTCGGCGGCGGGTGCGAGGTCAGTGACCCGCACAAACCATACGCCAGAGCGGAGTAGCGCAGCCACGAGGTGCCTGGCCATGAAGCCCCTGCCGCCGGTCACCACGCACCGCCGTCTCGCCATCATATCCTGATGGGCACCGTTGTACTCTGGAAGAAGCTTCTGCTGCGACCCCATATTAGCTAATAATATTGTGTGTGCTCTCGCTGTTGCCTCCCTGCTGGTCTATGCATGCACGTATATTTATAGTCAATGTGATTAGATTCAGTTAATATTAAAAGAAGACAACAGATCAGCCAAAACTGAGTGTGACGACGTCAGAGAGCATACCGTATACGCATTACTATCTTATATATTATGCACTAGCTAAGAACGTCTATCAGACGAAGAGATGTACATCATAAGAAGAGTTGGATATTCAGCTTGAGAAAGTGGAAAACAAAATAAAGAATACATTGGTTGTGCGTGTATCCAACTAGTCATCACCCTTTTTATATCAATGGCAGCTGCTGTTTCATATTACTTCTGACGCTTGATTGATTCCTTGACCTCGTAAGCTTGATGGCTGACAGAGTAACGTACACACGCGCAGCTTGTTTATATACGCCCACACGCCAAAGGAGCACAAGGCATGGATATAGATAATGAGATGCGTGCAGCATGCTTGACATACGAACGCCGCAAGTGAATACTGGAGCCTCAATCCTCTGGAAAACCCAAACAATTATTGTCTAAACTCTTCTCTAGGGAACCCAGATTGTATGGTAGTATTTAATAACATATATTTAATAACTTTTAATAACAAGCTAGCTAGTAGTATACCCCTTTTGTTCTATATATTAAATATCTCTGGTTATAAAGAAATGTCTTGGGAACTTCAAACATCATGCTTTTAAATTAGTCTTATTAAGCATCTAGATAGGTTGTATATTAGCATGCAGTGCTGTATTGAAATATAAAATAAATCTCATAAGTTTGACTAATTTTAGGGATATATATATATTCCATAAGAATTAATATAGTGATTTGGACGAAGGTAGCTAGTTATGTTGATAAAGGCATGACATTGTAAATATATATATATATATAATATAACTGATCTGATCGAGTGACTCGCATTACAAGTCACACTCTGCAGCATGCTTCCCAAAGGACATTATAATATATTAAGGACAAAGTTTTTATGTTTCAACTATAGTAAAAAATTCATACCCATTGGATCATGTATGATTTAGTTATAAGTTTATTTGAATTTAACGATGGTATAAACATATATAAATCATTAAATCTTTACTAAGTTATACGTGATCCAATGAGTATGGAATTTTTACTACATTTGAAGCATACAATAATTAGCCTATTATACAAATTTCACCACAATTGGACCACAAAAATTGCAGTTATGAATTTTTATAATTAATTATAGAAAAATATAGATCTAAATCTACAACAAAAACTTTTTACAAAAGCATATCATATTATATATGTTCAATGTGTAGATCTACTCATGTGGAGTCCAACAAAAATTAAATTTTCTATTTTATGATTTATCTATGATTTATTATGTTTTTTCAAAGATTCAACCGAAATAAATTAAAAAGAAAAAGACAAAACCACCATCAAAACCGCCTAGAGGGGTTATTTGTAGAATAACCAGTTTTATAGTTTAGGGGGTTAAATAGTGTACCACCAATAGTTAAGGGGGGTTATGTAGAATTTCTCCTTTAATTTTATTTGTATGGAGCTCGTGGAAGCAGTGATGTGACCATTGAAACTGGATAAATGAAATTTGGCAATCATAACTATTAGTCACTCCATTAATAATAAATCCTAGAACCCAAATTAGGTGGCCTATATGTAATTTTATTATGTGTACGCGCAAAGGGATATATATAATATATATGCTGTCACAAATAGAAAGTGTATATCGTTATTATAGTTATATACAACTAAATCTATGTTAGTGGATAATGCGGTTTGATGACATGGATAGTTTATATGATGAGACAACGACTATGATAATTACATGCTAGTAGATTGCTCATATGGATATGTTTCAACTCCCTCCATGCATGGCTGCATGCAAATTTACACTGTTAACACACAACTTGCAATAAAGAAATGACGTATAGTTACAATATGTGTAACAATTCAGTTACAACTTAGTATAGTTTGTACTAGTAGGCAATGATTCGGATGGCAGAGTACACTACTGCAATCGACTAGTCGGCAATCGACAAAAGTGAGCAGGTGAGAAATGAAAAGGCACTACCGGAAGTGCTACCATACCACCAATCAACATAGGATCCTCGATCGTTTTCAGCCTTGAATTTGGCCATCCAGTCAGTCAACGGGGCACGCACACGTATGACGACCTTCTATTTCCTAATCACTTTCTTTTTGGGTGTTATAAACCCATCGTGAGTCGTTGCAGGATATGTCAGACGTTGCTTTCTGTGGGATCAACAAGAACGACATCCATTTACAACTAGTTGACTCTAGGAAGAGCAGCGTGGGCGAGAGGCAAGCAAAAGCCACATGCCAACAACAGGAGTACTGCTCGAGTGCTGGTGACTGCCGATGCCGCGGCCGGGGTGCTCGGTTATTGTGGAGCGTGGAGGGCGGATGTCGCGACTCGGTTTCTCGGTGATGGGGAGACCAGAACGGAGAGTATATATAGGGAAGGCCGATGGTTTGGGAAAGCAGAGGGTAGAGAAGACTAGTGGCCTGAGTTGCCATCTTGCGGAGACTAGCACCATGGCCAGAGATTATGAGCTGTAAATAGCATACGGACGTATAAAACCTACAGAGCCAACCTTTCGGTGTCATATAGCTAGGTTCCTAAACTTCTAGAGATGTGGAATGGAAACAGAATAAAAGTATATTGGTTGTGTGGTGGCGCCATGACCGGTGACGACCAGAGCTCTCGACAAACACGGTGGAGGTTCTATGGTCACCGGTTCTTCACGGAAAATGCAGGGAGGTAGGAGAGGAGACGGGGATCCCACCTAGGGGAGCGGGGCCAACCTGGCAGAGAGAGCGAGCGGGGCTGTGGGCCTTCTAGCCGAAAGGAGGGAGCTGCTGGCAGGCTGGGCCTGGTGGAAGAGAGGAAAGGCCGGGCTGGCTTGCAACCTGGGCCAAATAAAGAGAGAGGGCCGGAGACCTGGGCCGTTCAGGTCCAGAAAGGAGAGAGGGGTTAAATGAGTTTTATTTTTTTTCTTTTTCGCAAAGGAAAAAGTCTACCTTTTCACTCTCAACTTTTGCCAAAGTTCGTTTTTTCTTCCTTAATTTTGTATTTCTCTTAATTTTCTTGCCAAATTGGGTTAAACATCTCCCTTAATTTTCTTGCCAAATTGGGTTAAACATCTCCCTTAATTTTTGAAAAAAAAACCATGTGTTTTATCTCCCTGACCCGATTATAATAAGAGGTTTTGTATTTCTCTTTTTTATTTATTTTGGCCGATCTTTGAAAAAATCATATTAAATCACAGAAAAGTTATAAAATGGAAAATCCAACTTTATTGGACTCCACATTAGTAGCTCTACACAGTGAATATATAAACTGTAGATTCTTTGGTTCAATTATGGTGAATATTTTATGGTGACCTAAATATTATATGACTGATCCGTAGTAAAAATTTAGTACTAATTGTATAATGTATAGCTTAGTTATAAGTTTATTTAGATTTAACAAACATAAACCCTAAATAAATCTATATAACTAATGTATACATGATTAAATCGGTATAAAATTTTTACTGCAGTTAAAGCATTCAATAAATATAGCTATTCTATACACTATTACACTACTTTTTTAATTTGTCTCCAAAAATATAGTCGCTTGCCCGCTTGAGTGATTCCTTGACCTTTTAGCATGCATGTAGACAACTTTCTCCTTCATTTACTTCTTTGATTTGACCCGCATTATTACCTACACAGTAACGTACAATGGTTTACAATGGCATTTGCTAGGTAGTACTAGTTCTGCTGAAAGCTAGCTACTTCCATATAAGGTGGGGTGTGAAGTATATGAAAAATGTGATAAAAAGACCATGATGGTGCTAGCTCCTATATATTTACCTCCTATACAAAGTGAGAGCTGAAATAAATCTGGCACGTTGCATTTTATAAAGCATATCAAGATTTAATTGAATTTATATAGTAACAGTAAAAGAAATAGAAAGGATTTTGAGAGGAACGTCTTTTCAAAGTTCCTAGCAATTGCCTAAAAAGACCATATACAGCTCTGATAATCCAACATAAATCTCTTGAGAACGTAAAATTATATAACTACTAATGTCAGATTTAGATCCACCAATCTAATTAAACACTACCCCCAAACCATTTTTTACGGCTAGGACTAGTCTCCTCGACTGGGAACCTGTCAGGAGCGTTCTCTCTTCCCTGACGTTTAAACCTGTTATTTGTTACAAGCTAAGTTCTACTTGGATGTAGATCCCATTCCGTTTTCTATTTTACATTTATGTGGTATCTTGTGCGTTGAATTTAATGAAGAGGAGCCATTTGACTCCTATGAAGTTCATGCTGTACGTTCATCAGATGACGCTACATTGTGATTGAACAGTTTCTTGTACATTTGCATCTTACACGCATTATTTGTAAAGAATTGTTATGGTTTACCTCGTATTGTGACCAATCAAGCCAAATGCTTCTCTTGTGCCACTTTTACTATGAGAGGCATTTGTCTTAACTGAACTAATGACATCAAGTGTAAAGTAGGGCACTTTAGACCAAATAGGCAGGCACTTCATACAAGATCATCACAGTTTAATTTCCTACTGCATCCAGAGAGAACAGCAAGATCAGGTGCAGGTACGACTACTCAAATCAACTTTTTCTCTTATAAATAAATAGCTTAATAGCACTGTAGTGCCTATTGAATGCTCACCAGTTTATCATTATTATTAGTTGTATGCAGTACAGCATATGAATTGATATAGATATATATATATATATATATATATATATATATATATATATATATATACATCACAAATATATATAATGCAACAAAAATCACTCCACCTGAATCTGAAGGCAGCATTTTTTCGGAAGGCATTGTAATTTTTTAAATATAATGCAACAAGAATCACTGCATCTTTAATTGTATCTAGACATATAGCAATTCCATTTATAGCGAGTACTTCTTGTTTGTCTTACCTTACACTATTATGCAAAAATATTAACAAAAGCTGTGCTTAACTGTGATTATGTTTTCCCTAAGGTAATAACTCTTTGTTTGGATTCTGCCATCTAACATGAATAACAACTTTGTCCTATGCATGGCTGAGTTTAATTTGTTTTAGGAACGGACTCAATTGCAATTAAATGACTGGAAATATATTCCAATAAAACTATATTTCAGTAGGACCAAAAAGGTTTATGCATGCTCAGCTTAATTAGAGGACAACTCAGAAGAAGCGTGTTCTACATATACCTAGCCAACAGTTTATCTCGATATATATGTTGAGAACATGCACTTGCACAGCCCTTAACCATCATTTTAAATTATTTTTGTTGAAGATCCATCTGGTCCCTACTAAAAACAACCACCTCAATTTTGGTATCCCTGATGTCTTTCCAGACCTCTACAAGTTTATCATCTAGGAAATTATACACACAAGCAAGGGGCTACTCCACGACCTTAATTAGTCCATGCTATCAAGGCGTAAATTGTAACACCCTAAAAATTGCATTCTTTAAAATAGATTAAAAGTGATTTAAATGCATCTTGGGTGGACATTATAACCTAGGAAAATAATTAATATTTCATAAAATAAAAATTATCATAATGGTAGCAACATTTTTGTTGCATTCATGCTGCTGCATAGAGTTTTTGTTTGGCTTGGCATTTTCAAAATTCAAACTTGAATTCAAAAGTGCTTTGAAAATGATTCTGAAATTCAAGAAATAAATGAAAAAGAGTTTCTTTTCCCTCTCTCTCTCTTTCTCCTATTCTGGCCCGCAGGCCTTTTTCCCTCAGCCCGGTCCAGCAACCCCCCCCTCTCTTTTGCCGCGTGGGCTTGCCCCGGCCCAGCAGGCCGGCCCAGCTCCCAACCCGCGCAGCCCGACGCGCTCAGCTCTCTCCCTACGATGACAGGTGGACCCCGCATGTCAGCGACAGCCGCCCCCTTTCCTTCTTCTTCCCCCCCTCCCTTTCCTTTCTCCCGCGCCGACGGATCCCCCTGCCGAGCGCGATTGGAGCTCGGGATTGATCCCCTTTCCTTCGACAACACAGCCCCGTGGCTATTTAAGCCGAGCGCCGCATCCCTCCGCCTCGACCTTGCCCCCTCGAAGCGCTGCAGAGCCACCAGAGCCGCCGCAGCCCTAGCGCCGAGCTGCCGTCGTTGTTCCGCCGTCGGGATACACCGCCGCCGCCTTGAACTACTCCCCGAGCTTCGCATCGTGGTAAGGAGAGCCCCCAGGAGCTCGCTCTCCCTCCCCAACCCCTCTATTGCGCCGCTCCACGTCCACCGTCGACCCGAGCCGCCACACCGCGCGGACGCCTCGCTCTCCCGCGCAATCGGAAAAACCGACCCCACCATCGTCTTCGCCATCTCCCCCTCTCTCTCCCGGTCCTTTCCGCGATGAGTTTTGTGCACCACCGTGGCAGATTTAACCGCGCCGCCGCTGTCCGGCCATGGCGCCGCCGTCTGCCCCGCCTCCGGCCACCGCGCGCCACCGCTCCCTCCCTCTGATCTAATCTGGACCGTCCATTCGCGATCGGACGGATCCAATTGGCCGATACCCCTTCGGCCTACAGTTTTGCAAAAGAAACCCTGATCGTTTTAAGTATAAACCCGCCGTCCCTTGGCGTATTCCGAGACTACGTTTTCTCTGTTGCAAGACGTATTTCCGTTCGGATTTGTTTTAATTCAAAAATAAATAGAAACCCTAATTACAGAATTGCCACTCATTTTCAAATGCTTATTAAATCTTCATTTTAACTCCGATTTCACTCATTCAAATTGCGTTAGATTCGTATCGACGTAATCTATGTGTTGGTTAGTTCATAGTTCATGTTAGACAACTTTTAAAAATATTTAATCACCCAATCTCTTTTAATCTCTGGTTCAAATTATAAAACTTGATTAGGTCATATCTTCTTCGTTATAGCTCCGTTTTTCATGATTCAAACGTCTATGTGATCGTCGTGAGACGTAGATCAGTTTTATAAACTTTTAATCTTGTTTTATTATGGTTGGTGTACTGTTCTAATCTATAGCCTTTGTTTGTTTGCATGATATGTCTCGATATGATTGTATGTTGATGTGGTGATCGAGTATAGACGGTGAGCAGTACGTGGGTGACCAGGAGGTTTTCTTTGAGCAGGAGCAGCAGGAACCGTTTGAGCAAGGTAAGTATTATATGGGATCTTCCTTGATGTCCTATTCATGATGTTTTTAAATAAAATCATATGTATGTGTCTAATCTTGTTACCTTACGACTTACCTAGATTTGTTACCTTGAACCTTGGAATCCTATGGGTTATCTTTGCATCTGGGTAGTTATTGCTAGTGCTCCTTTTTAACAAAGCATGATCTTGAATCTTGATTAATGACTATATGAAATGATAAAGTAAAACTTGACTTTTTAGCAACATGGATTTAGGATCCTATCTGTCAGCAAAAGCTGGGACATACAGTACAACCATGAGAGCTACATGGCTCTGGCTTTAGTTCAGTATTAGGGTCACTCCCTCGCATGTGGCAGTTCACGAAAGTTGTCATTGCCGAGCGGTTACGGGGTACGGCCGGAGTGGCTACCGCTGCGCGTGTGTACCATCGAGGGGTCCCCGTATACCCCTTGCCCATGGATCCGTAGTGTCTGTTGTATGTCAGCGAGCCCTTTGAAAGAATTCATAGTGTACCCTGCCCGCTCACCTCGGCAGTGTTTTGGGAGTTATAAACCCGGGCATATGGGTAACACGACTCATGGGTAAAGTGTACACCTCTGCGCAGAGTTAAAAACTGATATATCAGCCGTGCTCACGGACACGAGCGGCCCGAAAAACTCACAGAAAACTTTGTTTACTTGTTGTTTATTATTATGAATCATTTTACCATGATATTATGTTATTCATTCAGTTGTTTATATGATCATGCGGTTTAATTTGGGGGCTTAAGCATAACCTTTGATTCACCACTTGTAAAGTTTTGTTATAAACTAAAAATTCTTACCGCAGTAAACCATGTCATACCTTTTTGAGCCTCATGAACCCCATATATACTTGTTGAGTACTAGAAGTATTTACGCTTGTTTACTTTTCATATTTGGATAAAAATCCCGGATGGGTACCAGATTATCAGAGTTATGAGGAGTATCCTGAGTATTACTAGGTTTGGAGTCAACCAGTTGACGTCCCTGTGCAATGGAGCTTCACGCGAGTTATCTTTTATTTCCGCTGTTATGTAATAGACTTGAATTAGATACTTATTCGCTATGTAATAAACACCTGTAATGGTACATTCTTGATAATTTGTCGGCTTATGTGTGTGACTGATCTCTGGGCACACATAAGATTTATGCATCCCGTTTTATCTTTAAAACTGGGTGTGACATAAATAATGCAAGTGTCAAAGCTTGGCATATGCATCACGGGACAAGCAACGCAGGCTCAAGGGATCAAGATATTGAATCGATGCCTTGACCTCATTTATTTCCCTGATAACCATCATCAGCATGGTGATTGAGCTCGTTGATATTCCCATCACTGCATGATAAGCAAATAGGTATGAAGGCAGATAGCTTGCTGGCATAGTTCATATTCATATGATTCAGTATGCACATGGGATAACAATTTGAAGCCCACGAATGTGTCACGGAATGCCAGTCTCACTAGTACAAAAACAAACTATACAGTCGGTTCACAACCTATTTCTACAGGCGTTTTTCAGCGCCGACTGCGCTGGGGGCTAGTAGAAATGAGACATTTCTACAGGCGGTTGCTTGAGAACCGCCTGTAGAAACTCATTTCCACAGGCGGTTCTTTTATTGAACCGCCTGTGTAAATGGCTCATTTACACAGGTGGTTCACTAAGAGAACCGCCTGTGGAAATGATTTTCCAGTTTTCATTTTTTGGTATTTATATAATATTTTACTATTTAATATATACATATATATTGTTATTGAGACTACTAAACCCTATTGGATGGTGTTCAAATATATAGCAGCATGTAAATTAAATATCTCATACATACATTTCTTTCTTCAAAGTACCATGCTCGCAATAAAGTTACAAATGTATGGCACATTATATACATGAGTCTCACGCTCACACACATAAAGTTACAGGTTTATATACATCAAGAGTTTGGACTTGTCCTCTAAAAACTGGACCGAGTAAGATTTAGGCTATAAACCTCTGTTAGCGCTTCGTACTCGGGTTTGGCTAATTCACTTTCATGATATTTCCCTACACTTGAGATGACTTGTTTGATGAGGAAAAGGCACACGTCCTCGACTATACTGTACAATGCCTTTTCGTTGATGGTCGTCGCCTTGACTTTTTTCTTGGAAGGTTTCTTCTTAGTCGCTGTGTCGTCTCCTCCTCTCATGTGCTCGCACACGTAGTATCCACAGAGGACAGATCCTGCTGGTTGCTTATGACACTATAAAACAAAAAATTAAAGTGGTTATTTATAGATGCTCGTACACGTAGTATATCCATATAGTACATGTATGATCTGTATTCATAAGAGTAAGTTTTCATACTTACCAGCCAGTCATATATAACTTCCAATGGCTCCTTTTCTTTTTTCTTCGATTCAACCTTTCCACCGTGCATTATATAAAACCGCCATGCCCTACGAACTCGAATACAGTCAACATGTTAATTATTCTTAAAATCTCATAATGCAAAAGTATACGTGCATATCTCAACTTACATCTCTAGCATCTCAATGAAATGTACATAGCTTGATGGTGGGTAATTTGCAGAGTCTAATACCAGCACCCTTCCTTTTTTGGGATAAATGACGACGCAGATCCAGTGGTCCCTGCATAAATCAAATTCATGATACATTTGTGCATTGAAATATTATGTAGTTTGATTACCCAAAGTTATATGGTGCCACTACCTAAACTCATATACTTACCCAAAGTTGTACGGTGCCACTATCGATTTTCTGTCTTGATACTTTTTCATACACTTTGAAATGTAGGAGTACTTGGCTTCAAATTTAAACTGTAATTGTCTCCTTTTGGCGGCCCGTGCTTCACCTTCTAAGCCTCTTAAATCATCGTTGTTCACCCCGATTCTAAAGGTGTGACTTTCTTCGCATATATCAATTGGGTTCAGATAGACAATCCTTTCCTCGGCACAATAATCGAGGTCCAGACCATAAGCCTGATCCTGCTCATCAAATAGCATTTTACAAGGCACATGCATATGTCAGATATTGAACATTGATACAACTACAATGCATGCCAGTTATTTAACATTGATACAACTACAATGCATGTGTAACTATGTAACACTTACAATGCAAACGTCGTTATTATCTGTACGTCTAGTCTCTCGAGGTTCATCATCAACCAAATGTCTTCAAAGCTAATCACAGACAGATTATGATCACTTTGAAATGCCTTATGTGGTATAGAAACATTGATGGCGTGAATGCCAGCAGCAGAGGCTCTCATGTACCAGTCATGCATCCTTTTTACATTGTTTGAGACCTTTTGGAGTTTCTCCCAGCTTAGTAGAGGCTTTCCCACCACATAGGTTTTAGGCACGGACTTGTAGTCTTCCCAAGTTGGCACCTTGATTTTGCAGGGAATCACCTTAGGCACCGGCTGCGCTGACTTCTTGAGCTCAGACAACTCGAGGACTTCACTAGTGCATTTTTACCCAATTTCTTTCAAAAATCTGGCCGTGCCAGCTGTTTTTTTTCTTTGGCTTGAAGGGGGAAATCAACTTGGGGATAGGAAACTTCTTCTTTGGCGGCGCTGGTGGCTCCGGTGTTTGTTTAGGATCTTTGGGTTGTGGGGAAGGTGTGGATTTTTGTGGTAGAGGTGGCAGAGGTGACGTTTGTGGAGGTGATGACTGTGGCAGAGGTGATGGAGGTGGCGGAGGTGATGACTATGGTGGAGGTGACGGAGGTGACGGAGGTGGCGGAGGTGATGAATGTGGCGGAGGTGACGGAGGTGTGCTCGCAAGAGAATGGATTGGTGATGGTGGTGGGTTTGGAAGAGGATCAGTGGGTCCTGATGACTCCTCAACTGCTATCTCTTGCGAGGACGGTGGCGGCTCACTCCGCTGGACGTCTCGCCGAGGCCAAAGAATGAAATTGTTTATAGCCTGTCTGAGTTTCTCAATGTCCTCGGGACCAGGGATGTCTAACATCTCCTCCTCATATCCTTGGACCACGGTCGATACTTCTACTCTGCAGTAGTCTTCAGGAATGTCAGCACCGTGGTACTTGCGTCCTGGGATCGCTTTGCCCATGGCTACTTCCCAGTTTCAGAGTCTAAGGCATCACATCGAACTCCACTGTTTTGTGCAATGCTGTTTTGGTCCTTGGACTTGGTACAGAATGTGAAGCCACTAATTTTATAGCTTTGCCATGTTGTGACCTGGCGTGATGGTCCAGAAGCCAGCGTCTTGATGGTGCGTTCCTCAATTGTTTCCCCCTCTGGAATGTCAAGCTCCTTTAGCCATGAGGTGAACTTTTTCTTGTGTTCCTTCATTAACCACTCATCTGTGTGCCCATGATTTTGTTTGCGAAGCTCATCAATATGTTGCTCGATGAAAGGCTCCATTATTGAGAGTTGATGAAGGATGCTGTGATGTGCCTCGAGGATTGAATTGTAATCTTGCGGGACTAATGATTTCTTTCCCATCCTCCTTCTTCCATTCAGCCTACCATCATGTCTTGACGGAGGCAAACCTATTACATCCTGGTCTTTTAGGACGCTATTGCAGAATGGACCACCAGACTCAATTGCCTCTTCGGTTAAGTACCCCTCTACCATGGACGCCTCAGGACGAGCACGAGTTGATACGTAGCCATTAAGTGTTGACATGAAATGCTCATACGTCCACATCTCATGCAAATACATGGGACCCAGTGCCTCTATCTGTGAAACCAAGTGCACCACAAGGTGAACCATAATATCGAAGAATGCTGGAGGAAAACACATCTCGAACTGTGACACTGTCTCCGCTGCAAATTACTTAAGAGATGTCAACTCATCACGGTCGATCACCTTCTGTGAGATCCTGTTGAAGAAGTAGCACAACCGTGTGACTGCAACCTTTATCCACATTGGATTTATAGCCCTGATGGCAATAGGGAGGAAAGTAGTCAGCATGGTATGACAATCATGTGAGTTGTAGTTGGTGAGTGTAAGGTCTTTCATTGACACAATACTTCGTATGTTAGAGCAGAATCTAGATGGGACCTTCAGATTCTTCAACCACACACACATCGAATGTTTCTCATCATTGTTGAGATTGTAGCTTGCTGCCGGGAGATGATACTTCCCATTTTCTTGAAGAACAGTGTGGAGTTCTATTTTATGTCTAACTGTACCATGTCCAAACGTGACTTTAGTCCTTCCTTTGTCTTTCCCTTTATGTCTAGCAAGGTTCCAATTAGGCTTTCAAACACGTTCTTCTGAACGTGCATACCATCGATCGCATGACGTACGTCTAACTCAGGCCAGTATGACAAATACTCGAAGAAAATAGATTTCTTCTTGAACGTAGCCCCTGGAGTTGGTTTGACATTCTTTCTTGGTTTTCCGTCTGTTGTCTTCTTCCCGAAAACAAATTTAAGGTTCCTGACTAGGTTGAAAACTCTTTTGCCTTTATTGTTGTCTAGTGGGGCAGTAGACTGGAGTTCAATGTTATTGTCGAAGTGCTTATCCATCTTCTTCTAGCGGTACCTGTGTCCTTTCAATAAGAAGCGTCTGTGCCTCATGTACACTATCTTCTTAGATGCAGTAAGGAACACGTGAGCGGTTTCATCTATGCATACCACACAACCAACCTTTCCCTTGAACTGCCCTGATAATGTGAAGAGAGCAGGGTAATCGTTGATGGTAACAAAGATAATTGCTCTCAATGTGAATGATTCTTGGCGGTACTCGTCCCACATTTTAACACATGTTTCCCATAATATGTTCATGTCTTCCATTAAGGGCTCCAAGAAAACATCCATGTCAACTCCAGGCTGTGTAGGTCCAGAGATAAGGATGGTTAGCATGAGATACTTTCGCTTCTGCATCAACCATGGTGGAAGGTTGTAGATGGTGAGGATCATCGACCATGTGTTGTGCGTGCTACTCCTCTCAGCAAATGGATTCATTCCGTCAGTACTCAGTGCAAACCTTACATTTCTTTATTCCTTTGCAAAGTCTTCGTGGTTGTTATTGAAATCTATCCACTGCTTGCCATTGGATGGGTGCCGAAGCTTCTCATCGTCTTTGATGTGCTCATTAGAAGCATGCCAACTCATAAGTTTGGAATCTTCTGGGTTAGCAAACAAACACCTCAATCGATCGACCACAGACAGGTACCATATCGCCAAAGCAGGAATCTTTTTCAGTGCATAATAGTCTACTTCTTTTTCTTTGATCGTGGGTTTTGAACTCTGTTGGGTCTTCTTTCGCTTCTTTCCTTTACACACCACCGAGGCAACACAGTGTTCCTCTTTGTAGTCTTTATTCGTTTTATTCCTACTTGCATTACAGTTTGGACAGCTCTCCATGTCCTTATATTCGTCACCTCGATATAGGATACAGTGATTTCTACAAGCATGGATCTTCTCAACACCCATCGTGAGTGGACTGATTAGCTTCTTTGCATAGTACGTGTTAGCAGACACTTTGTTTTCCTTAGGAAGCATGTATGTGATAATACTCAAGAATGCATCAAAGCCAGCATCACAAATACCAAACCTAGCTTTGCATACCAACAACTTTAGCACCAAACGCAAGGTCGTGAACTCTTTGGTGCAACCCTTAGACTCATCGTACAAAGGCTCTTCTGCTGCCTTCATCAGGGCCTCCATACCTTTCTTGAAGAACATTGATGGATCTTCTGCATGACGATGCAACATTGCCTCCAGGAATTCTGCATCTTCCGCAGCCATAATATTTTTCATCACATCAGTTCCGACGCCTTCAATTCCTCCAGTGAAACCATGATCAGGACCATCGGTGACAGGTTGTTGTGTCTCGTGTACTAACTGAAACCCACCGTCAACAAACATATCTGGACCATCGACGTCGATATTTGCACGGCTAACAGTTGTATAAGGCACAGAGCTCTCCTCTCCATGCTTTGTCCAAATCAAGTAATCCTTCATAAATCCTCGGCGGACAAGATGAGAAAGGATTTGTTGATGATCATCAAATACTCTCACATTCCTGCAGTCCATGCATGGACAATGTATGTGCGTCTTCTTTGTTCTCCAAGCATGGTTCTTAGTGGCATCAATAAACTTTTGAACCACGGGTATGTATGATTCATCTAGCCTTGATAAATTATACATGCAGAATGACCTCTCCATCGATCAATATCTGATTTTCAAAAGGGAGAGACGATAAATATTATGTAACCATCTTAATCAACCTGACTTGAAGAAAATAAAGAAAATAAATGAAGATCAAAACCTCCCCCTTAGAGTTTATTAGTCACTAAGTATCATTGATCAACATTAACACAACATTGATCAATGAAAACAAGTAAATATATCTAGCATAAACTAAATTAAAAAGCAAAAATGAAAATGGAGCAAAAATGTGGCTCAAATTGGCATCAACATGACACGAATAAACTAAGAAAACAACCTAGGTATTCTTCTCTCTCACTCATGGTGAAACCCTAGATCTAAAATGTGGCTCCAATTGAGCAAAAATGAGCTAAATGAGGCAATAGGGACATAAACTAACCTTTTTAACCAATCTCCTTCCAAGAAATGAAGATCAAAACCTCTCCCTTGTATTTTGAAAAATCTGGACTTCCAAAATCGCTTCTAATGAAAAGTGGCGGCTAGAACTGTAGCTGATCGGGAGGAAGAAGAGAGTGGGGGTCGGGAGGGTGGTTTATATAGGCAGAGTCTACCACCCGCACCAGTGTAAATAGGCCCATTTACACTGGCGGTTGGCTTATGTATGCCAAAGCCAACCGCCAGTGTAAATGAGCCTATTTACACTGGCGGTTGGCTTATGTCAACCGCCTATGATAATCCCTCTCCACAGGCGGTTGGGGGCCAAAATACACCACAGGCGGCGTGAAACCCACAACCGTCTGTGGTGTGTTTTGGGGGGCGCTAGCAAAAACAGTTTTTCTACTAATGTCTTAAGCCATCAGATTATCCACTCTGTTTTCCACATGCCACTCATTCTTATCTATATGGTCTATATGATATATATGTTCTGAAGTGTTTGATGCCATGGACATACGTATAAGCAAAATCCTGGCTAATCACCTAGGAGAATATGTGGCGTTGTTACAAAGACAACTATGCAACGATCAAAACTATGACTACACAGAAGGGCCAGAAGTCTAGTTATGATGAGCACAGAACCTGAATTCTCTTGCAACATGAGAACTCAAACATGCCATCTCAATGGTTTATAAATACCAAGAGTGAAAGGTTCAGCTGGGGCCAAACCCGTACAAACCTACAGTGGCTGAGACCACACTGAAACCAACCCCCTGTGGGACCAGACGACTAGAGTGATTTAAAAGTAATCGCATAAATATGCTACTGAAGACTTCAATCAGCAACAGTGCAGCTGTCTATTAACACCAAAATGCATTTGGCTGCAGTAGTGCTACGTATGAATTATATTCTCAACAAACTTTTTGTTGGGTAGTGCTCATTACATCTCTGATATATACTCATGGGGCATTCCTTCGGTTGGGATAGGAATGCCCCCATGGACCTAGCTGCTTCTCATTGAGTGAGTCATTTATGGATACTTAATTCTCATTGAGTAAAATAAGTTATGGGGCAGTGTATACATAAATATTTTGGGTACTATATGTTTGGTCCTCTTTAAAGCAATTAGCTAGTCATATGCATAAGCCTTTTGTGCCTACAGTTTGCTGCAATGACTGGTTAAGTTTCTGTTTTAAAGTTTACCCAGTTTGCTTCTATATTCTTTTATTTGATTTAAAACATGTATTCCCATGACTGCATGATAAGCAAATAGGTATGAAGCTGTGATGAAACTATTTCCTCTAACTCCCCACAAGTAGGACGCACTATCACTGTTTAAAATGCTTATGAAAATGTAATGAAAGCTTACTCTATACAAAAATTTGTGTATACACAAAGGTAGGGATAAAGATAGCTATAAATGCTTTCAATTTACTCAGAAACCTATGCACTTTATTTGGTAGCCTGAATAATAGACATTTATATATACTTTGATTTGTATATGGTAACCACACAAAGCTGGATCAAAATTACCCACTCCTACTACTTTTAAAGATAATTTAAAAGAACCACTAAAATTTTATTTTAAATTACCCATATATTACATTAAGAAATGTAGCATAACGTAACTGCTTTAATTTGTAACTAAATTATTCACCTTTGCTGCTATAACTACACAATAGTTCAGTCCTTGGACCCAGATTTTTGGGATATCTTGAACACGTACACCCTCGTGTTTGGTTGAGTAGGTTGGGTCCATTTCAGTCATGTATTTTGTTTGGAGGTTGATGTAGAAATGGGATGAGGTACGGGCTTGTGGGACCCATATGTCAACCTTTAAACTCTCTTCTTGTACCTCCAGTAGGTCACCTCCTCTCTGATGTCGTCACTAATCCGCAAGCGCTGCTACTCAGACAGGTGCGCTGCACCCACTCACCCAGCCGCACGATGCCCTGTCATCCCGTCAGCCCCACCATGACCTTGGCCTGAGCGCTCCTTGCCCATGCCACAGAATTGCAGCTGCTTTCCAACAAGCAGATCGCCCCCAACCTGTCTGGCCATGCCCCATCCTGTGCCGTGCCCCCACTGCATGTCCGCAGCTCTCCATTGCACCGAGCGGTGGTTCTGTGGCTGCCATTATTATCGCTCCTCGATCCAGGCTGCATGACATCCATTGCTACTCCTTCGCACCCATGGTTTTGGATTTTGGCGAGACAAAAAAATATCTGAGAGGGACGGTAAGACCGGTAGGCCGATATTCGGCCAAAATGTTTTAAAATTTGGCTGATCCAGTATTTAAAAAAAAATCAATACCACCAAAACAGGCCGGTATTGACTGATTTTCATGGATTCTCAGCCGGTATTAAGAACTATGTTCATACCTCGTGCCTATCATCATGTGGTTGTCGTGCCACCGCCCACTGCTACCTAAATCAAACATTGTAGGTCCAACCCACTTCAACCTCCGGAACCAAACACATGCTTAATTTTTGAGGTAGCCATCCTAAGAGAAAGCAAGAGGGGTGAAATATGTGGGAAAAGACCACAGGTCAGTCCTTACCAGGGCTTGACATGCCGCGAATCCTCTTGAAAGAGAGGGGTGCCCTCGGGAACGCGGACACAGGTGGTGCATGGCTGTCGTCAGCTCGTGCCGTAAGGTGTTGGGTTAAGTCTCGCAACGAGCGCAACCCTCGTGTTTAGTTGCCACTATGAGTTTGGAACCCTGAACAGACCGCCGGTGTTAAGCCGGAGGAAGGAGAGGATGAGGCCAAGTCATCATGCCCCTTATGCCCTGGGCGACACACGTGCTACAATGGGCGGGACAAAGGGTCGCGATCTCGCGAGGGTGAGCTAACTCCAAAAACCCGTCCTCAGTTCGGATTGGGGTGCCGGTGACTGTCCTAAATAAAGTTTACATTTACATTGAAGAATGTATACACTTCACGAAGTTTGATAGCAGACCCAAAGTGCAAAACCAGCTGTTGACGCAAGTTTGAAAAAACGCCCAGGGGAGCATATATATGGATATTCCATATTTCCTCAGCAGCAGCAATGGCATACTTTAAACTAGGAACCACACGTCCCCACACCAAGTCTTTCCATCTCAGCACCACAATAATGGCACATGTCAATTTGAGCAGACAGACCAACGATATGAACAGAAAATGAACCACAATGGCACCTGTTTATTTGAGCAAACAATGGATAAACAGCAAATAAATTAGCCGTAGAATCCTCCAACTAATGGTTCTGCACATAACTTTTCATTTATAATTAAGTTATAACTGACCCGTTCGCAAAAAAAAAGTTATAACTGACCCAGCACAAAACTTATAACTAGATAACACTAGTTCATCAACCCGTGCTCTAACTTTGAGAGAGTTGAGCAATAGAAATTCTTATTTAATATGTATTAAGTAATTAAAATTACTTCATATAATTAAGTTTGATTTAAATCCAGAGTTGGCACATGGATAGAATTCACTTTGGCATGATTGAGAGAGATCTTACATGGTTGGTTGTTTTCTTTTCCTTCATTTGTTTTGTATCCTAGTATGGATGACTTTGTGCACTATATTGGTGTGTTGGACTTCGCCCTTTAGAAATTCAAGGTTAGTTTAAAATTAATAACATGATTGAGTATTGGATATTTAGATGCATACCTTCAATTGTTTTCATAAATTATAGGTTTTCAATGATTTGTTTGATGAATTTTTTGCAGCAAACTGACTAGTCCATAATATTGATATTTGGTGCATGTCATTTATTGGTTATGATCTTTTGCTTCATGAATGGTGTTGCCAACATAATTAACTCATTGCTCTGAAGTCGTTAACACATTGTCATAGCAACTTTGAATTTATTTGGTATGTATTTGTTGTGACCTTGAAAAGGAGGTGGTAATATTATTATGTCCCTATCCCGGTTAGATATCATGCCACTCCTTTCACAATCATCTGGTTAGTGTAGATGACTTCTTAGTTCTTAGGTTAGCATGATGTTCTCCAATGTTTTTTCTATATATATGACCAAAAGATGTGTTAATAACTGGATTGATATATTAATCAAAATATAGTATTGAATGGAAAAGTTGCATGTTGAAGAAAGCAGGAGTATTGGTAGATTACCTTTTTGTATCTTGCCATTATATATCATTGTAGTTTATTTGCTACTACAATTTAAAAATAAGTCATTATAGCTTGGACTGCAATAATTAAGATATCAAATTTATTATACTGATAGAAATAATTATGTTGTAGTACTATGGTTTTACAAAAATAGAGAGCACTTAAAATGAGATTGCAAGTATTGATGTGGAGTAATGTTCTAGTCAACATATAATAAACTTATTTAAATAACAATGGTTATCAACTATTTGTCATAATAACTTATATTAAATTTTATATGTGGATTTAGTGTTATTTTTATAAAGTAGATTATTGAAATGACATATAATTAACTTATTTTAGATAACAATGGCTATTAATTTATTTACCATAATAACTTATATTAGTATTTACATGTTTAATTAGACATATTATTATTTATTTTGCTTAACAACAGAGGTTGATAATATGAATAATCAAAAGTTTTACTTTACATTATCTTTGTTAGTGACATATGTGGGTAATTTGGATACAAACTTATGAGAGACTTTGCATTATCTATCATAATGATAAATGTAGGTAATACAAATACAAATTTACAGACTATTTTGAATTAAAGTTCAAAAATGGCATATTTGCGTAATTTAGATTTAAATTTAGAGAGTTAATTTCAACTTTTGCATGGCTTCAAAAATTGCCTCCTCTTTATTTATATATAATAAAGCAATCTGTCAACATACATCTTGTTTGTTGGTGTGTTGCCTCTGATTTTCTGTGTTAACCTTCTATCATTTTTTTATTATTAGATTAATTAACCAAGACGTGTGATGGTGGTGGTAGTATAGATATTATATTTTATTAATACATTACCGTGTGAATGTGATTAGTAAGATTCATCCAATATTTTTATATTAATTATAATTGTATAAAGTTCTGTAGAATGATATTTTAATAATACAGATATCTTGTTTTATTAATATAGATATTCTGTTAACTAACTGTGAACGTGGTAGGAGAAATTTTGTGAACCGCATGTGACATGATTAATAAGACTCGTCTGATTTTTACTAACTAACTATTGTTAGTTCTCATGTACGACCAGTCAAGACTGTCTCCAAATGCTTAAATTGTATTCCTCCTGAAAAATTAATTTTTATTTACATAATTTAATTCACCAACTATGGACGTTGGTATAGACATATAATATTTTAAATTATTTTAGTTTTTAGTTGAAATATAATTAACTATGTATGATTTTTTTATCTTTTCTCGTATCTCCTGAATAATAAAAACTTTGGATATTTTTTTATTTATAAAAGAGGCAACAGTGGGTAACGTGGGAATTGAAAAACAGATCTATAATAATGGTAGGTCGGTTAATATGGGAAAAAACAGATCCAATGATCACGGATGGTTAGAGTCTTTGATTTGACGGCCGGATGTTTCTAATTAATATGGTAATTTCTAGCATTTATCTTTTTTTTCTAGCGTATTCTTTTTTTTCTAGCGTATCTGGTGATGATTAATCTGGAGCCTCCTTTGGGGCCTCTAATTAGTAATAGTAAGATTCAAATGTACGCATGCCCTTAACAGTCATTTTAAATTATTTTTGTTGCAGTTGCATCTGGTCCCTACTAAGAACACGCAACTCACTCTGCATGTCTATCCTCCACAAAATTGTAGCAAGAGGTGCCTATTCCATGCTATCACAGGACAATGCAAACATCAAAACACAATCCATGCTATTGCTGGACAAAGAATGCAAGCTCCAGGATGATCTCTTGAAAGCAGTATTTACACACAAATCATTGATGGTTCGCTCGAACTCAGAGTCACATAACAGATCGAGTGTATTGGGTGCTGCTAGATCATTGAATTCACACATTCAGCTCTTTTTTCCCTGGTAACCAAGGTTAGCATGCTAGTGCTGGTTGAGCTAATTGACCTCCAATCCTAGCGTGATGAGCAAATATAGGTATGAAGGCAAATAACATGCTGGCATAGTCCCTCCTCACACCCTTTAGAACGGCCAATATAGAAAAATCTTCTGCATCAAAAGCATGGTCTTATCTACTCTGTTTTCCAGATCCCACTCATTCTTATCTGTTTGGGTTATATGATCTTCAACCTTCGATGTCATGGATCCACATACAAGCAAAATCCTGTCTAATCACCTAGCGGTATATGTGATGATGTTGCAAAAATAACTATGCAACGATCAAAATTACAATTAGACAAAAGGACTAGAAGACTAGTTATGATGAGCTCAGAACCTCACTACTGTTGCAACATGAGAACTCAACATGCCATCTCAATCTATATATACTCCAAGGGTGAAGGATTAGCTTGTCAAGCCCGTACATATATACTGCGGCAGGAGTCCACACTGAAAATAGCCCTGTGGGACCACCCAACTGAACTGATTTAAAATTAACCATACTACTAAAGACTTCAACCTGCAACAGTGCAGCTGTCTAAACACCAAAATGAATATTGAGCCCAGCATTCTGCGCCCACCGTTATATATATAGCCTCAAGCTTCTCAGCTTATTGAGCCCTATATTTGGTCTCTCAATGAGTCAATGTATTTTTCTGAAACATCCATAGGAATCATTTCTTCAAAAAAAACATCCATATGAATCTGCAGTGCTGCAGTCTACAGAGCAGTATGACAATGTGAATGGGTGGTATCAGGAGAACAACATTTTTGTGATAGAATTGTGGAAGGTTGTTCGTTGTACAACTCTGTCCAGTCTTGGTATGCCCAGCTGTCTTTGTCTTTGCATCCATCTCGAAGTCTGAATTGACGGCTGCGCGGTGAGGCCAGACTTAGTGGTACATTGTGTAGCCTCAACGCACCTCCACTATGGCAATGTCAAACTTGTCTTTACCTGCACTACCACCGAACTGAATATCCTTGAGAGTCGAAAACCCTCAAGGAAAGCCCCGAAACCGCCAAGGAAACCGGCGATTCCTTGCATGCTTCCAAATACACTCAAGAAAATACACATTTTCCTTGAGTGTGTGAAATAACACTCAGAAAATATACATTAACTTGAGTGTTTCTACCAACCGCCAAGGTAATATATATTCCTTGAGTGCTCAATCTCGCCCCTCAAGGAAATTAGTGACCCTCAAGGGTATTCCATCTTGTGGTAGTGCTGGGAACTAGAAATGTTGATGTTATATTAAAAAGTTCAAAAAAAGATACATGGACTTTGTTATCTCCTAGCAAGATGGATTTGATACATGTGTTTGAGAAAAACAATACATTTTTCTTACAGATACATTGCAATCAATTTGTACGTGTGCTAGTCATGTCAGCTAGCAGAAGACGATTTTGATACCTGCTCAGCCTACAACTGCTTTGTTTCACCACGACACACAATGGACGCAAAGTGAAAATCAGATGCCAATAATAGCCTAACCACCAACACCTTCGGATTCATTGATATTGTAGGGGACAGAACGACCAAGGCAAGGATTACCAAGCTAGGCTGCGGAGCCATGAAGAAGGTTGATCACTGGCCTGGCACAAGCACGCAGCCAGTGACGACAGATCGTGTGCACGTGGATATGGAGAATATATTGTGTCTATGCCTGCTAAAGAGGCTGTATATATGCCCCTAACAGGCCATGACCATAGCTTCAGGCAATTCTCCATACTCAACCTCACCCAAAAAAAACTCAATTACTCAACCCTACCCCATTCGACATCCTCGACATAAAAAGAAGAAGAAGAAAAGAACCCTCTCAACATTATTAGTCGTGTGCCACCACTGCCTGACCCATGTTCCATAGCGCGACATCACATCATCATTGACATCGCCTTCTTTTTCGCCGTGCATCCGCCTCTCCTCAGATTTGTGTCCCTCGATCGGTGCTGTCAATCTAGAGTGACCACAGCACTGAGGTGATCCGGCTTGGGCTGATGGCAGGAGCAGAGCCAGGATTTAAACATAGGGGAACATTCAAGCTGACGACAATCATGCAGGGCAATGGTATAGATAACAAACAAATAAATATTGTTTCATGGCAAAAAAACTAAAAAAACCTGAATATTACAAAGAAAAAGTAACAAAATTTAATTATTCCCAAATATCTAGCATCCACTCGATAATCTAATTCTTAGGCCAGGAAAAAAGGACAACTAATCCTAAATAATATGGACAATGCTAAGGTACATCTTTTACCTACTAGGTGGTAATATGTCAAATAAAAATTTAGGATGAAAATAAATTTGATCAAATTTGAGATGTTTTGACTCTCTAAGATTCTTAGAATGACTTATAATTTAGGATGGGGGGAGTACAAAGGAAGAATAAATAATTAAACCACTAGTTAGCATTATTTACATGCTACTATGTGTGATCATCATGATGAATGTCCTTGAACTAATTGTCAACTTGTCTATTTTTTTAACATCAAGGCTAAGGAGTAAGTGTTTGACTCGCCTCTAACTTTTATGCAATATATATCATGTAGTAGACTGGACGTATCTTAGTTGCATTTTGTTCTATACAAACATCGCTCCAGACCTCCAGTTTACCTGTAAATTGACTCTGCCTTGTGTTACCTGTTGCATGGCATGTGCAACAATGGCTACATGAACAGGTCACTCAGTTCGGCTTAAGAAAAATATATTCATTTCTTTTCAAAATCACTCCTTTGAATTTGTGCCTCAACTTTTGAAGGCATCATGTGAGCAAAAGTGCTGGTCCACCAATTTGCTATAAATGTAATAAGAAATCACCCACCCACTATTGTGCTCACACCGTTATATATATATATGGCCTCATGGTTCCCAGGTAGCTTAGTAAGCCCTCCTGTCTCTCTAGGTATATAGTCTTCTCCAACATCCATATGAATTTGCGATGCCGCGAAGCAGCTTTACAATGGGAATGAGTGGTACGAGGAGAAGAGCATTTCGCTAAAGAGGAGAACAAAGGATGTTTATGTGTCACAACTCTAGCCTGCTGTAACGGTTCAGTCTCGTCTCATCTTTGAATCCATCTCAAGCCTCTAGAGTGTCTTTGTTGTGACATTGCAGTGTCGCTGCAATCAGTGGTATACCTGCTGATAATGCAGCACCCTTTTGTGAATTGTAGCTTCAATGCTCTTCGACGTAGCAATGTCTCTGGTGCTAACTTTTCAGGCTTGGCTTTAGTTAAGAACTGGTACTGCTGGAAGTTATTAGGACAGTTCCAGCATCTTCAACGATTTTGCATGGAAAAATACAATTCATGTCAAAAATGCTTTGAGGCCTACAGTGTAGGATCCGGTAAAGACAAACAGTTAAAAAAAATCTCTGTTCTCTTTCTCTCTGCACATCACTTCCTCTCTTGACGGGCTTCCGGGACTCGGAGACTACAGTGGCCCATTCTCAATTCCAACGCCCAAGAGGCAATTTCGACCCAATTCCAAGGTGTACGGGCCCATGTGGCAGGCATAGGTAGCTGCATATATGTATGATAGGAGTGAGAGAAGAGTCATAAACAATGTAATTGACATCTCAAAACTGAGTTATACAAATCCTGTCCTCCTACTTGCTGTTCTTCTCAACCATGTTCTTCCCAATCCCCAATTCCTCCGCTAACTCATGGTGACCATGCTGGATGAGCGCATATTGATCTTCCCACCGTTGCATGATAAGAAAATAGGTACGAAAGCTGATAGCATGCTGACAATCTCTGTTGATACCCTTCATGACGCGCATGGAAGAACAATTTCAAGCCCAAAGATGTGTCATGGACTGCCAGTCTTGAACCATCATCTTCTGCAGGAAAACCATCATTTTATCTACTCTGCTTTCCAGATGCCACTCACTCTGATATATTTTGGTTATATGGATATACATATATGCAAAGGCCTGGTTAATCACCTAGGCGGAGTATATGAAGGGACCGAAGACTAATTAGAGCTCTGAACCTAACTTCTATTGCAACATGAGAACTCAACATGCATGCCACATCTCAATGGTGTAATATATACCAAGGGTGAACGATTCAGCTGGTCAAGCCCGTAGTAAACACTTCAACTGAGTGGCTGGAGTCCACACTGAACTGATTTAAAATTAGTTAGACTACTAAAGACATCAACCTGCAACAGTGTAGTTATCTATGAACACCAACAAGCAAATGGGACTCACTATATATAGTGCTACTAGTATCAATTAAACTCGGAACAAACTTTGTTCGATAGTCATCTTCCATCTCTCATATATACTCACATTGTGGGTTTCTTCTACATGAGCAGTTTTTCACTTTCACAATTCTGCCATGTCTCCAATGTATTTTTGTATTCTTAATTTTTTTCATGTGAAATCTGCCACTGGCTGCTACTTTCTACATGCATGTGAAATCCGCCACTGGCTGCTACTTAGTGAAGATTAGCAGAAAAGCAGTTCGGTTTGCCTGCTATAGGACATATTATACTCATGTTCACATTGCCTGATAAAACTGAGGTCTGAGCAAAAAGACTCGAACCAAACAACACCGAAGTGTGAAGGCACCACTGAGTAAGAAACTAGGATATCAAGATGGATGCAAAGATTAACACAGATTGGCCTACTTAGACTGGACAGAGTTGTGCAACAACAGAGAACAGACAATCTTCCCCTTCCCTTTCACTGAAATGTTCTTCTCCTGATACCACTCATTCACATTGTAAAAATTCTCAGAAGACTACAGCATTGCAAATTCATGTGGATGTTGCAGAAGAATACATTGACAGATATAAGCTGAGACGTTGGACGCTATATTTATATATAACGGTGTGCACAGAATGGTGGCCAGCTTATTTCTTATTATATTTAGAGCTAAGTGGACCAGCACTTTTATTTGCTCACACACGCGGCCCTTAAAAGTTGAGCCACCAACTGTAAAGAGTGAATTCAGAAACAAGTTAATGAACAGATACTACCACTTTACATTTTCATAGACCAAACTGAGCGAACCACATGCATCATATTTGCTTGCACTTTCACACGCTGACACGCAGCAATGGTCTTATCATCCAGCAGTCTAGTACATGATATAGAAATATAGTATAGGCGCTATAAAATAATCCAGCAGTTCTTGGTTAATTATCCAGTCTCGTGGTCCTACTACAAGTTTTGATCGTCGCAATCAGTTGCTATTCTATACATCCATGTTGTAAATCCGTGTCATTAAACCATGTGGATATAATGGTCAAAATAGGTGAGAATGAGGGGTAACAGGAACACCAAAAAGAGTGGCGTCCGAGTTTGTGGTTCACTACGAGAGGGCGTCATCCCGAGAAACCACGGTCATCTAGTAGATGAACAACTAGCACGACATAGTTGGATTCACCCTCGCTTGAGCTCCGATGCATGCTGGTGGCCGAATCCATGGGCATGTTGTTGGAGTGCGGGCACAATTTTTATTTTGAGTTTGTACTCGTTTTTACACTGACATAAGCAATAGGAAGTACCTTCTGGAGTTCCTTTACTGCTGAGCTAAATTGGGTTATGGCTTTACCATTTTGGCCACAGTCCATTTGTGTGGTTCTGACTTAGCTCAATCCTTGGTTCCTAGTATGCAGATATCATTGACGTGGGTATGTAAAGTGCACGCATAGCAAGTTGTGTGGCATGTTGGTATCAATAGTAATTGTTTTTGATCCGTTATACACAGTTTCCCATCTTGTGTGGCATGTGCTTTATTATCAATTTAAACTGCCTTCATTATAATACCCCTACTCTCTGAGCATGCATATAATTTTTTCGTCCTCTTTGCCTAATTTAGTGCCACTGTGCACCCTTCGTCTGCACCATGCCAAGTGCCAGTGCCTTCATGTGCACCGCCACCATTGATTATTCCTTCATGGATAGCCACTCGAACTCCTCTACCACTCTGCAATCGCCCCACCAGCAGCAAAGTCAGAGGCAGTGACAGTGGGCCGCACTCAAGCACACCTTCCGATCAGGACATCGCTAGACCTTCATCTGTGGGTGCTGCAAGCCCGTCATCCATGGGCCGCTGCACTAGCGGCGCCATCATCACATCCACCAGGAACATATGGACACGCTAAACAATGCTTCATCGAGTTTTCCAGCATGTTGACATGGGATTAGATGATGAAGATGACGAGAAAAATCTCAACTCCCCTATTTTCTCTGTTCTCAGAGCAGAGAAAATAATGTTATCATTGTTTCAATCTCCCATGACAAACAATCGAGCTTCCATGATGGTAGTCTGCCAGTTTAGGCATTTCAGGTGTGAAATTGCCAGTTCCACACCTAAATCTAAACTAACAATAAAATTTGCTTTCTTTAAACAATCACAATTCTAAAATGCTCATCAAGAAGGTCAAGGTACGAGAAGTTGCTGGTACTCCACCAAAATTCCAGAATCATCACTCCAATGACATAGGTAACCTAGAGCATTGTTAGTGAACATCAGGTCCTTATTCAGATATCGTGGCCATCAAGAGCAAGATCACATTCAGTTCATTCCCAGTGCGTCTCACTCCCTAATTGGTAATTGCTTGATGTCATGAGTGAATGTTTCTCTCATCTTGGTGTGCACTAACTAGCATAAGAATGTGTTGGGGGCGTGGATATATTGACAAAGATGCTAGCACAGAGACATCTACAATGAATGCTTGATTCAATTTCAAATACAACAGTGCGTCATATATATAACCAGATAAAATGGCCAAGCGTGGGTCATTTATAGCAGGGCAGTTATTAGAAGACACATAGCTATGGCTTTAATTTTGCCCCTTTTTCACGACTTGTTTTTTGCAAATAGAATGGAATATATTCTAGGATATTACATTCTTTGCAAGGAAACAGTAGTGATAGCTGTCAGATCTTATTACGTGCTTCAATAACTATTTAACCACGACTCTACACTTGAGACTTTACATGGAAAAGGACATTGTTCATCAACTTGAGGCTTGGCTTGGCACATGAAGTTTCAGAATCACATCTTCGCTTTATTCCAAATTACCCAAAGGCATCCAAATATAACTGGCGCATTTTCCTCCAAAGTCAAATTTCCACCAGCATGCAAGCACATATTAAACTTAACGCTTGGCATCCGTTTCTCCCTGCATGATTCCTATTCACAATCATAATGTTACACGTGTTTCTCATGAATGTAAAGGTCATGTGTTGAAATTAATGCAAATGTCGATATATATGTATTGTTTTTGTGTTGCTAATCAAAACAACAATAATATTGGTTAATAATTTTTGTCTATTTTTATGCACCTCCTCTAAAGCAACATCCTTGTGTATTTACATGAAAAGCCTCATTTTTTTGTCTGGTATGGTACTCTGTCTCAAGTTTATAGTATTTGAGTTTTGTATAGTATCAACCATTGACTTGAGTAGATCGACTAGATGAAGGATCAATGTGGTATTTTTTTTTATTTTGTCGTGGTATTGTGAAGCAAAATATAACATCTTTTATGATGTCAATAACATTAACTACAACTTTTCATGATACTATCTTTTCCAGTAATATTAGACCAGTGAATCATTTATTAGTTCTGCAAAAATTTCTGAACATTTTAAATATATATAATATATATATATATATATATATATATATTTGTAAATCTTTATGAAATTATAATGAATGTGGTGTCTACTATTATCAACAGTGCTGATTAGTTGCTACATAATTCATGGTTAGACATTTCAAGTTTTGTCTGAATTTCTATTGTTTATCTTTTTCTAGCGCATCATTTGTACCAATTAACATTTAGTTTTTGTACGTTATAGCCTCCAATTATATAAGATATAATTCTAAAACTTGTCTAAGCAAAATATGACTCACGAAATGTCTACTGTTCTTTCAAGCATTGTACAATGTCATATTGAGAAAAGATAAATCCATATGAACTAAAGATAGCAAGTTACAATACTAGCAATGGAGCAAGGAGATAAACCGAGGTGGGCAGTTCCAATGGTGCAGAAAAAAACAGTACACAAAAAGTAATAATAATAATATATTTTGTTTTTAGGAAAAAATGTCTTAATTATCATGCTCGGCTGAGGGCACTGAGAGCACTTGTCTCTGTACTTGTCCACTGAGCACTTGTCGACAGGTGGAGAAGTACTTCTCATCTGTAACTGTAGCATTAGCTGCTGATTGTCCTTCTTCTAGCTGCTGGAGACACAACATCTGTGCACAGGCGCCAAGCGTCCTGTCTCATCCTCCTCAATGGGCGCCATTATAACATGATCCAACACCCTCATTATCTTTTGTGTTGGTGGTGCACTGATTCGGCACCCATGTGTCTCGCTCTATATATTTGTTCATTTGCCACACCTAAAAATGCCCATCGTCAGTATTGGCGCAATGGGGCCAGGACCAACTTAATTTAATGCTATTATGAAAAAAAGGCAGAATGTCGTGAGAGCCTACCTTCAAACTTCTGTCTCAATAAGTAGGCCATTGATGTCACGATTCTGTTTTAGACAACTATGTTTTAGCCGAATGTGGGTTTTAGTAGTACCATAAAAAATGACACAATTGATGACTTGATTTAGGCAACATAATGCTGTTTTTATTACTCTGTATGTGAAAAGTGATCGCCGGCCAGGTCCATCAGGCAAAATGTGCACAACAGTTATAATGATCATTTTTCTAAACAGTACGTGAAGCAAACAAACTATCAACACACATGGTTTACTCATCACCTGAACTTTTTTTTGATTTACAACAAATTAATTTATGAATTTATTTATGACTAATAAAAAATGTGGTTTTTAGGTGCCTCTTATTATTTTTTTCAAAGGACAGTTTAATAATTATGTAATATGAGAGGATGCATGGTAAATACAGGTTTTTTTAAACATGGATCAAGTGTTTCATAGGGCGCAAGCTTTCTTGCTGGGACTAAACGGCATACTTGTACACGCATACTCCCTTCATTCACTAGTGCTGTGTCTTGTACCTTGTCTGCTCGCATTTGTACAGGCCCAACACAAATAGCAGCTTGTCTTGGCCCAAGGCTCAACGCCGAAGCCCATGAGCATTTGCATTAGCGTGCTGTTGTGTATCAGCCGAGCAGTTATTGGCCTGCTGTCGTGTTTTTGGGTACAACGCTTTCATCGAGATCAACAGCTTTGGTTTTGGTTTCTTCATCGAGATTGCGTTGATGAACATGGCCGAGTACAAACTGGTAGGACTCATCACCGTTTAACGTCCACGCCGTCTGCCCAGCGTACGTGAGTGCCAAGAACCTAGAACCCACAACAATCACTGCAAAAATGACAGGCAAGACAAGATGAGGTCGAGCTCGACATCAAATGTCCGATGATTTGAGCAGTCCATGGAAAGGGAGGACCTGCCCTGGTTGCATGCCCATACATAGCACGCACAGCCCCATGTTCATATTAAATGCAACCCAATGGCTAGAAAAGCCATGTTAGAAACTGGTATGCCTTTCTTGAGCTTCAGTCTATCAGACTGGATCGTCCACAGATGATTCAATATTTTTTGGACCACTACGTTTCATTAGCCAGACGTACCCTTGGGCTCTTTTATAGCAATGACAGCACAATTTTTTTTTGTTCTGCGAACAAAATCAGAAATGTTCAACTTGGACCTTCTGTGTTTTTGTCCGCTGTATTTATGCCCGTGCTTTGCACTGGAGTCATCATAATTTTTTATTTCAACCTTGGGATTTGGACATGGACGTGTGAGTTTTGAGGACTTCATATCGGACATGGACACGTACGTGGATCCAGTCTTCGTATGGTAATTGGGTAGGACGTGTGGACAAGTGAGGTTCGAGTGGAGTATGATTTGTATCATCAGAGACATACATGAACACGTGAGTAGCGGTCAAGATTTGGTATCGCTGGTAGATGATGACTTTAAAGTATTTTTAGGTGAAGAAAAAAGACGAGAAATACCCTGACTTATTGTCTACCTGGATCATGCTTACGTGCTTATCTAATTAATAAGTCTCAAAACGTTGCAATCCATGGAATGATTGATTTTGGAATCTTGTCCATTAATGAAAGGCGATGCCAATATCATGGAAGCACATAACTGTCCATTTCAATAGCTTTCAATGGAAGCACATGGAAAGCTTGGTGACGTGGCTCAGCTAATAGTAGCCGGTAATAATTTATTAGTAATAATTATGTCCCTAATATGCAGCATGTAGCTGAATCATGGATATACATAGCTTTTAATGGAAAGCTCGGTGATGTTGGAATTCGTAAGCTTCACTCGTCTTACACAACTATAAGTTGCATGCAAGAGAGGTGAGGTTCCAAGCTCTTGATCGATATAATAAGGAGCCAATAGCCCTATTAGTTTTGATCGTCGCAATCCCATAGTTACTATTGTATACATGCATCCATGTCATCAATCCGTGTCAATAAACATGAGAATGTGTGGCAACAGGAAAACAGAGCAGCGATGGACGGGACATGATGGTTCACTTTCAGAGGGCATCATCCCGTGATAATTTGATTTGGGTATGGGCTTTGCCGCTTTGGCCACAATGCACATGTGTGGGTCTTAACCTAGCTCAATCCTTCGTCCTAATGTGGGTATGCCATTGATTGTGGTACGCATAAACATAGTAATGCATTTATGTCTGAAGTCAACTCATGTACATGCATGTCCTTCGCTCATTGACAAGGAATCATTATTTATATCAGTTATTTTGTTTCTGATCGATTTCTTATATACAATTTTCACTCTTTAAAAATCAATTATTGACACATTCCACCTATATGGATGAAAACGGTACGGAAATGTCTGGAACCATATCATTTTCTACATTTGACCTAGTCGAAATTGTATTTTCATAGAAATTCGAATTCGGTTCAAAATTCGGAATAGCTAATTCGAAATCGGAACGAAGATTGTTTAGATGTTTTTGGACCGTTTTCTACTTTTCAATTTTAATTCTGAATATCCTAAATTCGGAAACCAAATTCGTAATCCAAAATTTTGGTTCACGTATCAGCTTTTGAAACACATCAGCTACTAGTTGGAATAGGTATGGAGGGAGTGCGTCACCCAGGTTTTGTAGCATTTTGATAAAACTGACACATTATGGATTCATGAGCTTTTGCTGCACTGCAGGTGGTTTTGGAATATACAGATGTGGAAGGCATGACCAAAGCAAAGACAGGGATGCATGGGCCCTGTTCTCCCGGAGGACAAGTTCAATGCTGAGCAGTATGACTGAATGTTGTAGAACCTATTCTAGAGTTCCATATCACCGCAGAATGTAGTGATTTTATTTTTGAGAACTAGAACAGTTTTCCCTAGCGGATTTGAATCTTATCTAGTTATAAGTTCTTTGCTGGATCAGTTATACCTTATAAGTGATAAGTTCTTTGCTATTTATTCATTATATATATTGTTTGCTCCAATTAACAGATTCCATTGTGTTTCATTTGCTGTTTATCCTTGGTCCAATGTTTCTCAATTGACAGCAGGTGCCATTGTGGTGCTCAGATGGAAAGAAATCGAGGGATTTGTGGCTCCTAGTTTAAAGTATGTTGTTGCTGCTGCTGCTGAGAAAACATTGAATATCCGTATGCTCGCCTGGATGTTGGTTTTGGACATTGGGTTTATCGAACTTCGGCAAGTGTATACTTTATTTAGGACCCTCACTAGTACTGAACTGACCTGTGGGCTTCTTGTACTATGAGTGATGCTATGTTTCATGACGAATATTCAATGTTGTCATCATGGGGGGAATTTTGCAGGGCTCCCCCACTGCACTCCACAGGCAGAGCTATAGTATCTGGACTGAGCCTCAAAAGGTATTGTCACTAATAGTGAGTTAGTGACCCAAAATCACTCATCTTTAATTCCATATAAAAAAATATAGTCGAAAATTTTGTCTTCCACCTTCACTAATTTTGCATTGCTTTTCTCTAGCAAAAGGTGACCATGAACTTTCAGCTCGGAGATAAAGGTCCATGTTCTCTTTTGGTGTTGGTTCTTAAAATTTTTTATATTCTTTCAGCAGTACTAGTTCTTAAGTGTAGCCAAGGTAAACTAGTAATATATAACAATGGTAACAATGCCATTTTTGAGGATTTAGGAGCATCAGTGAATAGCTACACAGTTCGTTGAGTGCTACGTTACAACCAGGTACCGCGAACTTAAGCCACACCCAAGAGTGTCTCAACAGACTATCTTGTACAAAGTAGAAAGAGATGGAGCCACTAGAGATGGAAAAACTTGTGCCACAAACATCCATGGTCGTCCTCTTTAGCGAAATGCTCTTCTCCCGACACTACTCATTCCATTGTATAGCTGCTCTGCAGCTTTGCAAATTCGCATGGATGCTGTAGAAGAATACATAGCTAGACAAACAAGAGGGCTTAATAAGCTACTTGTGAGGCTTGAGGCAATATATAATGGTGTGCGCAGAATAGTGGGTGGCTGATTTTCTTATTACATTTACAGCAAAGTGGACCAGCACTATTGCTCACTCATGCTGCCCTTACAAAGTTGAGCCACAAATTTAAAAGAGTGCTTTCAAAAAGAAAAGAAATGAACAGGTGAAACTATACTTTGACATTTTACTGAAACTGAACTGAGGGCGGCTATCGGGAAAGTCATCGAATACGGGGAGTGTGTATCAAGAGGACAACAAGTATGTGACGTCGAAACTTTTTCTCGGATCAGAGTAGACCATGGAAACTAACTTCATCTACATGTCCAAGAAACGTGGACAATTCGAAACATATATGGTTATAGATATGCAAAGAACTACTTATTTCCAATCATATCTCTTTCGAACGGGAGACACCTAACTGTTTACATGATGCACGACCATGATACGGAAAGAGAGGTTATACCTTTGGTGGCGGTAAAGTCAGGCTAGTGGAGCCGTAGCGGGTTGGTGTAGTGGCGAGGTGATGCGGTGCAGGCAGACCGACAGCGGTGAGTTCGTCTCTGCAAAACCACCCCTGCGCGGTGAAGTTTCCAAAACCTGCAATAAAACAATGACACGATGGCCGACAACCACGTTTATATCCAAAGCACGATGACCGACAACAACATACATAGGTTTAATCCATGCTCGTGAGGAACCAAAATGGGGCACTACCACTAACAATACCACTACAACTACCACTACCATCTCTACTCGTTCATACCTTGATAGTGTCGGCAAAGCTCCGAAGCGTCGACGAATCAACGGTGGGCCTGGGTCTCCTCCTCATCCTCTTCCTCCTCTCCTCCTCCTCCTCCCCGCAACATGGGGCCAGGGTCCGACGGCGGGCGGCAGGCGGCGACGTCAGGCCGGGGGCGCTCCTCCTCGCCTCCTCCTTCACTTCCTCCTTTTCCTCTCTTCCTCTTCCTCCTCTCCTTCTCCCCCTCCTCCTCCTCCTCCTCCTCTCCCTCCTCTCCTCCTCTCCCTCCTCCTCTTCCTCCTCCCCTCCTCTCCTCCCGGCGGCATGGGGCCTGGTGGGCGGCAGCATGAGTCGGCGCCCGGGCGGGCGCCCCCTCCTCTTCCTCCACTCCTGCTATCCTCCCGGGGGCGTGGGGCCGGGCGGGCGGTATCGGGAGCCGGCGGCCGGGCGGGCAGTGGCGGCGGAGGGTGGGGCGGGGCATGCGAGCGGTGGCGACGGCAGCCGGCGGGCGAGCGGCGGGGAGTGCATGTGTGCGTGTGTGCTGGTTGATCTTAATAATCAAAATGTATTGTCTAACTAATAGTGAGTTAGTCACCCAAAATCACTCATCTTTCAGTCCATTAAAAAATGTAATCGAGACTTTTGTGTTTCACTTTCAGAAAATGCATTTTTTTTCCTCTAGCAACAGATGACCAGGAACTTCCAGCCAGGAGATAAAGGTCCATGTTCCCTTTTGGTACGGTGTCGGTTCTTCAAAATTTTTATATTCTTTTAGCAGTACTAGTTCTTAAGTGTAGCCAAGGTGAACTAGTAATATATAACAACGGTAACATTCTCATTGTTGAGGAGTGAGGAGCAGTGAAGCTACACAGTTCGTTAAGTGCTGCATTACAAATAAGTACCACGAACTTAAGCCGCACCAAAACTTCCCATCAGACTATCTTATACAAAGATAGAAAGAGATGGAGCCATTAGAGATGGAAAAAGTTGTGCTACAAACATCCATCGCCGTCCTATTTAGCGAAATTCTCTTCTCCCGACACCACTCATTCCATTGTATAGCTGCTTTGGAGCTTTGCAAATTGACATTGATGCTGTAGAAGAATACATAGCTAGAGAAACAAGACGGCTTAATAAGCTACTTGTGAGGCTTGAGGAGATATATATAATGGTGTGCGCAGAATAGTGGGTGGCTAATTTCTTATTACATTTACAGCAAAGTGGACCAGCACTATTGCTCACACATGCTGCCCTTAAAAGGGTGAGGCACAAATTTAAAAGAGTGTTTCAAAAGGAAGTGAACAGATACATCTATATATGCCTTGACATTTTACTGAAACTGAACTGAGGGTGGCCATCGGGGAAGTCTTCGAATGCGGGACTTGATTGGGTGGAGGTTAGAGACTTAGGGATAATAAAATATTGTTCCATTTTCATTGTTCTGTTATTATCATGATTTTTTTCTGTCCTATGGATTTGATTGATTGGGTGAAGGTTGGAGACTTAGGAATAATTATTAAATATTGTTCCGTTTTCTTTTTTAGTATTCAGTTTTTTAGCTTTTTTATACATGGAAAACTGTTTATTTAGTCGTTATCTATACCATTGCCGTATATGTGCTTCATCATGTATTCTTGTCATCGGCTTGAACAGCCCCTGCTATAATAAACTCCACGCAAGAGCATCTTACTGGTGTCGTGGCTCTAGTTTAACAGCACCATGGGACACAAATCCGACAGGAGTGGTGACATCTCGATTAAGCTCTTGGAGTGGCGGCTGGCATACTAATGTCCATCTCCGGTCATTTTTGCAAGAGCATCCTAATTAACTAGGCTAAATCTTACATAAATACCATATTCGAGGTGCACTGAGGTCACACAATCCACAAAGAGTGCTGCATTTTAACCTGGTTCAACGAGCTTTGTTTGGTTCAGCAGATGGGTTATTTAGTAAAATGGGTGGGAAAGCCAATGGGTCCCATTTTGGTCGGTACCTGTTGCAGAGTAATTAATATCCGCTATTTGTTTGGTAGATCGGAGAGAGCTCCACGTGAGAGTAAGCAGAGCTACTCATTCCATCTCTCTCGCTCAATCAATCACATCCACGTGTTACGTATAAGAACAGGCCGGCTTACAAAACAAGTCTCTCCGCTTCCACACACAACTAATTAGTTTGAGTTATTGTGTTTCCAGTATAGCCCATTGCATATATATAGAAGTATCTGCTTTCTGCATAGAAGCTCCACGCTAGCATTTCCACACGACATTAAAATTTTGGCCATACAAAAATAATTATATTTTTATACATAGGAATGGCAGGCATCATGAAAAGAGGGTACATTGTTTGGCAAAAAATCCATTTTGTTGCGTTTTTCATGGTCTACGACGGGAAGAAGTCTGGTACCCATGGGAAGTAGTCGAGCTCCACCGATTGCCCAACCACCGATGAGAGTGACTAGCTCACCACGACCGCCGGCAGCATCGCTTTGATGAACATGGCCGAGTACTCTGGGCGCAGCACAAACTGGTAGGGCTCATCACCATTGACGTCCACTCTGTGGGTCAGGTTGTCCATCTGCGTGGCGTATGTGAGCGACAAGAAGATGGTTCGAGAGGAACGTGATGTGGATCTATGGTGTAGATGCTGAAGATCGGGATGGTGAACGTCCTCTCCACCATGATCGGCGATCTCGTGTTAACATGAAGCTCACCGTACCATGGACTTGCTGTGAACCATTAGGCTCGCCACAGACGACAGACCTGCAACAGTCACTTCAAAAATGACAGGCCAGACAAGAGATGAGCTCGAGCTCAAGATCAAATGACCCATACATGGTTTTAGCAGCCCATGCCTAGCACGCACGGCCCCAAGTTTATATTGAATGCAACCCAACGGCTAGAAAAACCATGCCTATCTCGAGCTTCAGTCTATCAGACTGGATCGTCCACGGATGATTCAATATTTTTTTGACCACTACATTTCATTAGCCAGGCTTATCGATCGGTTGCACGAATTAAATACAAAGTACTCCTGCATGGAAAACAGAGCAAAACTATTTTTGTGTTGTTGTTTTGCAAACAAAATCAGAAATGTTAAACCTGGACCTGCTGTTTTTTTCCACTATATATATATATATATATATATATATATATATATATATATATATATATATATATATATATATATATATATCTCCGTGCATTGTACCGGGGTCATAACTTTTCAATTAAACCTAGGTAATCGGACGTGTACATGTGAGGTTCATGGACTTCGTATCAGACACGTACACATGATCAAGTATTCGTATTGTAATTGGGCAGGACGCGGGCAAGACGAATGAGCTCCGAGTGGAGTATATGACTTGTATCGGACACAAACACGTGAGTTCCGACTAGAGTATGATTTATATTGGACACGAACACGTGAGTATGGGTCCAGATTTGGTATCACCGGGTGGATTATGACTTAAAAGTATTTTTAGGCGTAGAGAAAAAGAAGAGGAATACCCTGACTTCATGTCTACTTGGATCATGCTTACGTGCTTATCTAATTAACAAGTCTCAATACGTTGCAATTCATGGAATGATCGATTTTGGAATCGTGTCCATTAATGAAATGCGATAATCACATCATTAATGCACATAACTGTCCGTCTCAATAACTTTCAATGGAAGCACATCGAAAGCTTGGTGATGTGGCTCAGCTAATAGTCTTGGTAATAATTATTAGTAATAATTATGTCCGTTTCAAACAGCTTACATATGTAGGCTATTAGTTGAATCATGGAAGCACATAGTTTTCAACGATAATACCGTAGCCTCTAGCTATCAGTTGCTACATGTAGCATGCACGTCGTAATTCTTCGTAAGTTTGGTGATATGGCTCAGTGCAGCATGAAGTGTATGCATAGTATCTTTTAATCTAGCAAGAAGCATAGTGGCTCTACAAATCATATGGAGGCTGGTCAAGAGAGTACTACTATATATGTTGTGTGTTGTGCACTGGCTATGGGCATTCCTTCATGGATGGGCTGAATTCAATATGGGCTTTGGGACATCTTAGGTTTGCCCAGCTGAATACTTATAGTCATATATATATATGCTATTGAGATGGCAAGGTGGGTTCCTAGTCTCAAGTTGCATGCAAGAGAATTGAGGTTGTTCAAAGCTCTTGATCTATATAAGTGCGCAGCCAGTTGCTCTTGGTTATATTCACTAGTCTTGTGGCCCAACTAGTAGTTTTGATCATCGCGCATCCCATATATGGTTGCTATTGTATACATGCATCCCTGTCGCAAATCCATGTCAATAAACATGAGAATGGGTGGCGACAGGAAAACCGAACAAGGATGGACGGGGCAAGGTGGTTCACTTTGAGAGGGAACCGCCCCGGCAGAAGTTGATTTGGGAATGGGTTTTGCCACTTTAGCCACACTCCAATTTTGTGGGTGTGACCCGGCTCAATCCTTCATCCCTAGTGTGGGCATGCCATTGATTGTGGTCCACATAGAAATAGTATGGCATTGATGTCTGAAGTCTACTCATGTACATGCATGCCATTGCTCTTTTACTCGTTGACAAGAAATCATTACTTATATCAGTTATTTTGTTTCTGTTTTATTATTAACATTATTCCCTGTTTCAAAATCAATTATGGACACATTCCACCTACAGGGACGAAAATGGTACGAAAATATCATGTACCAAACCGCATCGTTTTCTACATTTGACCCAACCTAACTCGTATTTTCAGACAAATTCAAATTCAGTTAGAAATTCGGAACACCAAATTTGAAATTGGAACAAAAAACTGTTTAGATGTTTTTTGACCGTTTTCTAGTTTTCTACTTAGTTTGCCAAAAGGAAACATGCCCCTGGATAGGGAGTGATCCTAAAGTGTGGATGAATAAATAAATGTGCGGACATATCAGTATACATATACAAATAAATAAAGAGATGACAAAATTCAGTGAACTCAAATCTTTATTAACTCTGAAAAATTACAAAGTACACGTTCCCATAAAATTTACATCATATTGCTCCTAACACATCTGACTAACATGTCGACATGTAGTTCTTGGTTCCTGTGGCCTCCTGAATCTGCCAGTTAATTACATCTGCGTATCGTACCGCAGAAGACCTGCGATTAAGTTGCGATGATGATCGTATCTCCGGGTCTTGAGTGTTCTAATCTCCAAGTAATAAGAACATAATATTAAATGACAATACAATTTCCACTATACTGCCTCATTGATCAATGGTGTATGCTATCCGCGTCCTCGTCAGTCATGGAGTTTGGAATGAAGTTGGTGAAAGTGCTCGGCCTCGTCGGTCGCGATCAAATAAATGTCCCTGCCTTGTTGGTCTGGATTTAACATCTCTAGCCTCGTTAGTCACGGAGTAACCTAGTAATTTATTTTCCTAGCCTTATCAGTCTAGAAATGACTTCACTATAAATGCATCTGACGTATAGACGGTCTCAAATTTGATTTTTGCATAGAGACCACAAAGCCTAATCACCATAGGGGTTGGTGTGCGTGTGTGTTGAGCGTCTGCGTTGTACTGTGTAATTCTAAAAAATAGTCATCCAAATATAGTCATCTTCTATTACGAATTTTTTGTTAGCCAAAAATAGAAGACGAGAATGACTCTCTAAACCGTCTATGAGATATAGAAATACTGCTAGAGAGTGAAAAGATATATAAACGATTTTTACGCAAATAACTCTCTAAATAATAATTTAGAGAGTGATATTTAGAAAGACGATTGGAAATGCTCTTAGTTGCTACATGTAGGCTGCACGTTGGAATTCTTCGTAAGCTTGGTGGTGTGGCTCAGCGCAGCATGAAGTGTACGCATAGTAGTTGTTATTCTATCAAGAAGCATATTGGCTCTACAAATCATATGGAGGCTGGAGTACTACTATATATGATGTGTTGTGCACTGGTCGTAGGAATTCTTCATTGATGGACTGAATTCAATGTGAGCTAATTTGGACTATCGTAAGTTTGCAGGAGGTTTGCCCAGCTCAATACTTCATCCATATTACACAACTATAGTCTATATATACGCTATTGAGATGGCAGGATGGGTTCCCAATCTCAAAATGCATGCAAGAGAGGTCAAGTTCCCAGCTCTTGATCGATATAAGCAACCAGTAGCTGTTGGTTAGATTAACTAGTATTGTGGCCCGGCCTACTTGTAGTTTTTTATCATCGCAATCCCATAGTTGCTATTGTATACATCAATGTCATCAATCCGTGTCAATAAACATGAGAATGGGCGGCAACAGGAAAACGAAGCAAGGATGGACGGGACAAGTTTGTTCACTTTTGAGAGGGCATCGTCCCAGAGAAGTTGATTTGGGTATGGGCTTGGCCGCTTTGGCAATATTCCATTTTTGTGGGTCTGACCCAGCTCCATTCTTCATCCCAAGTATTGTGCATGCCATTGACTGTGGTACACATAGACATAGCAAGTTGTGTTCTTAGGATGCATGAAAAGTAAGGTTCCCAGGATATTAGAAGGAAGCAGCATCCTTTAGCTCTGAAGTTAACTACATAGTTCATCTTTTCCTCTGAGCTATTAGTTTCGGTGGTTAAATAGATGTTATTCACACATTTCAATCTTAGCTGCCAGGCCTTCCTCGGTTCTTCTTGTGGTACATCCTTTTCATCAAATAAATGCTTCAGGGCGGCCCTGGTGCAAGCGGTAGAGCTTTACCGCCTGTGACCAAGAGGTCCAGGGTTCGAGCCCCAGCCTCTGCACATTTGTGCGGGAAAGGCTGCGGACTATTTCCCTTCCCCAGACCTCGCAGTGCGGGAGCCTACGGCACTGGGTACGCCCTTTTTAGGGCAAAATTAATGCAGACATATGGCATTAGTGTGGCTGCATTGCTGGACCAAGTGTCTGCTCAAGTATGTGTACTTCAGGAATTCGTGTAAATGTTATACCTTAATGCAATGAAGCAAAGTTCGCTTGCGTTTTCGAGAAAAAAGTTGAAGTAGATTATTGACAACCCCTACGCCACACAATGATTAAAATGATGCTCATCTGTTTATTTTACTTGTTGTCTTTAACAAAATGATATGAGTCTTGTATTTTACTGACCTCTGGACTATCAATATCGTTGTGATTTGCACTATCGGGTAGTTCTTGATGGCATGTGCATCCAACTTGTGTGCATCATGTCGCCCGATGAAATGTCGCCTGCTAGTATCAATACTGATTGTTTTTTATCCCATCTTGTGTAGCATGTGCTTTATTATCAAGTTAAACTTCCTGCATATAAAATGTCAGCCTGCATATAACTTTTTTCGTTATCTTCACTAATTTATTGGCTATATATATGTAACTCTGTATTTTCAGCAAAGAAGCATAGTTAAAGGAACTTCTGTTGATCTAAATCAGTTTACACTTGTAGTAGTGATTAATTTGGGGGTAGCTCACTAGGCCAAATGCCACTGAAAGATAAGTCGAACTGACGGCTAGAATCTGGCTTGCTGACACGTACAACATAGACCAAGACAATCCATACTCAAAGTTGAATTCATAAGTTTCTTTTTGAAGGACTAGCAATTCCATATCAGTTTGATTAGTTCAATATGACATCATAAATTTTAAATAGTTTGACAACATTATGCATGGAGATGAAATTGTTGTATCATATTCACTATGCCAAACAGCACAAAGGACACCCTAACAATGAGTACGTGGAATTGTGACAAATCTTGAAGGTATGATTAGGGACACATGTACATGGTCCGTGTCTTTGATGAGTCACTACCATGGCATGTCGGCAAAACAGTAAGATTACAAACTAGTGTACACGGGCACATCTCGGAGTGGCGCACCATGCCACCGTGGTTAGAGGGCAAAACATGAATGTCGGTGACAAGGTCGATCACCGAGCTGACTCATTTGGTTGAAACGCAACACTGATATAAGACCACCCGTAAATAGGAGAGCCAAGTCCGGACCCACCCGGATCCCATAACAACATTGTTGGTCCCCCCCCCCCTCTCTCCTCTCTCCTCTCTCCTCTCTCCTACTACACCATCCCTTCTCCTCGAGAGCCACCTCCTGTCTCTTGTGTCCTCCTCCCCATTTCTCCAAATAGATCTGTCCGATGGCATCTCCTTTCTCTATATCTTGCCAACACAATCTCCTTCCCTACCTCGGTGGATATCATGTAACTGTTCAACACTAGTTCTGGTGATCGGAATGTCAATTCAAAATATATATGTGAATTTAAAACAAATATTTGAGGCACTAAATAAATTCAAATAATAAAGTTATCAATAGAAAAATGTTGATTAGCTTGGCCACTACAACTTTGTATTAACTATATATGTAAACATTCAAGGTGGTTTAGAAATTCTAAATTTTGAATTTCAAATATTAACAATCAGGCATATGTACCATTTGCGGCGATTAATATTCAGGCTTCATTTTCGGCCTCCAAACAATAATTGTAAGGTGCACTTCTAAACCTTGTACAACCAAAGTATAAGGACTCATGGAATTTTCATTTCTTTTTCATGCAGTGTACTAGTCCTATACGGAAAAAATACTTCAGCATGAGGACGTACAGTACCATGTATATATAGCATCCGGTGAACAGTACAGCACCTGGTGAACTGTACCACCTCATCTCTCAAGGTGTAGTTGCACAATCAGGCATGTGGACAAGGACTGTCTCATCTGCACATAGAGCAACAGCTCCTCATTGATCTTTTGCTGGAGACTGGACACACAGTATCATCCCACATCAAGCCGTGGCACCAAGTGTCCTTTCTAATCTTCCTCAATTAATATATTGTACCGTGATCCAGCACACACTCATTATCCATTGTGGTGCATTGATTGATCTGTGCCGATGCCTCATACGTGTGCTTTTGTGATATATATGTGGCAATCATGCCTCACAACCATGAGGATGTTGAGGTCCAAATTCCAAATAGATGAGAATGAGTGGCAATAGGAAAACCGAGCAGAGATAGACATGACATGGTGGTTCATTTTGAGAGGGCATCATCCGAGGAGGGACATGGTCGGCAAGCAGATGAGTAGCACAACCAAGTTGGTTGCATCCTATCCACGCTTCAGGTCCCTTACCGATTCCTCCTGTCACACACCTGTCATCAAGGAAATATTTGAGCACAGCCTATGGCCTCTCCTGCTACTCCAATGCTATTTGGTTCAGGGATGCTCACGGAAGTAAGAAGTCGTGCAACATTTCGCACTGTATAGGATGAGGCCAAAGTTGAACGCTGGGAGGACACATCACTATTAGAAAACCTAAATATTCATGTCGGTTTCTCTTCGCCCAACAGGAAAATAAGTAATCTTAGTTTCTCTGGTAGTTTTGTACAGAAGTTAAACCAAACAGGACCCAACCTATCAGAGAAACTTCTGTTTGGCCTTGACGAGCATCTGACTGATCAATATGTGAAGAAGACCACTGAAGAATGTTTAGTTTTGCATCAAGTACAGTGAAAGACAGTAATACTCACATGATGTAATGGCCACGAATATGAAGGAGATGTAGTTGTTAGAATATGGACATTTTGAGATTGTGAAGTTACCCCACCGGCCCTATAAATAATATGAAGTTATAGTAACTGAATTAACAAGAACTAATATATTATGATCCCAACCTTTCTCACATCAAAATGAGTCCTGAGGGCCACTATTGCCGGTTAGTAACATTTTGAGATCCCAACCTTTCTCACATAAAAAAATGAGTCCTTGGGGTCAGTATTGCCGGTTATTAACATTTTGATTCCATGGTTTTTGTTGAACTAGTTTGGCCTGTCCGTTGCTGTGGGCAATTAAAAATGTATTAATCAATTTGTGCTTATGATAATTATTCATCCTCTTAAAATGCTCCATTAACACATGCATGTTTCCTTGCTTGACGCACAATATTAATAGACTGATAATATCTTTGGGCAAAAAATGGTCATATAAGGTACCTTATATGACCATTTTTAATTAGTCATATATATATATATATATATATATATATATATATATATATATATATATATAATCACTCCATGCTATGAACATGAGTAACCCTATTTTCGGGTAGCTTTATTAGTGAATATAATTAAGCTATTTTCGGCACGCCTAGCGAAAACATAAAATGTTTATTTATCGTCAGCAAGCAGCTACTCTTTAAGATGTTATATCAATCCCTAAACTGCCCCGAGCATATATATATATATATATATATATATATATATATAGGAGTATAGGAGTATGTGCGACCATGTATATGCACTGATGCTGCACCATCCAGGTACAGTGGAGATGCACAGCTGCACGAGTTGCTTTTATCTTGTCAGCATTGGCCATAGTGTAATGCATATATAGGCGCTCGCGCCTAGGTTCGGCAAATGGATCCTACACACTACCATTTGATCATCACGACATTGAGGCTGATATTGTTATGCTCGGCTATAGAGGGTCCTTATTGTAGGAATGGGATGCAACATGGAAAGGGTGTAAGAGCAATGAACACCTAATCACCTTGCCCTCTGGACATAGTGCTGGCCATAGCCTCCGAACATATCCCTGGCCAGGGATCTAAACACAGTGTGATAGCCTCCGTCATGACAAAGCATGTGGAGGCCTGAACATCAACATCCGGCACTGTAGAGGTCAAGATGACAGTGTTGGCTGTGTAAACGATGCTTCCAGCTCTGGACGTAGTGCACGAGTCACAGAAAAAGTTACTGCCCACAGGAGCTGAAAAATGTAACAAACTTGATCCTCCAGGGTGACTCGCTCATGTCTAAACAAACAAAATATGAAGTGTGCATCTTGGAAAGCTGCTGAGAACGATGAATATGCCTTGTATATCTTAAAATACAGTTTACACAGAAATAATGCCACAACTACTACAATAAAGAGCTTCAGTGGCAGCCAATTTATATTTACAAAGGCGGACAGGGAGTGGGCCTTTTTCCAAAAAACGTCATTGTAAATTTGGATTTCTAGAGGCTGCTGTAAATGAAATTCAAGAAATAAAACATAGTAGGCCAGATGAGGGTTAGCCTGGTGAGGTCATCCCTTGGTTAAAACTGGTTCAAAAAGTTCTGCTTGATGCATGATCTGAGATATGGTGTAAATGCATGCCTGTAAGATGCCTGTTGGTGGACGCTGCTTCGAGAAGCTCGTCGTTGTGATGCGGTCATATTATGTGATAATAATTTTTTTTCATGTCTACTTTTCCCAAATCATATACACATGCATGAACATAAATATCTTTATATTTTCTAGAACTCTTAAAAAATGATCCTCTATCATAGAGTCAACTCACCAGAGAACAAAGACAACTGGAGTAGTAAACTAAAGAAAAAATATTAGTAAATGTCCACTTAGATGGCGGCCAAGGATCAGGGCAGGGCACAGGAGAGTAGACACGGTGTCCACTTAGATGGAACTCATCAGCGACGTGCCCAAACGGTGTTCATTTGGATCGAACTCATCACTCATATAAATATCGAACTAGGGCCAAGCCCCTCGACCATCGTTTGCAAATCAATTCTTATTTTATGAAACCACACTTAAAAACTACCTATTTTTGGAAATGGTTGACATAAACCAAAGAACATCTAGGAAATGTTTCAAGTTCCAATTTATTATGTCAAATGCCTCAGAAAAATAATAATTTTCTATTGAATTGTATTAGGCAACCTCCACCACAAACCTATTTTCAGATGGCGACCAATAAATATAGACATTGTGCAAATATTTAATTGTTTCAGAAATTGAATGAAAACAAATTGGACGAAGACACACTTTATGTCAAAATCATAGAATTTTATCAGCATAAAACATTGTAGTTCACATTTTTGAAATGGTTTAATAGCTCTAATATAATGTTGTCTGCATCGGGCAGCTCGGGCAAAGTGCAAACCAAACATATCCTCTCCGTTGTTAACATGTAACAAACCAAAGTTTTGATTGTATACATGTCCTTCTATAAATTGACAATATATACTCTTACTGTGCTGTGGATGGCTGTGACATCAATAAGAACACATTTATACATTGGATATACGCATGTATATATCTAAAATAAAAACTGTTTATTTATTTAAGCAGAGGTTTCGTCCTCTCTCTGCATCACCTGCACGTGTTGTAAGTGCTTGGTTTAGCTAGTATGAGTTCTGTCTCTTCTTTACTATAGCCCGACCCTTTGCATATATAAATAGGAACCTCATCCCCGGCCTTATGCATCAAACATACGCCCTTGCTACCATTCTATCTAGAAAACAGATTGAGCACAGTGAGATGTAGACAAGACTAATATTATATTTATTATAAAAGTCTGATAGGTTTATGCTTGGCGGTAAATGTGCGGTCATTATGGAACTGGGAGGCATCACGGAAACAGGCTACACGTGAAGCTCGGAAACATGGTTCGTCCCTATTTCAATGGTCTTTTGTAGACAACTAGCAAGGCCAGATGATGACATTACAAGGACACCCATAGTGTTCAGTCCTACTTATATCCTGGAGAATTCATGATTCAAATGACTTGAAACACCCATGAGAGTTGGGACTTGTTGGGTGGTCAAGGTTCAGGGCAAAGCACAGGAGACACTGTGTGGACATCAACAGAAATATGGTGGGGAGCGGACCCAATAACATTACAGGATGATCAATTACAGATTCAGGCCACAAAACCAAACATCACAGTGACGGCAAATGTGTGGTCATTATGGAACTGGGGTGCAAAGAAGAAGAGAAATACCCTGACTTAATGTGTCTACTTGGATCCAGCTTACGTGCTTATCTAATTAATAAGTCTCAAAATGTTGCAATCCATGGAATGATCGATTTTGGAATCCTGTCCATTAATGAAAGGCAGTGCTCACATCATGGAAGCACATAACTGTCCGTTTCAATAGCTTTCAATGGAAGCACATCGAAAGCTTCGTGACCTGGCTCAGCTAATAGTCTGTAATAATTTAGTAGTAATAATTATGTCTTTTTCAAACTGCTTACATGTAGGCTATTAGTTGAATCATTAAAGCACGCAGCTTTCAACGGGCCCTGGTCCCCTAGCTATCAGTTGCTACATGTAGGCTGCAGGTTGGAATATGTGTATGTGTGTGTGTGTGCGCGCGCGCTCTATTGAGACGGCAGGATGGGTTCCCAATCTCAAGTTGCATGCAAGAGAGGTGAGGTTTCTGGCTCTTGATTGATATAAGCAGCCAGTAGCTCTTGGTTATATTAACTAGTCTTTTGGCCCTACTAGTAGTTCTGATGGTCGCAATCCCATAGTTGCTCTTGTATACATCTATGTCGTCAATCCGTGTCATAAACATGAGAATGAGTGGCAACAGGAAAACTGAGCAGGGATGGACGGGACATGGTGGTTCACTTTGAGAGGGCATCGTCCCGAGATAAGTTGATTTGACCACATAGACATAGTATGACATTTATGTGTGGGTTTGACCCAGGTCCATCCTTCGTCCCTAGTGTGGGCATGCCATTGATTGTGGTATATATACATAGTATGACATTTATGTCTGAAGTCAGTAACTCACATGCAATTGATCCTTCCTTCATTGACACGGAATCATTACTTATATTCCCTCCGTATCCTAATTAGATGACGTTTTGGACAGCGACACGGTCTCCCAAACACAACTTTGACATCTTATTTTTATAAAAATATTTATAGAATAATGATATATATATATATATATATATATATATATACTTTTATGAAACTATTTTTCAAGACAAATTTATTCATATAATTTTCACATTTGGAATCTCAACAACTTAAAAGTTATTGATGCTTTATATTCCCAATGTTTGACTCAAAGCTTGTCCAAAACGTCATCTAATTATGATACGGATGGAGTATATCAGTTATTTTGTTCCTGATTTCTTATTTACAAATATTCCCTGTTAAAAAGCACTTATGGACACGTGTAATGCTATGGTACATATTTTACTTGCTAGAAGGCAATACCTCAAAAAAATCTGAACCGTCGATTTTTAAAATTTTTACATTAATTAATTAATCTAGAAAAAGAATAAAAGATCTCAAATCCCTTTGATCAAGGAGACAGGATGTGCATGTAGCTCGGTCCTTTTTCATGCGCATGGCCTAAAATTCCTTTCCTTTTGTATGACTCATTTAATAAATAAATAATTAAAAATATATTAAATCCATAAAATGATAACAACTAACATGTTAATTGAGCCAAAAACTTTATTAATATAAAATATATTACATGTTAACACATTATATGATTATGTATATTATACTAACTTAGTTAAAACTATATTATATAATTTAGAGGCTCTTATAATAAAACATATAGGTACAGTAAAGTTTTGTTTATGCACATGAATTTTATGCCATATGTACGTTGTGCACATAAATACACATACGTTAGTTTACATGACTATGATACATGTGCTTTAAAAAATATTAGTTTATTCTAATTAAGTTACGTCATATCTAGAATTGCAAACAATAAAAAGATTCACTATATTTAATAGATCATATATGCATCAATTAGATCTAAAAATAGATTTTATACTTAAAACTTTCCTTATTTGACATATTACCTCCTAGAAAGTAATAGAAGATACTGACCATCCGATCTAATTAAATGAACGGCTCACAGTTATTTGTATGTACCACAACAAAGCCCTATGGACACATTCCACCTACAGGGATGAAAATGGTACAGAAATATCCTGTCCCGAACTGTATCGTTTTCTATATTTGATCTGATCGAATTCATATTTTGAGACAAATTCGAATTTGGTTTGAAATTCGAAATAGCAAATTTAAAATCGGAATGAATACTATTTAGATGTGTTTGGACCGTTCTCTAGTTCTCTACTTTTAATTTGGAATATCCTAAATTCGGAATTCGGTGTAAACCAAATTCGGAATTCAAAAATTTGGTTCACCTATCAGCTTTTGAAACACATGAAGCCACTAGTAGGAATAGGTGGAGGGAGTGCGTCACCCAGGTTTTGTAGCATATGGATAAAACTGGCACATTTTGCATTCATGAGCTTTTGCTGCACTGCAGGTAGTTTTGGAATATGCAGATGTGGAGGGCATGGCCAAAGCAAAGACAGGGATGCATGGGAACCAGGTGGAGTTCCATTGCACAGCAGAATGTAGACATTTTATTTTTGAGAACTAGAACAGTTTTTCCTATTGGTTATAAGTTTTTCAATTGACAGGTGCGCCATTGTGGTGCTCAGATTGAAAGATATCAGGGGACGTGTGGCTCCTAGTTTAAAGTATGCTGCTCCTGCTGCTGAGAAAACATTGAATATCCGTATGCGCGCCTGCATGCTGGTTTTTGACGCTATCAAACTATGGCATGTCTACTTTATTTAGGACAATCATCACTAGTACTCGACTGACCTGTGGGCTTCTGGTATGCTATGTTTCAGATGAATATGCAATGTTGTCATTAAGGGGGGGAATTTGGCAGGGCTCCTCCGCTGCACTCCACAGGTAGAGCTATAGCACCTGGACGGATCCTCAGATCCTCAAAAGGAAGCTCTGCGTCTGTACCTTAATTAAAAAGGGCTCTCTGGATCCTTTTATTTGCTCCTGCTACTCAATAGCTGCACTAAATAGGACCTAATTTTCTCGTTTGTAACATTTTATTGGAGCTGGTTCATCTTAATAATTAAAATTTATTTTCTCACTAATAGTGAGTTAGTGACCCAAAATCACTCATCTTTAAGTCCATTAAAAAAATGTAATCAAAACTTTTGTCTTTCACTTTCACTGTCTGTGGTCTAGAAAATGCATTGTTTTTTCTCTAGCCACGGATGACCAGGAACTTCCAGCTAGGAGATAAATTAAGGTCCATGTTCCCTTTTGGTGTTGGTTTTTCAAATTTTTTATATTCTTTTAGCAGTACTAGTTCTTAAGTATAGCCAAGGTGAACTAGTAATATATAACAACGGTAACATTGCCATTGTTGAGGACTAAGGAGCAGTGAAGCTACACAGCTCGTTGTGTGCTGCGTTACAACTAGGTACCTCGAACTTAAGCCGCACCGAGAAGTCACAACAGACTATCTTATACAAAGATAGAAGGAGATGGGGCCATTAGAGATGGAAAAAGTTGCGCCACAAACATCCATCGTCATCCTATTTAGCGAAATGCTCTTCTCCTGACACCACTCATTCCATTGTATAGCTGCTCTGCAGCTTTGCAAATTCGCATGGATGCTGTAGAAGAATACATAGCTAGACAAACAAGAGGGCTTAATAAGCTGCTTGTGAGGCTTGATGCCATATATAATGGTGTTGGCAGAATAGTGGGTGGCTGATTTTCTTATTACATTTACAGCAAACTGGACAAGCACTATTGCTCACACATGCTGCCCTTAAAAAGTTGAGCCACAAATTTAAAAGAGTGCTTTCAAAAATAAATGAACAGATACAACTATGCCTTGAAATTTTACTTAAACTGAACTGAGGGTGGCCATTGGGAAAGTCTTTGAACGCGGGAATTGATTGGGTGGAGGTTAGAGACTTAGGGATAATTAAATATTGTTCCGTTTTCTTTTTTAGTATTCAGTTTTTTAGTTTCTATTAACATGGAAAAACTGTTTATTTAGTCGTTATCTATACCATTTGCCGTATATGTGCTTCATCATGTATAGTTGTCATCGGCTTGAACAGCCCCTGCTATAATAAACTCCTAGCTCTGCCCCCACCATCAGCCCATGCAAGACCATCTCAGTGGTGTCGTGGCTCGAGCTTAACAGCACTAAGGGACACAAATCTGACATGAGGACCTCCAGTGTATTTTAAAAGCGATCCGTGGGCAGCGCAAATCAAACCGGGGGCGCTGCAGTCTGCAAACCATCATTGACAGTCCTCAAGTCGACTGCTACAGACGGTTTGGACCAACGAGATTAAAATAAGCAGCTGCTATAGCTTGTGTCTGGTTCAGTAAAATGGGTGGGAAAGCCAATGGATCCCTTTTTGGTGGGTACCTGTTGCTGAGTAAATAATACCCGCTATTTGTTTGGTTGATGGGAGAGCTCCACGTGGGAGTAAGCACAGCTACTCATTCTTTCTCTCGCACTCAATCAATCAAATCCACGTAGTGTTACGTACAAGAGCAGCCGGCTTACAAAACAAGTGTCTACGCTTCCACACAACTAATTATTTTGAGTTATTGTGTTTCCAGTATAGCCCATTGCATATATAGAAGTGTCTGCTTTCTGCATCGAAGCTACACGCTAACATTTCCCCGGGACATACATTAAGATTTTGGCCATACAAAAACCATTATAGTTTTAATATATAGGAATGGTAGGCGTCATGGAAAGAAGGTACATTGTTTGGCAAAAAATCCATTTTGTTGCTGTTTTCATGATCTGCAGCTCAAAAAAATTTCGCACCCATGGAATTAGTAGGTCGAGAGCCACTGATTGCCCAGCCGCTAATGAGAGTCACCCTGCTAATAAATTGGGTTGAAATGGATTTAATGGGTTAGATTTTCAAATGGATGCACTTTGTGTGGATTAGAATGTATTGGTTTAATTTACCGAGCAGGGATGTACGTGACATGGTGGTTCACTTTGAGAGGGCATCGTCTCAAGTTAGGTTGATTTGGGCATGGGCTTTGCCGCTTTGGCCAAATCCTATCTGAGTGCGCCTGACCCGGCCAGCTCAATCCTTCATCCCTAGTGTGGGCATACCATTGACTGTGGTGCACATTTTTTTTAGATAAAGGATATATTTCATATCCGGTCTCTACATTAAAAGATGTACATAGCCAAAAGATACAACGTTTCTGAATATCAACACTACTACAGATTTCAACATCACTGTCGGCCCATCACTGCCGGGTCTGGCAAAACCGATGGTGATGAATCTTCACTGCCGGTTCGTGGTAAAACCGGCAGCGAAGCTCCTCATCACTGCCGGTTCGTGGCTGGAAAATTCAGTGCGATGTCTCTGCCCTTTCACTGCCGGTTTGTGGCTGGAACCGGCAGTGAAAGTGTCCAGGTTATCACTGCCGGTTCCAGCCACGAACCGACAGTGATGAGGAGCTTCACATGCCAGTTCGTGGCTAGAACCGACAGCCATATACCTGTACAGCTAATTTTTTTATTTTTGTAAATGACCTCGGATGGAAAAACTTTCTAGATGAAAGTTGTAGATCTCGAAAAGTTATGAAACTTTGTAGTTCACAACTTTTTCATTTAAAATCATCTTGTCATCGAAAAATACGTTCGAATGTGTCAAATTTGAAATTCAAAATTTTGTAAATGACCTCGGATGGAAAAACTTGCTACATGAAAGTTGTAGATCTCAAAAAGATATGAAACTTTGTAGTTTACAACTTTTTCATCTGAATTCGTTTAGTAGCTCAAACAATCAACTTACACTCGGTTTTGTATAGAATGAGGTGAACTAAAACCGAGCCTAGACATAAGTGAGTCATGGGTGGAGTGATAGAGGAGGTACCACACGAGGTTGAGGTCTGAGGTTTGAATCCCCAGCGGAGCACGTTCGCGAATTTTATGCAAAACCGGCAGTGATGGGGGATTTTGAACCGGCATTGATTACGCTTTGTGTAGTAGTGTAAACAAAATAAAGCCAGGGTCTTAAATAGATCAGGACACTAGGTTAAACAATATAAATGTTTCCATCCTTTATTCGAAATCTCTAAAGCAATCATCTCTAATTTTTTGCTTATCAACGAGAGTGCGTCCTTGGCTTGCTCATCACGCTGCAGCTGGGCCCAGAAGCGTAACCAATACGCTCCCCTGGAAATAACCTGCATAATAAAGTTAGTTTCAGTTTGTTAAAAATAACATCATTCCGGCATCGTCAGATAGCCTAACACATAGCAGCCACCCCAACCCAGATCAAACCTTTAATCCTCTTATGATGATTAAATAGCCAGGTGTGAAACATATGGCTGAACGATCTCGGTTGGTTCAAATTACAAGAAAAAAAGATAATCCTCCAAATCATTTTAGCGAAAGGGCAATTAAGAAATAAGTGTTGGATAGTCTTATCCCTATTATAGCAGATACATTTCTGGCTCCCTTTCCAGTTTTTCCTAGCAAGGTTGTCTTTGGTTAGGATGACACCCCTTTGTAGGAACCAAAGAAAGATTTTAATTTTTAGAGGAATTCTTATCTTCCAGATCTACCTATTAAGAAAAGGTGGTTGTGTATCCAAAAGATGGAGATACATAGAGCGAACCGAGAAACCCCGGATTTGGTTAAGTTCCACTTAAAGTGACTTGAACCTTCCACCAATTCAACATTAGAGATCCGTGCAACTAGATTAAGTCACTCTATAAGTTTGTTATCCACCAGAGCCCTCCTAAAAGAGATGTTGAAAGGACTGTGGTGCACATAGACATAGCAACTTGTGTTCTCAGGATTCTCAAAAAGTAAGGTTCCCAGGCTATGAGATGGAAGCAGCATATCCTTCAGCTCTTGGTTAACTACATAGCTACTATTTTCATCTGGGCTAGTAGCTAGCTAGTTTCCGTAGTTGAATAGTTGTTATTGTACCTTCATTCACACATGCTCTGCCTGGCCTTCCTCGGTTCTTCTTGTCGTACATCCATTTCATCAAATAAATGCTTCACGGCAATATTAATCCAAACAGAAGGTGATAGTGTGGGTGTGTTGCTCGACCAAGTGTCTGCTCAAGTATGTGTACTTCAGTAATTTGTGTAAATGTAATTCGTGTAAACGTTATATACCTTAATGCAATGAAGCTAAAGTTTGCTTGTGTTTTAGAGAAAAAAGTTGAAATAGATTATTATTGATAAACCGTATGCCACAACAACAATTAAGATGATACTCCTCTGTTTAATTTCAGTTTAGTCTTTAGCGCGCATCTCTGAGTTGCGCACCATGCCACCATGGCTAGAGGGCCAAACATGTCCATGGCAAGGTCGATCAGCGAGCAGACTCGTATGGATGAAACGCCTCACTGATATAAGACCCACACGGGAATGGGAGAGACAAGTCCGGACCCACCTCCTGCCCATAACAACATCATTTGCTTCTTTGTTTCCTTCTTTGTCTTTTGAGCCTTTAGCGCTGTTAGCTGTTAGCTCTTGCTTTAGCCATGTCTTTGATCTCTCTTGCTCTCTCTGTAATCGCCTTGGTTACTTTCTTTTTTATAATAAATTTCAGTAGGGGCTCTTCCGCCCCTTCTGTTCGTTCAAAAAAAACATTCAGGCTTCATTTTCGGCCTCCAAATAATAATAGTAAGATGCACTTCTAAACCTTGCACAACCAAAGTATAAGGACTCATGAAACTTTCAATTTTTTTTTGCATGCAGTGTACTAGTCCTATAAGGAAAAAATACTTTAGCATGTGGACAGTACCATGTATAGCAGCCGGTGAACAGTATGAGACTTGGTGAACTGTACCACTCATCTCTCAATGTGTAATTAATTGCACAATCAGGCATGTGGACAAGGACCATCTCATCTGCACCTAGAGCAACAGCTCCTCATTGATCTTTTGCTGCAGCCTGGACACACAGTATATCACCGCACATCAAGCCGTGGCATCAGGTGTCCTTTCTCATCCTCCTCAATTACCATGGTACCGAGATCCAGCACACACTCATTATCCATCCATTGTGGTGCATTGATTCGGTGCCCATGCCTCATACGTGCGCTCCTGTGATATATGTGGCAGTCATGCCTCACAGCCTAGCAGCTGTGTCATTAAACAATGAGGATGTGTTGAGGTCCAAATCCAAATAGATGATAGATGAGAATGAGTGGCAATAGGAAAACCGAGCAGAGATAGACGGGACATATGGTGGTTCACTTTGAGAGGGCATGATCCCCGGAAGGACATGGTCGTCAAGTAGATGAGCAGCACAACCAAGTTGGTTGCATCCTATCTACACTTGAGCTCCTTTACCGATTCCTCCTGTCGCACATCTGTCAGGAAGAAAATATTTGAGCACTGCCTATGGCCTCCCCCGCTACTCCAATGCTATTTGGTTCAGGGATGCTCACGGAAGTAAGAAGTCGTGCAGCATTTAATACTGTATAGGATGAGGCCGAAGTTGAACGCTGGGGAGTACACATCACCATTAGAAACCAAAATGTTCCTGGGGGTTTCTCTTCAACTGACACGAAAATAAGTATTTTTTCTGTCAGGTCCCTTCTACCAACAGAGAAATTTCAAACAGACAGTGTGTAATATAGTTTCTCAGTTTTTGTACTGAAGTTAAACCAAGCAGGACCCATATAGTGGACCAAGCCCTTGGTATTCTCCACTTCTCTAGCACTTCAAGCTACAGAGCTCCCGCAGCTCCTTCTGAGCTTCCCAAACTTTTTTGACGTTCGTAGTTCAGGTCACACGAAGTGCACGAATAAGGTAAGAAAAGTTCATGGGACTCCGATGTGGGTGAGGGATCCCAAACTCGCACCATGTATCAACCACAAAATCTTACTATTACTAATTGGAGGCCCCAATGAAAGCTTCACGTTAATTCTCACCAGACGTGCTAGAAAAAAAAATAAATGCTAGAAATTCTCACGTTAATCAGAAATATCTGACCATTAATCGGAAGACTATAACTAACTCTAACCACTGGATCTATTTTCTTTTTCAAATAGTCACCTTCCTTGTCATATAGATAAATAAATATTAGATCTATTTTATTTTTTTTAAAGGTCACCTAGATCATAAATAAATAGCCTATAAAATTAAAAGCTCACGTAACAAACTACTCCATTGTCATATATGTAGATAAACAAATACTAGATTTATTTTCTTTTTTTTAAAGTCACCGAGATCATAAATAAATAGCCTAAAATTAATAGCTCACGTAACAAACTACAGTCACAAAGAAATCAGCCACGTTGAACTATTTTTTTTTAGAAAAAAGTGATTTTACCGTTATATAGATAAATAGATAGATATAAATATAATATCCCACAAAAATAAACTACGGCCACGTGGAGATCATGATCGGCCGTGTTCACTTGATCTATTTTTTAGAAAAAAATAATCAACTTTTTGGTTACACAGATAAATAATTAGTGTCAAATCTAACTGACCAAAAAATCAAACTTTGGCCCCACAAAAATCATGATAGGCCATTAATATTCACATTTGATTGGTTAGTGCATTAAATAAAATCCACATGTTTGGATCCTTGGAATTAAATATATTTTAATAATCATAATTTAGAGACATATTAATTAAGCTGATATGGTTGTATATGGACTATATTTATATAACATTGTTCACTACATTAGAGATATACTTATTTGTTGTATTTCTATTATAGGAGGGCGAGTTTGAAGAATGGGTTATAAGTTACAAAGTAGAAACATGGAATGATGGTCAATAGAATCAGTTTTTCATCTTCCACCCTATGAATTTGAGATAAGCTTATATGTGAATTTTAGAAAGTGATAAAATATCAAATTTCAAGTCAAATAGCTTAAGTTATTAAAATAGATTTCAATTTCTCTAAATGAAGGGATTCAAGTGGCCCCTTAACAAAACTCAAAAAAGTAGCTAATCTATTGTAAAACATCGTATTTAACAGTCAACCTTAATAAATAATCTACACATGTGCCCAACCGGCAGTAAAAAAAAGGTCCAACTCTCTAGCCAACGAGACATTTTTTTGTGAGCCACATCGAACAAGGAATCCATCTACATTAGTTTTGCTATTTTCATCGACATTTATTGAAGCATATATCAAAATAACCCCAGTCCTAGATTTGGTTATAAACTAAACACGTCATTATTTGAAACATAATTCAAAATAACACCGAAATCTACATCGCAATTAACCATTTTCCCTTATGAAGGATAATTCAAAATAAACCCTCTAAAGTTCTACCTAATATATATAGACCTTGAGAACTAGCAAAAAAGCTACAAAGGTATATATTGTAACGTCCCTTGCCCCATGGCACGGCCAAAGATTTGTGTGTGATGCCATCGCAAATTGCATCCTTTTCCCCTGTTGTGGTCTGGCCTTGTCAAATCTGAATCTGTTTGGTGAGTGGACGGAGATGATTCCCATGTGGCCATTCATTATGCCAAGCTAGCATGAGCAGCCTAAAATTTGTTGAGCTGGGCCTGTCCACAACCGAAACGCATGAGCCGGAGGGGGCCGTTCGAAGAAGGGAAGCGGCAACCACGAGAAGTGAATCCAATTGGGGTGCCGCCGCCCGCTCCAAATGGTAGAGAATCTGGAGCCGGTGGAGTTAGTGTCAGGGAGGAATTGCTATTACGCAACACATATCACCCCAGTCCATCCCTAAACCAGATACAACATAAGACTACTTGTTGGAGACACTAGGTGAAGCAGTGAGGGTGGTATATGGGTTTTCCTGTATGTCACTCATTCCCAAGGCGTATGGGATTCTCCAAGTTTAACACTCATTCCTTTCAGTCTGCTACCTGATACTTTTCAGCACCTCTCTCTCTCTCTCTCTCTCTCTCGTTATGCTAGCTGGTGTATAGATGAAGGTATAGCCAGTAGTATATATAGAAGAAAATAAGCTAAATATAAAGTACAATGCACATAATAGAAAGTAGGTATCATGTTTTTTTTTCCTTTCTAAAAGAATGTAGCTAGGCACAATGATATATAATATAAGGTGGACGTCGTTGGGAGCTGCATGGAAATAGTTTTTTACTCTATAAACATCTAATAATAAGTATAATATAGGTCATGATTGTTGCATATGGATCTTTTAAAATCAGCCGTTCGAAAGGTTAAGTGTCGGTAATTAAGTTACATATGGCTAGTTTGGTGAAAGTATTTTCATGGAGATCAGGGAAAGTTCAAAACCAAAGAAAAATATTGGTCCCATATGAATGAACACCTACAGTAAATTTTGTAAAGCACCGACGGTTAAGCAGTTAGGCCATTTCTTGTTTCGTGTTAAAGAGCAATGACGCAACCATGATATTACACTGTCAGCAAAGTCTGAAACCAATCATCTTCCACAGTCCACACATTGGATTGCATCACAAGCAGCAAGTCAGCAACACATCACCCTGTACATGTGTGCAATCTAAGACCAGTACAAGCAAATTCTTGGTAACTGATGAACCAAATTATAGATCTGGCTTAATTAAGAAACCAGTTAAAGGGTGATTGATTTGAGAGGTCTGCCCCTGTAAATTGATTTGAGAGACGAGTAATTTCCAGATATCATTATTAACAAAATAACTGCCTCAAAAAATTGTCAAAGTGTTTTTGGGGACGGATAGAATTAGTGACGCCTTCTGGCCTCCAGTGTGCGGGAAACGCACAGTACCACCGAACGCTCTTTTTTTTTATCGGATACAACTTTACACTGCAAATTCTGGAAAAAATCCCAGAAAAGGTGTGAACACCAGGGTTTGAACCCTTGTGGGTAGCGTCCCACTGGACTGTCCTACCACTGGACCACAGGCTCATTCGTATAAAATTTGCTGCTTCTGGTACTTGGTGCACCGGAAGTTGTTTTCTGTTTGCTGCCCCTGTCATTGGATTTCTCGAGGGATGGCCACGAATGGCACCTAAACCATTGCTTTCACCAAAAAAAAGGTCTTACTCTCAATGAGAGCTTCGGATAAGACCTTTAGCTAAACAACAGTTTCACAAGAAAAATGATATGAGGGTTCATATATCAGCACTTGCATCACGACCTAACGGCTCTAATTATAGGGCCAGCCAGATAGTACGGTGGCCCATGATTAGAGGAATGGCGCTTAGTACTGAGACATTACTCTTAGCATGGCTTTGCCTCAGCATCTCAACCTTCATGCCAATGTCCCGACATTTAATACACCCCTCTTCGTCCTAAATCAGACACGTCTACAATGAATAAGATATTGCCTGTGCGGGTTCATGGACCGGAATTCTATTAAGTAACTCCTTTTGGTGACTTAGATATAAGAAAAACAAAAGTGTTTCCACTGCCCACAATGTATGACACATCCTCTGTGCTTAAATGAAAGCAGACAACCTACAGCGGTATATGTCAGTAGGCTCAATAGCCTGCATAACGTGGGTTTGGGGACGTCATGTTCTAGTTTGCTGCGTTGACTCCGGTCCACAACCAGAAGGGGATGGGATGAGCCTACGGATTTAAGAACGTGGGCCGTGGGCTGCAAGAACCATAACATGGAGGAGCAGCTGCAACCACGAGAAGCGAAACCAACTGGGGTGCCGCCGCCTGCTCCAAATGGTAGAGAATCTGGAGCCATTGGAGTTGGTGCCAGTTAGGAATTGCTATTATGCGCTAACACATATCACCTTAGTCAATCCCTAAACCAGATACAAAATAAGACTACTTGTTGGAGACAGTAACTGAAGTCTTGTATATGTGTTTTCCTGAATGTCACTCATTCCCAAGGCGTATGGGGTTCTCCCAAGTTTAGCTCTCTTTCTTCCCTCTCTCTCTCTCTCTCTCCTCTCTCGTGTTATGCTGGCGTATAGATAAAGGTAGCCAGTATATATATGGAAGAAAATAAGCTAAATACAAAGTACAATGCACTTAATAGAAAGTACTTCCTCCATCCCAAATTATAAGGCCTTTTTTATCATCCCAAGTTTTACCACTCATCTTATTCAAAAAATTTACAAACTCTCATTTCTTTTGTTGTTCCTTGCTTTATTAATAAAGTTGTTTAAGAATAACTTAATTTTGACTGTTTTCATAAATATTTTGAATAAGATTAGTGATCAAACTTGGGGTTAGAAAAGTCAAACAGCTTATGATTTGTGATGGAGGAAGTAGGTATCATGTTTTTTTCCTTTCTAAAAGAATGTAGCTAGGCACAATGATATAATATAAGGTCAACGTGATTGGGAGATGCATGGAAATAGTTTTTTACTCTGGAAAAATCTAATAATGTACGTCATGGTTGCTCATTGTTACATATGGATCTTTTTAATCAGCCGTTCGGAAGGTTCATACTTACTTAAGTGTCGGTAAGTTACATATGGCTTGTTTGCTAAAAGTATTTTCATGGAGATCATGCAAAGTTAAAAACCAAAGAAAAATATTGGTCCCATATATAAATGAACACCTACAATAAGTTTTGTCAAGCACGAACGGTTAAGAAACTCTGTCCAGGCCATTTCTTTCTTCATGTTAGGGAAATGACGCAACCATCAAATTACACTGCTAGCAGTATCTGAACAAATTGTCCTCCACAGTCTACACTTTGCATTGCATCACAACAAGCAGCAAGTCAGCAACACACACCATGTACATGTGTGCAGTCTCAGTACAAGCAAATTGTTCGTAACTAATGACGAACCAAATTATAAATCTAGCTTAAGAAACCAGATAAATCATTAATGTACACCAATTGCTGCTATATACAATATGTGTTGCGCTGCATATACATGCATCCATGTCTACTCACGAAGGAAACCATTCGTTTCAAGATATGATACAACTTGATCAGCCATTGATTTTGGTGAAGGGCAGTCCCCAACTTTACACTGGATCACTATCTGCAAAGACCGAGTTGTTCATCTTTCATTAGACTAGAGGACTGAAATGTCACTATATTATCCTTGAACTTTGGAAACTTTAATTCTTCAGTGTAGCTGACAGTATACTAACATCTTTTTAATGTACAGAGACACTGAATAAATTCTGGTATGTAGTAGATGATTTCTGCTAACCTCACAATCAGATGGTGGTTCATAAGGATCATCAATGACAGTAAAACCTGTAGGTGATTTCCTTTGGTTATTGGTAAGCTTTGCAAGGAACCAGAAAATGACAGTCAGTTGGTTCTTTTATTACCTTTGATCTTGCCAGCACGTACGTGCAAGCTTGTACAGGCCTTTGGGATCCCTTGCTTCGCATACTTCAAGCGTCGCATTTAGGAACACCTACCCAACGAAATGTACTTCTTTGAGCTATACATATCTCTCACTGGATACCATGTGGAAGAAGGCAGAAATCTCCAACTTGACTTGCCGACATGGAACACCGGAAGTGAATCTTGCATACCTCTATAAACGAAGACTTTGGCAGTAAACTGCGATAAGCGCTTCGATCACTTGTATAAAGTGATATCAAGCTAGCAATGCAGATCAGGCCAGCATCTGCGAATAATTTTGCTACTTCCCCTGAAAAGAACAACATAAACACTAATCAGTTGTAAAGCTCAGCTGCATGAAAACTGATGATCAGCCGATCAGGTGCAGAGAGATTTCAGGACAGAATGTACATACCTACTCTGCGTATGTTTTGGTGCAGTGCTTGAAGAATGAGTAGGGCAATCCCACCGATGGCAATCAGGATCGGGGCTCCTGTCTACCATATTTTCCTTGGACGGGAAGAAGCTTTATCCCCTCATATCTCAAATTGAGTACTAAGACCCTACAGCGGACATGGAATTTTGGTTCTTTTTTCCTGATGCCACCCAGTCCTGATCGACATGCACTTCACTCGTCTGGGCCACTCCAAGAGCACCAGCTAGCATAGTGTTTGTGAGACACAGTATATAGTAATACTACCTCATATCATTTCTTTACCGTCATCAGTCTGTAGTACTCTTCCCTCTGTCCGCAACCTTTCATATCCTGTATGATGATGGAGTGGTATATATGGTGAGACCTCTGGCAAGCTGCTACTAGAAATCTGGAACATAGCCATATTATACATTATTGAAAGAATCCTGATGGAGTGAATAAATAATAATGGCTGAGTTAACATCATTAAAGGCATTTAGTTAGGCACAAAAGGTAGTACAGGTTATAGACATCTCTTAGCTTAATTAGTTAACCACGCCATACATATAAGATATTCATATAATCGAGCAAAGGCACGGAGGAAAACTTTGCCTGGGCCTGTTGTCAAGCCCACGCTAGGCCAATTATTGAGCCCAAACTGAGAACCCATGGCCCGCCAACAGTCCATCTCGTCGACTCGTTCGCCGCACACGACAACACGCCACTACACACGTACGGGCCAGTACACGAATCTGCACCCCACCATCACGTACGTATGGGTCAGCATGCAGATATGTGTGCCAATGACCACCGTACCTCTATGGAGATCTGCCACCACCAAGATTCATATCCTCAACTTATCATTTCAGCTGGATCCGTTCGATCCAAGCACCCGTTCATTGTTGAGGTCAGGAATTGGAAGACGGAGACCAAAAGCATCTGAGATGCAGGCAAGTGAGACGTACACAATACTAGTTACTCACACTACGTGGCAAGTAATATCAACGCCCTCTGTTACTAGGCTAACCGAGATGCAGGCAAGTGCAGTATGCTGGCGGAGTGGTATATATAGTGAGAGGAGTCTAGGAAGGTGCTACTAAAAAAATTAATGGTGCAATAAACAAAAAGTAGTAGCCTTAATTTGCTTGGAGCTCACTAGTTATAACATCATTAAAAGCATGCAGACACCAAAGATAGTACAAGTACTGCATAAACATCTATTTTATATCAACCATGGCTGGTGTAGAGATTTTGGAGGCCGAAAGTAAAACAGGAGGTGCTCCATATAAATATAAAAGAATCATCTCTCAATATGTATGTAATAGTGCACTATATTAGTAAAATAAAATTGTATCAATAGCAATTTTTGTATGAAATAATTTGAAAATTTCATAGTAGTTGAAAACTAGCAAAAAGCTACAAAGGTATTGTAACGTCCCTTGCCAGGAACCGCCATGGTGCGGCCAAGATTCGTGTGTGATGCCCTCGCAATTTGTATCCTTTTCCCCTGTTGTGGTCTGGCCTTGTCAGATCTGGATTTGTTTGGTGAGTGGAAGAAGATGATTCCCACGTGGCCATTATTAATTGTGACACATATAGTACTTGCACACCCAACAAACATAGGAGTACGTTCATGCCATGTGGCTCCAATTACTCAAGGCGCACTACTACAGAAAACGTTTTTGCTGCCACGTTGTATTATTTTCACAGGCGGTTCACAACTTCATGACGTCAGTACAAAAAATAGGATGGGCCCAGCAAGAGAACTACACAGGCGACTCTCCTATCTCTACCGCCTGTGTAAATACCTATATTTACACAGGCGGTTGATAATGTCAGCCGCCTGTGTAAATATAGGGGTATTTACACAGGCGGTCCTCCTTACCAACCGCCTGTGTTAATTCTGCAATAAATTCCCTTCTTCCACCTCCAGACAAGAACAGTTACTCCCGTGTATGCACAGTGGCCGACACAGAGGTGGCGATTCCAAGGGGGGATGTTTTGAACTTCATTTCTTTGGTGAGAAACTTCCAAAAGGTTAGTTAGTGTCGTTGCCGCCATTTTTTTAGTGATTCTTTGGTTCAATTCTTGTATTGGAGGTGCTCTAAATCTAGGGTTAGGGTTCATAGCTAGGGCAAGAGAGAGAGTTTTAGCTATTTTTTTTTATAAATTCATAGTAAATTGTATCTTGCTCGGATTATAGAAAATAAATACTTTTTAGAATTCTTGTGAGTAGATCTATGTAATAGAATACTTAGGGTTTATGAATTAATTTAGTAGTTAATGTTTTATTAATTAGGGTTAGTTATTATTGTCTATACTTAGGGTTTGTTAAATAGGGTTAGTTATTATTTCATGTAGCTTAGGTTTTTCAATAACTTTTGTTAGTAATTGATGGTTTATTATTTAGGGTTAGATATTTCATGTACTTAGAGTTAGTTAATTAATTTAGTTAGTAATTAATGGCTTATTAATTAGGGTTAGTTAGTATTTCATGTACTTAGGGTTTGTTAATTAGGGTTTGTTATTTTTGCTTACACTTAGGGTTTGTTAATCAAGATGCCATCTCCGTTTAATTAATTCTTATAATTATAAAAATGAGTTTAAATAATTATTTAAATTTTTTATTTTGTAAATTTTGTAAGAGGTAGGTTTTCATATCTATTTAATTGATGGAGGATAGAATCTTAGTTATGAGGGATTATTTTCGTTTTGTTTTTAGAGTGACATACAATATTTTCCTAACTAATTACAGATAAATATGGAGAGGTCATTATGGATGTACAACTTATCAAGATTAGACCCATCTTATGTAGTGGAGGTCCAGAAATTTATTGATGCCGCGAAGATACATGCTCAGAGAACAAAGGCGAAGCACATATGTTGTCCATGCGCAGACTATAAAAATATTGTGGTATTTGACAATGTGGAAGCAATCACTTCTCATCTGGTTTGCAGAGGATTTGTGGAGGACTACTTGATTTGGACAAAACATGGTGAGGGTAGTTCTACACCTTATATGCGGACAACTGACAACACTGCAAGTAACATCAATGTGGAGGGTCCAATGCCATATCTCAATGAATGTGATGCTATGCCAGATATCAATGAAACCCATCATGTTATGCCAGATGTCAATCAAACTCATAATTCTACGTCCGATGTTAATGAAACTCAGCATGTTAACACTGATGCCATTGAAGATGCAGATTTCTTAGAGGCAATAGTGAACCGTTGTGCGGATCCATCAATATTCTTCATGAAGCGAATGAAAGCCTTAAAGAAGGCAGCAGAAGAGCCTTTGTACGACGAGTCGAAAGGTTGCACCAAAGAGTGGTCGACACTACAGGTTGTTCTTCAGTTTTTGACGATTAAGGCTAGATATGGTTGGTCCGATGCTAGTTTCAATGATTTATTGCGTGTACTTGGAGATCTTCTTCCTAAGGAGAACAGAGTGCCTGCTAACATGTACTATGCAAAGAAGCTAGTCAGTCCACTTACGATGGGTGTTGAGAAGATCCACGCATGTAGAAATCATTGTATCCTATATCGGGGTGATCAGTATAAAGACTTAGACAGTTGTCCAAACTGCGGTGCTAGTAGGTACAAGACGAATAAAGATTATCAAGAGGAAGAGAATGCAGCCTCTGTTTCTTTAGGGAGGAAGCGAAAGAAGACGCAAACAAAGAGTCAACAAGACAAACGTTCAAAGCCCACTAGCAATATCGAAGTGGACTATTATGCGTTGAGAAGAATTCCTACAGTGGTGATATGGTATCTCCCTGTGGTTGATCGTTTGAGGTGTTTGTTTGCAAACCCTGATGATGCGGAACTTATGACCTGGCATGCTTCTGATGAAAGGAAAGATGATGGAAAGTTACGACATCCAGCCGATGCAAAGCAATGGCAAGAATTCGATAAGAAATATCCAGACTTTGCTGAGGACCCACGAAATGTAAGGTTTGCTCTGAGTACTGATGGAATGAATCCATTTGCCGAGAGGAGCAGCACGCACAGCACATGGCCAGTGATCATGACAATATACAACCTTCCTTCATGGTTGTGTCAAAAAAGAAAATATCTTTTGCTAACCATTCTTATTTCTGGACCTACACAACCTGGAGTTGATATGGATGTATTTCTAGAGCCCTTAATGCAAGAGATGCAAATACTATGGGAAGTGGGTGTCAAAATGATCGATGCGTTCCGCAAAGAGACATTCACACTGAGAGCAATTATTACTGTCACAATTAATGATTATCCTGCTCTCTTCTCATTATCAGGCCAGTTAAAGGGGAAAGGTTGGTTGTGTAGAGTGCATAGATGGAACATGGCACGTGTCTCTTCCTTCATCTAACAAGATAGTGTACATGAGGCATAGGAGGTGGTTACCGGCCGGCCATAAGTACCGCTTACAAAAGATGAATAAGTACTTTGACAATATGGATGAATCAAAATCTACTGCTCCATCAGGTTATAGTAAAGGGCACAGAGTGTATAAGATAGTTGAGAATGTCAAGTTTGTGTTTGGAAAAAAGACCAAAGATGGGAAACCAAGAAAGGTTGTGAAGGCAAATGAGGGGGACACATTTAAGAAGAAGTCTATTTTCTTTAAGTACTTATCGTACTGGAAAGACTTAGACGTACGACATGCGATCGATGGTATGCATGTTCAGAAGAACGTGTTTGACAGCGTAGTTGGAACTTTGCTAGACATAAAGAGCAAGACAAAGGAAGGTCTCAATTCACGTTTGGACATGCAACATTTAAAGATCAGAAAAGAACTTCACCCTGTACTCCTAGAGAATGGGAAGTACCATCTACCGGCAGCAAGCTATAACCTGAACAGAGATGAGAAACATGCAATGTGTGTGTGGTTGAAGAATTTAAAAGTTCCATCTGGTTTCTGCTCCAACATAAGGAGTCTTGTTTCGATGAAAGACCTTACACTCACCAACTATAACTCACATGATTGTCATGTAATGCTGACCACTTTTCTTTCTATTGCCATCAGGGCTATAAATCCAGTGTTTTTAAAGATGGGAATCACATGGTTGTGCTACTTCTTCAATAAGATATCTTAGAAGGTAATTATCCGTGATGAGTTAGAGTCCCTACTGAAATTTGCTGCAGAGACATTGAGCCAGTTAGAGATGTGCTTTCCCCCATCGTTCTTTGATATCATGGTACACCTTATTGTTCATTTGGTGCCTCAAATTGAGGCATTGGGCCCCATGTATTTCCATGAAATGTGGACGTATGAGCGTTTCATGTCAATATTGAATGGCTATATGGCAAATCGTGCTCATCCGGAGGGTTCCATGATAGAGGCATACACTACAGAAGAGGCCATTGAGTCTGGAGGACCATTATGTAATAATCTCCTAAAAGACCAGGTACCAATTGGTTTGCCTCCGTTGCAACATGAGGGAAGGCTTGGTGGACGAGGGAGGATGGGACGAAAATCATTCATCCCGCCAGATTACAACATAGTCCTAGAGGTACATTACAGCATACTACAACAACTCATAATAATGGACCCATTCACCAAGCAGCACATGAAAGAGCTTCGTGAGGAGAATCCAGGATGCACAAATGATTGGGTACACAAGGAACACAAGCGTCGGTTCACCGCATGCCTAAAGAATTTGGACATGATAGATGAATCAGAAACCATCAAGGTTTTAGCATCTGGACCATCAAGCCAGGTCATATCATGGCAGAGCTATGACATTAGTGGCTTCACATTTTCCACCAGTTTTAGGGACACCAAGCGCATGGCCCAGAATAGTGGCGTTCGATGTGAGGTTGTAGATGATACAACTGGTGAAGAAACTACATACTTTGGATTCATTGATGACATATGGGAGGTTGAATATGGTCCACGCCTGCAGATTCCAGTGTTCCGATGTCGATGGGTTCAAGATAAACATGTCATTGTGGATAACTATGGCCAAAGAGTTCTTGATCTAAGTAAAGTAGGTTACAAAGATGATCCGTGGATCCTTGCTAACCATGCCGCACAGGTGTTCTATGTGGAACAAATTCTATCTACGAATGAAAAGAAAAGTACCCAAAAGCCAAAACACGTAGCAATCCCTGGAAAGCAACAAATTGTAGGAGTTGATGGTGTAATGGATTTAGAGGATGTTAATCAGTTCAGCGAGATGTCTCTTTTTACAAACTTTGAAGAAAAGATCAAAAATGTGGAGAAAAGTATCCCGCAAACCTCTTTGCCCTAGGTGCGCCATGATGGACAAGGAAGGACTGTAGCACGCTAGATTATTTATCATGTAACTAATTAATGTATCACTTATCAGTTGTACCTAATGCTACTCTTTCTTATTAAGCAGATGTTTACATTTCCCTTTGTAGTATACCTTTGGACTATGATATTATTTTCTAACTTAATTAAACAAATCTTAATTAAAACCTCTTTCCCCTTCTTGTATACCTTTGGATTGTATTTTAATTACTAACCCTAGGTACATGAAATATTAACTAACCCTAATTAACAAACCTTTAATTAAAAACTTAATTAATTCACTAACCCTAGGTACATAAAATAATAACTAACCCTATTAAACAAGCCTTTAATTACTAACTAAACTAAATAAAGGGAATAAATGACCTTTAATTACTTACTAAGTTAACTAACAAACCTATTATTAGTAAACACTAACTAAATTAACTAATTACTAAATAAACTAACTAAATTAACTAATTACTAAATAAACAAGCCTTTAATTAAGTACATGAAATAATAACTAACCCTAATAACTAACTAAACTAACTAATAAACACTAACTAAATTAATCCACAAACCCTAATTAAGTACATGAAATAATAACTAACCCTAATTAACATAACATTAATTACTAACTAAACTAAATAAAGGGAATAAACTAATTACTAACTAAATTAACTAATTACTAAACTAACTAACTAATTTAACTAATTACTAAATAAACTAACTAAATTAACTAACTGAAAATGGAAAAAACATTAGTATAGGCGGCTGTCAATGAGAGCCGCCTGTACTAATGTATTAGTACAGGCGGACGTCATTAGTATAGGCGGCTCCCATTGACCACCGCCGGTAAAATGTTTTCACAGGTGGTGGTCAATATGACCCGCCTGTACTAATGTGTTCCATAATAAATTCCCGCGCGTGGCTCCGAAATTTTCTAAGTCACCGGAGGCGCGAGTTCTGAATTTGGACGTCGTCAGGCTGCCGAAATCCGCCGCCGCTGCTCCACCGCCGACGCTGCTCCACCGTCCGCCGCCTACGCGCCGCCGCCAATTCCGCCGCCGCTACTCCACCGCCGCTGCTGCTCCACCGCCGCCGCTGTTCCACCACCACCGGCTGCTCCATCGTCCGCCTACGCGCCGCCACCACTACCGCCGCCACTGCTCCACCAGCAGCTGCGCGAGCGCCGCGAGGTCCGAACTCCGCCCCCGCCACCGCCGAGCCCGTCTCCGATCAGTGCGGCGGCGGCCGCCATGTGCGCCGCCGCGCGCGCGCCCGAGCGCCTGCTGGGCCTGCTGGGCCTGCTGGGCCTGGCAGGCCGACTTCCTTTTTTTTTATTTAGTTTAATTTACTTTTTTTAGTTAGTTTTTTTAGTTAGTTTATTTAGTTAGTTTTATTAGTTAGTTTTATTTAGTTTAATTTAGTTTTTTTAGTTAGTTTTAATTAGTTTTTTTTAGTTAGTTTATTTAGTTAGTTTTATTTAGTTTTTTTAGTTAGTTTAATTTAGTTTTTTAGTTAGTTTTATTTACTTTTATTAGTTAGTTTTATTTAGTTTATTTAGTTAGTTTATTTAGTTAGTTTTATTAGTTAGTTTTATTTAGTTTTTTTAGTTAGTTTATTTAGTCAGTTTTATTATTTAGTTAATTTAGTTTTATTAGTTAGTTAATTTAGTTTTATTTAGTTAGTGTTATTAGTTAGTTATTTTAGTTTTATTAGTTAGTTTTATTTAGTTTTTTTTAGTTAATGTTAGTTAGTTATTTTATTTTGATTAGTTTTTTTAGTTAGTTTATTTAGTTAGTTTACTTAGTAATTAGAGTTAGTTTACTTAGTTAGTTGAGTTAGTTAATTTAGTGTTAATACTTATATTAAGTTAGTGTTTTTTCCATGTTAATACCTATATTTCATGTTAATACTTATATTTCATGCATAATTAGAGTTAGTTTACTTAGTTAGTTTACTTAGTTAGTTTACTTAGTAATTAGAGTTAGTTTACTTAGTTAGTTTACTTAGTTAATTTAGTGTTTATACTTATATTAAGTTAGTGTTTTTTCCATGTTAATACCTATATTTCATGTTAATACTTATATTTCATGCATAATTAGAGTTAGTTTACTTAGTTAATCTAGTTAGTTAGTTTATTTAGTTAGTTTACTTAGTAATTAGAGTTAGTTTACTTAGTTAGTTTACTTAGTTAATTTAGTGTTAATACTTATATTAAGTTAGTGTTTTTTCCATGTTAATACCTATATTTCATGTTAATACTTATATTTCATGCATAATTAGAGTTAGTTTACTTAGTTAGTTTACTTAGTTAGTTTACTTAGTTAGTTTACTTATATTTCATGCAGATGAGTACTCCATCAAATGTTGAGCAGGCCGATGCCCAGGTAGGTACACCTGGATCTGACTCCTCTGGATCCGAACCTTATAGGAGCCTGAGCGTATCACCACGTGAATCTCCTAGAGCTAAGAAGGCCCGTCTTGAGTTGGAACGTGACTCTAATTACGAGCCTGAAGCTGAGCCAAATGATGATGAGGTATATATGCTCGTAGATTGTCTATACGAGAGAATAATGCATGTGTATGTATGTACCTAATAATTGAATTGATAGGGGGTGTTCTCTCAAGTTGTTGCCGAAATGGAGGTAGAGTCACAAGATGTTCATAAGGACACAGCGCCTCAAACGACCGGGACCTCCTCCGAGCGAAGAAGTACACAGAAAAAGAGTGATCGAGCACGAGGAGATAGAGGAAGGAATAGATTTCCAGAAGAAGTTTATAAGATTACAGAGATTAGCCCGAGCGGAGAGCCCTTAGCACCTCTAGAGGCGCTACCCAAATTTAGGGCCGCCATTGGATGGTTAGTAAAGGAAGAATTTGATATCACCTGGAGTGATTGGAGTATGGTGCCTGAAGTGAAGAGGACGAATTGTTGGACTCGATTGTGCACTAAGTTTATTTTACCGGAGGGAACAGAAGGTTTGGTCAAGGGTCATGTCATGAAGCAGTTAGCAATATCGTTCCGGGGCTATAGGTACAATATGAATAAAAAGTGGCTGCAGAAGGGGCGGGACCCAACGAAGCGGTACCCTATCACAGCAGAACAGTGGGCACGTTTCAGTGTCATAAAAACCTCCGACGAGTCCAAGGCTAAGAGCCAAGCCGCCTCGGCACTTGCGAAGAAGAACAAGTACCACCACCACCTCGGCACTAGCGGATACAAGACCAAGATTCCTAAATGGAGGGTAGAAGACAAAGCAAAGAGGAGAGAGGGCAAGTTGGCATTGACAGATATAGTGCCAGAACGAAGTGCGAATTGGCTTCGCGCTCGGAAGGCAAACACTGAGAGCGATGAGATCTCCTGTCCCGATGAGATCAAGCCAGTTGCCGAGAAGGTTTTGGAAGCAACAAACCTGGAAAAGACAGGTGCCTTCAAGTCACAGAGGGAGAGGGACAGCCTTTCCCTTGCTCTAGGCAACCCCGAGCATCCAGGTCGTGTACGGGGCGTCTCATCCAGAACCACCTGGAAAGAAGGGTTTGGTGAAGAGTGGAAAGGCATGTATAAGAAAAGAGAACGACATAAGGAGCAATTGAAGGATTATTTTGAGCAGCAGACTGACAAAAAATTTAGGGATTTGATGGAAGACTTTGTTAAAAACCCTGATCCTGAAGTGATGAAGCGGTTGGCGGGAGCAGTGTCTGCTCAACAGATGTCATCACAAGCTCCTTCATATATGCAGCATGTCCCAGCTCAACCCTTGGGTAGCCAGGAGACGGCCACACAATCTGTGCCCTTTCAAAGCAGTATAGCGTCAACATCAAATAAGGACCATTATCCAGTTGACAATAATGATAAACCTTGGCCTTGCTCATTGTTAATTGGATATGGCCTTAGGAATCAACATACAAAGCAGGTGGCCACAGGCAATGCCATCCCTGGACGTATGTTCCATGGTGTCGAGATGCAAGATGCATACTGCAGGGTGGAAGTGTCGACGGTTGAGAGTGCATATGAAGACGACTTCATCGACATCCCGACCTCTAAGGGTATAGAGAAGCTTGGACAAGCAATCAAGAACTTCATACAATGGCCGAGACGGTACGTAAGGTTGATTGATCCACCAACAGCACCCTCTCCATAAGTCCATTAAGCATCCCAAGAGGTCGAAACAAGTCAACAGCCACCATCGCCAATGCATACCCCAGCATCCCCGTATATTTATGAGCCACCGTCGTCATCCCCAATACATGATATGTCATTCTCGCTGGATGAGCTCGAGGGGCTGACCACGAACATGCCTGAGCAGCAGACTCCGCCAGCCAAGAAGGACACAACACCAGAGAAGGAGGTAGAGCAAACTCCCCTGCCACCACCAAAGCATAAGGAAGCAGAGCAAACTCCCCCACAAGCACCGGCCTCCAAGAAGGCAAAGAAATTTCCAATTCCAAAATTGGTTTCTCCCTATGAGCGAAAAAAGGGAAAGCAGCAGGCACGGTTCTATTTCTGAAAGGGATTGGAAAGCAGCGGACGGCATGAGTCGTTGAGCTCGAACCGCCATAGAATAAGGAAGCCGCCGGCCAAGCAACTGAAGTCGTGCCACCAACAAAGGAAGCCCCAAGTGGCGATGTTCATGTTGAACCGCCGTCAAATACACCATTGACCCTTAAGGATATAAGAAAGCCAACGGTTGATGATTATGTCAATGTCCCCAGTAACTACGTGCCCGGAAGGCCTATGCTGCAATGGACGGTGCTTGAAAATGGTCTGTGGACGATAAAAAGGTTTCATGACTAGTACATGAGAGCAGTGAATGCTGGCCTGCATGCAGTTAGTGTTGACATACCAGCAGATGTGTTTGCTACTGGCAAGGATAAAAGCGAGGCATTTGTTATATTCGAGGACATGCACCTGCTGTTGAACAATAGGAAACTTGACGTCCAACTCATTACAATCTGGTGCCTGTAAGTATCACTCATGCACACACATTGTTATTATTTAATTTGGAATGTGATAAACTCTAATATGTGGATGTTGTAACCAGTTTGCAAGACCACGAGCAGAGATCGTTAACTACAGGCACGATGGTCGGTTACCTGAGTCTAATCAGGTTACAAAAAAATATGCACAAATTTGTACTTACAAATGAAGATAGAGCAAGGATAGAGAAGGACAAAACACCAGAACAAGTTGCAGAAGCTGTAAAGGAATTGCAACAAAAATACGAGGACGCATATGCCCTCTATCTCGGTAGAGCAATGCTGAGATATAAGTACAGGGATTTTATATTGGCACCCTACAACTTTGGGTAAGCGTGACCTCGTATACGTACTTCAAATTATCGTGTTAACCCTAAGTACATGTGTCGCTCACTCGTTTATTCATGCAGTGACCATTGGATTGTTTTTTATATTTATCCATTCGAAGGGAAGGTGCTTGTCCTAGACTCCTTACACTGTCCTCCTCAGTCGTATCAAACATTCCTGATTCATTTAGAAAGGTGAGCCAACATGCAACCACATCCGTACTTATATGAATTAGAGTTTCTAAATAACTATAGTGTTTTATATTCGATATCTACAGGGCATGGCGGTTTTATAAGAAGCAAAAAGGACCGGTCGACGCCGCCCGCTCAGATCCTAGTGTGCCATTGACGATACAACACCATTATCCTGTAAGTTGTCCGAACACATATCATCATATAAATAATACACAAAGCATGGCAATTTTAGTTTAATCTTTTGCTCATTAATTACATAGTGCCACAAGCAACCACCTGGATCGGTCTACTGTGGATACTATGTGTGTGAGTTCATAAGGCAGCGGGGACGATACATCAGGGACAAAAATATGGTAAAAAATATCTATGTATGAAGTTTTCTCATTAAAGTTGGAAATATTAATATTGGACATGTGTCAATGATGCTTTTGAACTTTGTTTCCAGCCGAGAAGCAAAGGAAAGGACGTGTCATTCGATCCAAAAACTATGGAAAATATAGTAGCAGACTTGTGCGGTTTTATTATGAGAGAAGTAATTCCAAGTACCAGAGCATATTTTGATGAAGCCGGTGGTTTAGCAAGTGAAGGATTTAGAGCGCTGACAGACATAGCAGGTCTAAACTTGAAACGAAATGACATGTAAACACCAAATGGTTGAACTCATAACTTGAAATGACGTGTATTATATGTAATTTTATGCTTCATGTTTGATTTCGTGTGGATACATCTGTAATATTTATATGTGTTGTATGTATGATGCAATTTTATGGTTCATGTTTCCATATCTTATATATATATATATATATGACAAATATAGTAAAGTGTGGAGGCAAATATTAAAATTTGAAATAAAAAAAATAATTACACAGGCGGCACACAGAGTGAGCCGCCTGTGAAAAATGACGGCTGACAAAGTGAGCCGCCTGTGAAAACCTTGTTTTTTCACAGGCGGCTCACAGCCCGCCGCCTGTACTGTGGGCCGATTAGTACTGACCCCCAGTACAGGCGGTGGGCTGGCCGCCTGTACTAATGCCTCTTCCACCGTCTCTAAAAATGTTTTCTGTACTAGTGGTGTTGGCTAGCTCAATGTGAGTGCACCTCTATCTTCTACCAGTGCACTCATGTCCTTGGCCATAAATTGCACACTGAACAATTGGCAACCAACCTGTTGTTATCCAATGTGTGGTGTTCACTACCATAGAAAAAGTTTTCAGAGACGGGCAAAATAGTTTTTCAGAGGCGGACGGCATGTCCACTTCTAAGCCAATGTCATTGTTCATCATGATTAAGGAGGCAGTCACGAATGTCTGCCGCTATAATTAAATTCAGAAACCGAAAAAGGCTTAGCAAGCCACTGATCGAGGGCCACCAAGCCAATCGGCCAAGAACCCTTCCACTGTTGCTCAAATGGGACATCGACTTTGCCACTGCTCCTCCAACAGATCTGGTCATGTGTCCCTGGATCTATGCCTTCATCAGATCCGGTCGAAGACACTCGCTGTTGCCGGTAGGATAGATCCATGCGCCATCGTCAGGACGGATCTATGTCACCCCTACACTAGATCCATCACGAGGATGATGGATCCACGGCCTCCAACAGATCTACCATCGGACTACGCAAGGGTTACCGCCACTCCTGCACACCATCGGACCTCATGCCAATGTTGCGACAATGCAAGGACCACACTGCCCTTGCGCCTCCTCGCTCGAACAAGCTACCGCTGCACTTGCTCCTCCTCTGTCAGAAGAGCCGTAGCAGCCCTTGCACCTCCTTGCCTCAGATGAGAAGCAGTGCCCTTGGATTCCTTTCCTCGGACTGGATGGGTTAGGCGTTGCAAAACCCTATCTGGTGCGATCTTTAAAGAGATCCGCCTTTATAAATTGATTTGAAAGACGAGTAATTTCCGGATATCACTATTAACAAAAACAATTGCCTCCAAAATTGTCAAGTGTTTTGGGGGATGGATAGAATTAGTGACTGTCTATGTGAATAAAATTTGTTGCTTCTAGTAGTTGGTGCACCGGAAGCTACTTTTTGTTTGCCGCCCGGCCCTTGCCATTGGATTTCTCGAGGGATGGCTTCGAATGGCACCAAACTATTGGTTTCACGACAGTGCAGTGATATGCATGGGGATTCATATAAAACAACGGTTACGCGAGGAAAGTGATATGCATGGGGGTTCATATATGAACACTTGCATCACTAGTGCAGTGACCCTAAGGGCTCTACTTATAGGGCGAGCCAGACAGCATGGCGACCCATGATTACAAGAGTGGCGCTTAGTACTGAGAAATTACTCTTAGCCTGGCGTTTCCTAAGCGTCTCAACTTTCATGCCAATATCCCAACATTTTAATACACCCACTTGGTCCTAAATCAGACACGCCTACAATGAATAAGATAATTGCTTGTGCTGATTCATGGACTGGATTTCTTCTAACTCCTTTTGGTGACTTAGATGTAAAAAACAAAATTAATTTTCTGATATAAGGCATACATATTATATATATCAAACAAAAGCATTCCCACTGCACACCATGTATGACACAACGTGCCTAACCGAAAGCAGGCAACCTACAGTGGGATATATGTCACCAGGCGTAATAGCCTGCATCACGTGGGTCTGGGGCCCCGTGTTACAGACTTGGGCCAGTCCGCGACCGTAAGGGATGAGTCCACGAATTTAAGAACGTGGACCGCGAGAACCATTGCATGAACCGGAGCCATGGCCACCATTGGAGGAGGGGTCGCAAGAAGGAGGCAAGCCACAACCATGAAGAGCAAAACCAACTCCGGTGCCCCACCCGCTTCAAATGGTAGAGAATCTAGAGCCGGTGGTTGGTGTTGGTGAAGAATTGCTATTAGGCCTTCCGCAGTGTTGAGCCAACGTAATGCCTGAAACCAGAAAAGGAACATTTTTGGGCATCACTTCCAATGTTGCAGCAAGTCGTGCTATTTCCTAGTGATGCTAAAAAATAGGGAGCAAGGCATGTACAGGCACCGATGCCCAAATAATAAAGAAGCATTGTTTCACTGTAGCATAGGTTGATAGACAAGATAAGATCAGTACTTTTTTATTCTCCTGCACCCTCAGCATGCAAGTTAGCTTTGACTCTTGCAATTTCATATACTGCAGCTTTTTACTAGTGATGCCGGTTTTTCTTGCTTTGTGACGCATTTTATTTGAGCATCGCTTGCACATTGCAGAAGGCCTTATGTGGTAACACATATCACCCCACTCCATCCTTAAACCAGATACAACATAAGACATCTTGTTGGAGACAATAGCTGAAACAGTGAGGCTTGAATATGGGTTTTCCTGTATGTCACTCATTCCCAAGGCGTATGGGGTTCTCCCCAGTTTAGCCCCCATTCCTTTCAGTCTGGTACCTGATAATTTTCAGCCCCCATCCCTAGCTCTCTCTCTCTCTCTCTCTCTCTCTCTCTCTCTCTCTCTCTCACGTGTTATGCTGGTGTATAGATGAATGTAGCCAGTAGTATATATAGAAGAAAATAAGCTAAATATAAAAGTACAATGCACTTAATAGAAAGTAGAAAGTAGGTATCATGTTTTCCCATTTCTCAAAGAATGTAGCTAGGCACAGTGATATAATATAAGGTGAACGTCATTGGAGCTGCATGGAAATAGTTTTTACTCTGGAAAATTCTAATTATAAATATAATATATCGGTCATGATTGCTCATTATTGGTCATGATTGCTCATTGTTACATATGGATCTTTTTAAATCAGAATTCGGAAGGCTCATATATATACTACCTCCATCCCAAAATTACATGACATCTCAAGAATCTTAGAGAGTCAAAGTATCTCAACTTTGACCAAACTTATATAATAATATAATAATATTTATGATGTCAACTAGGTATCATTAGATTCTTTATTAATTATATTTTTATAATATGTCAATTTAATGTCATAAGTCTTTATAACTTTTTCTATAGTTATTGGTTAAACTTAAGATGGTTTGACTTTCCAACATTCTTGAAATGCCTTATAATTTGGTATGGGGGGAGTACGTACTTAAGTGCCGGTAAGTTACATAAGGTTTGTTTGGTGAAAGTATTTTCATGGAGACCATGGAAAGTTAAAAACCAAAGAAAAATATTGGCCCCATATGAATAATGAGCATCTACAATAAATTTTGTCAAGCACGGAGGGTTAATTAAGCAACTCTATCAGGCATGCAGTGTCTGAAACAAATCGTCCTCCACAGTCCAGACTTTGCATTGCATCACAAGCAGCAAATCAGCAGCACATCACCCTGTACATGTGTGCAATCTAAGACCAGTACAAGCAAATTTTTGGTAACTGATGAACCAAATTATAGATCTGGCTTAAGAAACCAGATAGATTAGATCATTAGCATTCAGGTACTCAGATCAGTAACCTTGGCAGCGCGACACCAATTGCTGCTATATACAAGATGTGTTGCGCTGCATATACATGCATGTCTACTCACGAAGGAAGCCATTCGTTTCAAGATATGATACAACTTGATCAGCCATTGATTTAGGTGAAGGGCAGTCCCCAACTTTACACTGGATCACTATCTGCAAAGATGGAGTTGTTCATTCATTAGGCTAGATGACTGAAATGTCATTATACTATCCTTAAACTTGGAAAGTTTAATTCTTCAGTGTAGCTGACAGTACTAACATCTTTTTAATGTATAGAGACACTGAATAAATTCTGTTAGTAGATGATTTATGCTAACCTCACAATCAGATGGTGGTTCATAAGGATCATCAATGCCAGTAAAACCTGTAGGTGATTTCGCTTGGTTATTGGTAAGCTTTGCAAGGAACCAGACAACGACAGTCAGTTGGTTCTTTTATTACCTTTGATTTTGCCAGCTCGTGCAAGCTTGTAAGGCCTTTGGGATCCCTTGCTTCGCATACTTCAAGCGGCACATTTAGGAACACCTACCGAACGAAATGTACTTCTTTGAGCTATACATATCTCTCACTGAAAATCTGAGATTAGAATAGATACCATATGGAAGAAGGCAGAAATCTCCAACTTGACTTGCCGACATGGAACACCGGAAGTGAATCATGCATGATAGATTTCTAGGATCGTCTAGGAGCGGATCCAGTGGATAGATAGTGATTCGGGTAGTAGTAGTAGTAGATGCAGTTCATATGCATGTGCAGAGAGAGAGAAGGTAGAGGTAGGTTACCGACCGGATCCGTCGACCGGATGAGTAGCAGTGGCGGCGGCGGCGTTAGAGTTCATCCCGCTGTCGGCCATGGGCGTCGTAGTCGCGTCCGTAGTCGTGTCGGTCGTCATCCGTGCTCGCCGGCGCGTCGGTGGAGCTTCCCGCCGCTGGCAGCGCACCCTCTAGATCGGTCTAGGGTTTAGGGAATGTCGGTGGGGCGTATGGTGGCGCAGGTGAACTTCGGTTCGCGTGCCTGGCGCCCCGGCCCCCACCTTCCTTATATAGCACTGTGCGACGGGGGCCCACCAACCACAGGGTTGGACGCCCCCGATCAGGGCGTGACCTAAGGCCCGTTAGTCCGTTGGGCCTAACGGGAAGAGATCTAACTCTAACATTCTCCCCCTAGATCTCATACAATTCTTTTGATTCTTCAATTCCATTTCAAGTTCAATATTCCAATTCTTTTCAATTCCATCATAGATTAGTATATAGAGCATGTTTCATCATCACAACAATTCTTGTCATTAGACTCACAGCTACTACACAGCTTTCTATTTTGGAAATAAAACCTTTCATCATTCTGGGCCCTTCTTATTCTTCGGGAATCATAGGCTCTCCCTTAAACCCATGCCGGCTATGTGTCCTCTGAATACACTGGGTGGGAGGCCTTTTGTGAGCGGATCCGCTAGCATCTTTTCTGTTCGTATATGCTCAAGATTTATGATATGATCCCGAAGTTTATCTTTCACAACATAGTACTTTATGTCAATGTGTTTGGCAGCACCACTTGACCTATTGTTGTGAGCGTATTCTACCGCTGGGTTGTTATCACAATACAACCGCATCGGTCTTTCTATACTTTCAATTATTCTCAGTCCGGGTACAAATTTCTTCAACCAATTTACCTGCCCCGAGGCCTCATAACAAGCTACAAACTCGGCGTACATTGTCGAGGATGTAGTCACTGTTTGTTTCGAACTTTTCCACGATATCACTCCTTTAGCAAGAGTGAATATATATCCTGATGTGAATTTTCTTTCATCTCCAGCATAGTCAGAATCTGAGTACCCCTCTATGCACAGGGAATCAGATCTTTCATATGTCAACATGAGACCTTTCGTACCTTACAAATAACGCAAGACTTTCTTCACTAGTTTCCAGTGTTCAATTCCTGGATTCTTTTGATATCTGCCAAGTAACCCGGTAACAAAAGCTATGTCAGGGCGAGTACACGTTTGAGCATATTGTAAACTTCCAATTGCCGAAGCATACGGTACCGCTTTCATTTGATTAATTTCATATTGATTCTTGGGACACTGATGTTCCCCATATTTATCGCCCTTGACAATCGGAGCAGGAGATGGACTACACGCATGCATACTAAATCTCTTCAGAACCTTTTCTATGTATGCCTTCTGCGATAATCCCAATACCCCTTTTCTTCTATCTCGATGAATCTCAATTCCCAAGACAAACGAAGCTTCACCGAGATCTTTCATATCAATGTTCGAGGACAAGAATTTCTTCGTCTCCAATAGTAGGTTGACATCATTACTAGCAAGTAAGATATCATCTACATACAGGATCAGGAATATGTATTTCTTATTCTTGAATTTCACATAGACACAATTGTCCTCGACATTTTATTTAAACCCAAAACCCTTTATAGTTTTATCAAACTTCAAGTACCACTGTCTCGAAGCTTGTTTCAAACCATAAATTGATCTTTTCAGACGACATCCCATATTCTCTTTTCCTTTTACGACAAAACCTTTTGGTTGTGCCATATATACATTTTCATCCAAATCCCCATTTAGGAATGTTGTCTTTACATCCATCTGATGTAATTCTAGATCGTAATGTGCCACAAGTGCCATAATGATTCTGAAAGAATCTTTACAAGAAACTGGGGAAAAAGTTTCATTGTAATCGATCCCTTCTCTTTGGGTAAAACCCTTAGCCACAAGTCGCGCTTTGTGTCTTTCAATATTCCCTTGGGAGTCATATTTTGTCTTGTAGACCCATTTGGATCCTACTTTCTTAGCTCCTTTAGGAATGTTTTCTAGAACCCAAACCTTGTTGGTATTCATAGATTTCATCTCATCTTCCATAGCCTGAAGCCACTTCGATGAGTGTTCGCTTCTCATGGCTTCTTCAAAAGTTAGAGGGTCATCTTCCATATGATATTCTTCAGTTTCATAGATTTCATAATCATCTGGAATAGCTGACCTTCTAGTTCTTTGAGACCTTCTAGGGGCCTCTGGCACTTGTTCCACTATGGGCTGTTGTTGTTCTTCCTCATCAGCAACATCTGATTCTATAGGCTCCTGATGGACAGGTTCCTCTTGTTCATTCATTGTTGCTATGGGAGAATTCACAACAGGTGTTGTCACCACATTATCTTGTACTGCTGGTGCAACATCGGCAGCAGGTAACGTAAAGTATGGTTCTTCAACCATCGGAGTAGGTACATGTACCCGCTTCTCCTCAAGTCTAATTTCACGTGTTACTTTGCTCCCCCTGATCATGTCATCCTCCAAGAACACAGCGTGTCTTGTTTCAACAAATTTCGTGTATCTATCAGGATAATAGAATCGATATCCTTTCGATCTTTCTGGATAGCCAATGAAATGGCAGCTGACAGTCTTGGAGTCTAACTTTCCAATATTTGGGTTAAACACTTTTGCCTCAGCTGGACAGCCCCACACACGTAAGTGCTTAAGCGAGGGTTCTCTTCCTGTCCATAATTCATATGGTGTTTTCTGCACCAACTTGCTTGGTACTCGATTGAGTATATGAATGGAGGTTTTCAGCGCCTCCATCCATAAACCAACCGGTAGTGTGGAGTAACTCATCATGCTTCTCACCATATCCATTAGGGTACGGTTTCTTCTTTCAGCCACTCCATTCTGCTGAGGCTCCCCCGGTGTGGAGTATTGAGCGACTATGCCATTTTCCTGTAGGAACCTTGCAAAAGGACCTGGAATTTGGCCATACGGGGTATGTCGCCCGTAATACTCTCCACCACGGTCTGATCGAACTATCTTTATCTTCTTGTTGTGTTGATTTTCAATTTCGGCTTTAAATATCTTAAATTTATCCAGTACTTCTGTTCTTTCTTTAATTGGATAAATATAGCCATAGCGAGAGTAATCATCCATGAATGTTATGAATGAATCATAACCATCCACGCTTTTCGTTGGGAATGGACCGCAAATGTCCGTGTGAATTATTTCTAATACTCTCGTGCTTCGTTTAGCATCTTTCTTTATTTTCTTAACATATTTTCCTTTGATGCAATCAACACATTGTTCTAAATCGGAGAATTCTAAGTGCGGAAGAATTGATTGTTTCACTAAGCGTTCTATTCTCCCCCTCGAAATATGGCCCAAACGACAATGCCATTATTTCGAAGAGTCGCTATCATTTCTCTTCCACTTCTTATTCTCATTTGTAGATTGGGAGACATTCGCATCATTCACAACATGATTCACATGATCAGCAAGAGATAACAAATAAAGCTTGTCTTGTCGGAAGGCAAGACCAACACATTTATTATTATCATCAAATAGTTCACATCTGCCATTACCAAAATGACATCCAAATCCAAAATCATCGAGTTTCGATACACTTATTAAATTTCTACGTAAAGAGGGAACATAGAGTACATCTCTGAGCTTAAGTACAAAACCATCTTTTAGTTCTAAAGCTAAATGTCCAATGGCTTCAACTTCAGCTTGTACTCCATTCGCGACTTTAATCGTTCTTTCGCCTCTTTGCAGGATTCTCCTCCCACTTAACCCCTGTAAAGAATTCGAAACGTGAATTGTTGCACCTGAATCAATCCACCAAGAGGTATTCGAATAACATAAAAACAAGGATTCATCTACAAATGTGATAGTGTCATCACCTTTCTTTAGTAGCTTTTTCAGGTAGACAGGGCAATCTCTCTTATAGTGCCCTCTCTTGAAGCATTCCTTGCACTGATCTTTCTTAGCATTGTCATATTTTCTAAAGTCCTCATCCTGAGAGTCCTTTTCTTTTCCCTTTGCATTTGTGTGTTCTTGTGGCTTGGAGGGAGAGCCTTTATTCCACTGGGTTTTCCCCTGTGGTTTCCTGTAAAAGTTTCTTTCTTTTATTGTCCTTGACAAGATGAGCAGATTCACCCTGTGCGGACTTGATTTGTTCTTCCTCCTGGACACACATTGCAATGAGCTTTTCAATGTCCCAGTTCTCAGGCATCATATTGTAATTCACAGCAAAAGTTTCGAATTCTTTTGGCAATGAAAGAAAGACCAAGTGGATGAGGAACTTGTCATTGATCCCCAAATCCATAGGCTTTAATTTTGCTGCCATTGTATTCATTTTCAATATGTGCTGACGCACACCACCACCATTGTACTTCTCAGTTACAAGTTTCTGTATGATTGTGCTTGCTGTGGCCTTAGAAGACCCAGTAAACTGGCTCTTTACCCTTTCAAGGTAATCAATGGCGGTGATGCATTCTGGGATTGACCCTCGAATTTGGTCTTCAATGGTGGCTTTCGCTACCAATAGGCATTTTCTGTTGGATTGAATCCAACGCCTATGTTCGATATCGTATTTCATTCTGACTTCTGCAAAATCATGCTTTCGGGCGTGAAAAGCTTCGTCAGTTTCATCGGTTCTTTTCTCCGGTTCCTCTGGAATAGTAGGACACGGGGATGTTATGGCAAGATCGATCTCTGCCAGTGCAAGTTCTAATTCATACTTCTCCCGCCACACACGGTAGTTGGTACCGTTGAGCGGAGGAATGTTATTGATGTTGACCATTCCTTTAACTCGTGAAATTTATCCAAAGAAAAGTGAGAAACATTCATCATGAAATTGCATGCCTTAATTTAACGTTGGTCAAAATTAAAACATACGATTTAAAAAAATTTATACATCACCGTTGGGCAGAAGTAAAAAATAATGCATAGCAATTCATTATAATAATGTTATTAACAACGTTGGTCAGAAAATAACAATATTATAATCTCAACAAATTATCGAAAACCATAATTCACTCAAAATTAAATTATCCCGTTGGTTCAAATTTAATTTAGAGTCAAATTCAATATTTTCTTCGCAGCGGAAACAATTAAAATTGTTCATAATCTTATTTTCCAGAAATTTCAGGTCGAATTGTTCTCTAAACAAAATATCGTTGGATAAAATTGTATAGAGAAAAATTCATTAAAATTTCAATTCAAATACAAAGGAAATTCATAACTATTTCTGGAAATTCTAGGCGCTATGACAGATGGCAACACCAAGCGAGATTACATAGATCGCATTCAAATTTCAATTCAAATTTATTCAAATATCAAATTCAATTTAATTCTGGAAATAAAATAGAAGCCGTCACTGTTCATTCAAATGAAACGGCCTGAAAGGCCAAACCGGCCCGGCCCAGCATCCCTCCCGCCCAGGCCGCAACGTGGGCCTGGGCCGGGATTCTCCAGTCCCACCGCGGCCGAAAGTGGCCCAGCAGAGTGTGGACGGCCACAGACCGTCGGATCGCGGTCAACGCCGATCGGATGGTCGCGCGTCGATTTCGCGGGATCAAAAACCGCCGGCCGACGCCAGCTCCCCGAACCCTAGCTCATTTCAATCGTCTCCCCTCCCCTTTCAACGCAGAGCGGCGGCGGCGGCCGGGAGAGCTCTCCCACGCGCGCTCCTGCTGGTCTCCCTTCCTCCCCCCACCCCCCCCCCCCCCGCGCCGCTCTTCCCTTCTCTCGGCGCGCGCAGGGAGCAGAGCAGCCGCGGCGGTGGCTCAGGGCGCAGTCGCGGTGCCCCGAGGGAAACCCGTCGGCGGACGCGGCGACGGCGTTCCGAGAGGAGAGCGCTGACGCGGGCCCCCTCGCCGGTGAGTGCGCTCGCCTATGGCGGAGCGCACCGCCGTCGAGCGGCTTCGCGGCGGTGCTGTTTGCCAACCGCGCAGCGAGGTATGGATAGGGTAGTCTTGTTTTCGGGTTCGAGTTCATTGGAGTGGGGTTTTCGATTTTGGGTTCGGTTTTGATTCGGATCGGATTTCCCTAGTTAGGGTTTCGGTTCGTGTGTTCTAGATGCCGATCCGAGGTTCGATCTTCGTTCTTCTTCCCTAATCCCTCTCTGTTCTTGAGATTTTGGGTTAGGGTGAGGTTCGATTTAGCCGATTAGGCTTGATCCGAGTGGATCCCCTCCGTAGGAGGCCACTGATACCATTGATAGATTTTTAGGATCGTCTAGGAGCGGATCCAGTGGATAGATAGTGATTCGGGTAGTAGTAGTAGATGCAGTTCATATGCATGTGCAGAGAGAGAGAAGGTAGAGGTAGGTTACCGACCGGATCCGTCGACCGGATGAGTAGCAGTGGCGGCGGCGGCGTTAGAGTTCATCCCGCCGTCGGCCATGGGCGTCGTAGTCGCGTCCGTAGTCGTGTCGGTCGTCATCCGTGCTCGCCGGCGCGTCGGTGGAGCTTCCCGCCGCTGGCAGCGCACCCTCTAGATCGGTCTAGGGTTTAGGAAATGTCGGTGGGGCGTATGGCGGCGCAGGTGAACTTTGGTTCGCGTGCCTGGCGCCCCGGCCCCCACCTTCCTTATATAGCACTGTGCGACGGGGGCCCACCAACCACAGGGTTGGACGCCCCCGATTAGGGCGTGACCTAGGGCCCGTTAGTCCGTTGGGCCTAACGGGAAGAGATCTAACTCTAACAATGCATACCTCTATAAACGAAGACTTTGGCAGTAAACTGCGACAAGCGCTTCGATCACTTCTGTAAGGTGATATCAAGCTAGCAATACAGATCAGGCCAGCATCTGCGAATAGCTTTGCTACTTCCCCTGAAAAGAACAACACATACAGTAATCAGTAGTAAAGCTCAGTTGCTTGGAAACTGATGATCAAGTGCAGAGAGATTTCAGGACAGAACGTACCTACTCTGCGTATGTTTTCAGCACGATCCTCTGCTTTGAAGCTGAGGTCCCGGTTCAACCCATGCCTGAGATTATCGCCATCGAGGACGTATGACAGATGGCCTCTAGTGTGCAACTCACGGCTCAGCGCACATGCGAGCGTGCTCTTTCCTAAGACAGATTTGATAAATTTTAGAAGCTTAGCAAATTCATTTAGTAAAAATGCAGATAGGATATGATATAGGATAGGCTCACGCAGACCTGAACCGCTTAGACCAGTGATCCACACCACACAACCCTTCTAGTTCAGCAAATTTTGCCTCTCATTCTGCCCAATGGGGCAGTCATGCCATAGGATATTCGTTGATTTCCCGACAGTTGAAGTCAAGAGTGTGCTGATCCCTGTGAAGCACATAAAACTCTCAAAAAGTTTTACATATTATGAAGAAAATATTGATATGAAACTATGAGTAGTGCTTCCAGGAAGAGGAAGTCAATTATGCCATCATTAACATGCTTGCATTGGGATAGAGCATCCTAGCTATACAGTCAGGTTTGATTTACTATCCCTGGTAAACTTTTGCAGCAATACTGATTTCTAGTCTTCAGTAATACTTTGATAAGAAGTAGGGTACCAAACAAAGCTAGTAAAACAGAAGATCAGAAAAATCTGTGCTCCATTCTTGAAAATAAAATGCCATTTTTTTTCATGCGATATGAGCCAGCATTGAAGATAACCGTTTGACCTTAATTTGCCTGAATATAGTAGTGGCATACTCCCTTTTCATCATAAAATAATTGCCATTCTCACTTGCAAAAAATTTCTTCGACTAATATTATATAAAAAATATTAATATTTATGGTACACAATTAATATCATTAGATTGATTCTTAAATTTACTTTCATAATAAATGTATTGGGAGATACAAATGTTGCACGTATTTTTTATACAAATCTAGAAAAATTATGGTATGGAAAAAAAACGATAGTTATTTTGGGACGGAGTGAGTAGGCATATAGCCATTGCAATTAAGGGGACAGGACATGACATGTGCCTGATAACTCAGCACTACCACCCGTTTGTTAGTGATAACTATAAGTATAAGTGATGACTATAGTAAAGGAGCATATCAATGAATTTCACTTTCCCGTTTGTTAGTAAAGGTAATGGCAATCAAAGGACTGACCAGATGCCACCAATGACTGTAGTATATATTATTCCAGTTCATGTCAGGTTAATTGGGCATTGGATTGTTGGTGCAGAACTGACAGCACAATCAAGAAGGCTGGCGAATGCTCTGAACATGCCTACCCATCATCACGAACCGACCAACAGTTTCCAATAGAATTGGACTCAGTTTCAGGAACAAATTAAGGCAATCAGGCTGAAGCTGAAACCGTGAGCCTGAACTGAACCGTGCAGTTCTTTTCAGTCTTGTACAACACCGAAAGCGCTGGAGCTTGTTTGGGGTTCCACATCCTAAAATTGAGTCATATTGACCTACCAATCGACTAAAGAACGACTACCTAGCTGACAGCGACATGTATCACTTTGCCCCCTTGAGCCCCCCCTCACACCAAAACTCTGCATTGCAGAGCCATCCTTGATTCCTAAATGTGATTGATGTGATTCATTCATATAGCAATTACATGCAGAGCCAAAATCATAGTGTAGAGACTTGGGACACATTTTGCAACTTGTATGTATTCAGCAACATGTCCCCCACAACTACAGGATTTTCTGAAAATTTTCAGATGTGTTTGCTCATGGTCTGTATATGTATTTACTCTGTCTTTCAGCGAAACAGAGGACCTGTGTGTGGTGCGGTCAGTGAGTGAGCAGTGGCAATAAACAGCTCAGCTCGGTGTCAGCATCAACGAATCTACTAAATTGCAACCATTTCCGTTACTCTGATTTGTTGGTTGGGATCGGCGATCGAATGCGATACTCAACCAATTTTGAGGCCATTAAATAAATATTTTTCTTCTTCTCTTGCCACGATGACGACAGGTTCAGAAAATGTTTATTACAGTGCTGTGGAAAGAAAATATTTAACCTGCTCGGTGGTTTCAGACAGAGCATTATTGCAAAAAGTACAGTACAGCCCGATGGATATGATGATTATCCACATGGTCTCTGCAGGAGTAGACTAATCATTGTCTTTATACACGAAACTAGAAGTGTAAGATTAGTGAGTAGTGTACTTTATGTGGACTGTCGTTTTTAATTGGGGCAGTTAATGAGGTGAGTCAAATTATTTTATACTGCGCTGCTGCTGCAGACTGCAGTGAACGAGAGCGGAATAAACGATTCGATAATCTGGTCAACGTCTCCATCCTTCCTGACAGATAATCTTGGTCTTGCAATCGCAAAAAAAAGGAAATGGAATCGGTTGCCAACTATATATACATACCTGCGACGGCCGACGACGACCCATTAGCTGCCTCCGCCGTTGCAGGCTCCGGCTCCGTGATCTTCCTCTCGCCGGCGGCCGCCGAAACCACCGTCGTCGTCGTCGGCCTCGGTGACGAGACGACCAGCCTGGTGACGCCGGTTCTTGGGCCCGGCCTCCTTGCTGCTGCTGCTACTGCTCCACGGGCGAGGCCAGCGCACCGACGGGCGTCGTCGTCCACGGCGGCCTCGTGCTCTCTTCGCCGCCGGTGGTGGCGCACGGCCGTGGAGGAGCCCGCGGGGCGAGCATGGTTGCCGTTGTCGATGGAAACGAGGCCTGGGCGTCGAACTGGAACTACGTCTATATATAGTGACGAACAGGTGTGTGTGCCATTGCCAACGTACGTGTCAGCCCAAACAAAGCTTTTTCTTTTTTTTTTTTGTGTGTGTGTGTGTTGTACTTCGCCTACGTAGCATGTGACGATCCATACTACAATGCTACCACGCAAACATCAGCTTTCGTCAAGTTGTTATGTCACCGTGTCTGCTTGCAGTGGAATCTTGGATCTAGCAGCCTAGAATAATGGATCAAGCTAGCTAGCTTGATGGTCCAATTTGGAGACACGACTGGGTACATTCTAAATTATACTCTAAATTATAAGGCGTTCTCGCTATAACTATAATAAAAAACTCGACTTAGCGGCACTGTAACCTATGTAAGACGAGGGAGTCAAACCAGGACCTAAAGAGTGTTGCTGGGTTCCTCTAACCAACTAGACTAAAGGCCTTTTAGCTTTCGCTCTAACTATAATGATTTCACTATGTATATATGTCTAGACATAGTGTATATCTTAGTGCATAACTAGATATATAGAGATATGAATAAAAAAACAAAACGTCCTATAATTTAGAATGGAGGGAGCTGAGTACGTTTTATTATTAGGATATTTAGTTTAGTGATCTTTGTAGAGTAGATACAGAATGTCGTATGTTTAAATTTCTTGTGAAAGCTCTGTGACGCGAGAAAATTAAGTAAGGCCCAATCATTTTCATGCTCGTACCGTTTGAAAATTGTCTTGTTTACGACAGCAATTTTCGGTAGTACGTAGGGGAAAAGGACTGTATGTGCAAGTAGTAGTACAACTGCACTCTGGGAATCAACACTTCTTGTACGTACGTACGATTTCATATTGAAATTTCTGATCGAGCCGCATCAGAAATTCTTGTGCTCTAATCATTAAGTAAGTACCGCGTGAATTTATTTTGTACGAACCAATAATGCAATTACTACGTATTTGTATCCTACTGTTAGTGTTTCAAATAACTCCAACAAGCCTTAATACATAAAGTAACTCAAACTTTTTTAACTTTGACTAATTTTATAAAAAAATAACATCTATAATATAAAATAAGTACCATGTAAATTATTATATGATAAATTTAATAATACTAATTTGATATCATAAATCTTAATATTTTTTTTAGAAACTCGGCTGGTTTAAAAATTTTGAATTAAAGATAATTTTCGGATTTTGTTTATTCATAAATGAACAGAATATTTGGTATTACTAGCTTAGTCTAGTGTTAGTATTTTAAACAACTCAAACAAGCCTTAATATATATACAAAAGATGCTTGTTTCCGATTTGGGAACGAAGCTCTAAAAACGGGAAACACCCATTTCAAGTGGACGGACGGGAATATAATATATCGTCGTCTCGTGTTTGTTAAAAATTGTGGGCAGGTTCAGTGAATCTGAATTCCTGTCGAGATAAGTTGCATGCATGGGCTACTCTTCTATTCTTGTATGTAAAAAGCATTGTATTCGTTGGTTCTTGGCATCATATATAGGGAGGGAGATGCTTTTCAAGTTCGTTCAGCCCAAAAAAGAAAGGTGATATCGATGCGTGCGTTTCTTGCTGGAATCAACGAGCTAGCGCGCTAAAGGCACGCAAAAAAACAAATGCTTTACGTCACTGCTCATATAACCTCCGCTGGGTTGCAGGCGAGGCATTAGCATTAGGGAGGCAAGACAAGGGCACCCGCAATAGTATAAATTAATTTTTCCTAATAGTGATAACTTTTATTATCAACTTTTATAAGATTTTGGACGAGTCTAACTCTTGATTAAGAGCTATTTTCTCTCTCTTTCTATGTTAAAATATGATGAAAAAAAAGAGTACTTACAGTATGTTAAGTCAACCATTGTGGGTAAAAAAAAAAGAAAATGTTTTTTTATACAAGAAACCATTTCTACACGAGATCAAGACATAAAAATCTATAGGTAGATGATAGGAAATACAAGGTAAATGATTGGATAAGTTTTATTTGTATGTACAAAATATTTACTGACAATATAGTTTCTTTTTATAATTAGTATCGATGTTTATTGATGAGTATGAAAACCATTTATTGATGCTGAGTCAGATCACACATCAGCAAAGGCTAGCATGTTCGAGGTCATACATGACCTATCACGCGTAACAAGTAACTCCAAGATTAGTGACACCGACCAAGGGATGGGTTAGGCGTTAGAGCGGTCATGGGCATCTGCTAGCCAACCCTCCCCCCTCCTCCACACCCCACCCCATAGTTGAGGACGATATGGGATTGTGTGGTCCTTTGATAGGTACGTCCAATATGAGTAAGCATCCTAAGTCCGCAAGTGGATTGAGTGTGACGATTAAAAAAACATCTATCTAATATAGTTGAATGGTCATTAATTATTTTTTTGTTATTATTATCATTTGTAATTAAAGTCTACTAGATTGACATTAGCATCTATCTGATTTTATTAGAAAATTTTAAGGGATTTATCTTCTTTCTAATGTGCTTCGTGAGGATTAATGTAGATGCCAATCCTAGTAATGTTTCTTACTAAATGGGGTGCCATGCAAGAAAATTTAACCGCATATATTTATATAGCACCAAACTTAAGAAGAGAAAATTAAAGGGACGAGTTTCTTCTTTGTGAGACTAGGAGTTCCAGAACTTTGAAAATTGTTCGACGCTAGCATTAAGTGAAAAAAATAATCATGTAAACTCGGATCACACATTAAATGGTTTGAGTAACCTATAAAACAACAAATGTAAATTACAAATTAGAGACTCGCGGTTCCTTTATGCAAATGCATGCACTTTTTGAAGAAAAAAAAAGACATTCACAAAAAAATGAAAAAAAGAGACGCATAAAAGGTTAAGTAATCAAGTCAAGAAAAGTTGATCCAGGAGTGACGCGTTAGTCAATCAGAGGTCCCCTTTGTGAGAAAACACTCATCAGCCACATAGATAGCAGTGTCGTATGTACACCCTTGTCTAGTGCATGTCAAATGTTGCTCAACTAAATAAAAGGAAAACAAAAGGTTTCATGGTGGTCACACATGAACGCATTGGACAGCTCAGCTCCAATTAGATTAGGTTCTCATCCCTTAACAAAGAAGTTATCGACCAGTCAGATAAGGTTTTGGTCCCTTAGCAAACAAGTCATCTTTACTGAATGCAAAGTTGTTACTTTGTGAGATCAGTGTAGACTGCAACCGCAATTATTTACTTTGCATCAACAAACCTCCTAAGTTTACCAGTTCAAAAAAAGAAAAACTCTTATGTTCTTTTGCATTACAAGAGCTGTGTAAACCGGCCTTGCTAGAAGCCTACAAGAGGAAATTCGGTGCCAGAACATAGACCACTTCTATGTGGCAAACATGCATGACTATCGACACAACAATTGCAAATGATTGATGCAACTTTGGTGATCCATTGCCCCCAAACAAGTCACAAATCATCATCCACTATCATAGTGCCGACAGCACAATTTGTCTTGTGTTCTGACACACTCTGGTTTCGGCTACTCTTCTTATACAGGAGAATTTTTTGTTTTTTTGGTTTCCTTTTGCGATTACCATGGGCATTTTTATGTGCCATAGAGACACAGCTGCTTCGTACGCGCAACAGCAACTGTATGATCCATGGTAAAAATTGCACCTTAATTTTTTTTATTTTCATTTCGTCAGGAATCTCGACCTTCCCAGACCTACACGTTCTGCTTCGGTTTTCGAGGCAGAGTACGGGGGAGGGGGGGGGATATGATCTCATCATCGTAAATTGTAGATGTCTTTGATACAATTTTCATTTTGATAATATGACAAGGGAACCCATGGTCCAATTTTTATTTCAAATGAACTTCTTGCTCATACTTGCAAGGAGCAACTGAATAAGTAAAGTCAGGGTTAATTACAGATTTAAGAACAGATCCATAGACCATCCTTCGTATCAGTTCAAATAATTCTCTTCTGACGGTCATGATTGGTTCACATAAGCATTTGGAATGAGGTCCATGCTCATGTGGTTATAGGCAAGAGGTGCGTACATCCATGTCTCTTCAGAGCTCAACAGCTGTTAAGGTAAAAAAAAAGGCAGGTAAATGAGAGGCATGCTCCAGCTGCACTTGGAATTATAGAATAATTTATTCTCGCAAATCTAATCTGTAACTAACATTTCTAAAGCTTCATGGTAAATGTTTCATTTTCAAACTACAGCATGAAGATTCTGAATGTACAGTAAATCTTTAGCTGAAGTTTTCTGAAAGAATGTTGAATCTTTAGTCAAGTGTGATGATGCACATGGTTATAAGAACTAGGATTGTGAATTTCTATTTAAACTAAAGTTTCTTCCAATGTTGATCTTACTTAAATTAGACGTAAAAAATACCTTTATTTGCAGCTGCAGAAACTTGACGTACTGAACTGCTTCCTCCAGCATAGTGCTCATGTCAACCTGCAAATGCAGGAGAACAACTTATCTTCAGTGTTCACACAGTAGTTTGCCTAAATTGCTGGGCCTTTGGAAATACAATTCAATACCAAAAAAGTTGAGAACCAAAAAATATAAAAGAAAAGAACTTACTTTGGTTCCATTAGGAATTAGCTTCTGTAGCGTCCTTAGTTTGTCATTGATCCTCTCTCTTCGCTTCTGTTACATAGTATGACTAAGCCATCAGAAAACAAAAACTGCAGGTTCAGTGAACATTGCGAAATTAGCATTGAGTACTTCTGACCTTTGCATAAAGGCTCTGTGAATCCTTCGATGACCGATTACGACCTCTTGAACTGGCACTTTGTTTCAGAACAACAGATTCTTCACACACACCAATTGAATCATCTTCAGAGATGCAGCTCTGATTGACAAGCTCAGTATTAATCTTAAAATCAGCAGGAGCAATTGAACTTGTCCTCGATACCTACAAAAATTGCACCAAAGGATCAGAACAGCCTTTTTCTTTCTGACAACACATAATATCATAATGTCATAATAGTTGAAGTACGAAATCTAAATTCACTTACCAGGGCAATGGTTCGGGGTCTCTTAGAATTCTTACTCTTCGTATTCTCATCCATAAGACATGCCCTCTTGTTACTTGTAGCTCCATCAATAATTGGAGAGAAGACCTGACTCTGGTGATCAAAGCGCCAAACCGCACCAATGTTCTGACATTGCTCTTCATCGCACCAGTCATTTTCATCAAGTGGAAGGAACAAGGTAGTAGGCAACGGGCTAGGTTCAAGAACTATTGCTGCTGTTAGGAGAGGAAAGGCAGGAATCAGCATTGCTGCTGCTCCAGAACATGGACTGCAGGTGAGCAATCATCTCAGATTCGTCGCTCCAAATGGATGCACAATTTGCTTCCATTCTGCCGACTGAACCTTCAATTCTACACTCTTCTACTCCTAAGCTCTGTGGTGAGGGTTCCTGGCGAGTGTTCTTGGTAATGCCTGTAAACACAGTACAGGTAAGGGCACATTTATACCACATTGTTGGAGAATATTTTCAGATATAAATTTGACTCAAGTTCCATCCTAATCTTAATAAGAATAGAATGACAACTAAGCGACAATAGTTTTATGCCTGATGCACCACAACCCCATCCCTCATGATCTTCCTGTTTGGATACTAGAAAGATCACATATGAAATCAATTGCCTGTTGAGTTAAATTAAGAGGAAACAGTATCTCATTGATCCAAGAGAATCATGGTGTCATAAATTCTTCATCTGAGAAGAGATGACTGGTAATTAAGGCACGTTATTAAATGATCCAGATGATAAGCAACTGGACTAATAAAAGACAAGACTAGGAGGTGGACGAAAAATGGAAGTGTAGGTGATCATGGAGGAGAAGTGCTGGGAGTTCATTGAAAAAAGGCAATCTCAGCTCAGTTTGCAATCCTGAACATTTTTTCTGGTGGTTTCTCACTTGTGAGAAACATTCATGATGTGCAATATCCTGCAGGGCTGAAGCTTTTCAACTGAAGTCTACGGCCTTGTGCAAGATTGGAACACTACAGAAGATTATCAACAGGATAAATGCAAAGGTTACCAAACCAGATAAGATGAAGTCATTAAGTCAGTCACTATGTATAATAGGACAGCTCAAGACGTGCTCCATTTTTTTTGTATTAAGCATGACAAACATGGCTTCTGGGGTAGCATCCTGGTATTAACAAGGAGGCTGCAGAAACATATTGGCAATTTGACCCACAGATCACCACATAGACCTGCATCACATAAAACCTAGCAAGCTGTTCTTCAGATAGTTGCTGCCCTGGAAGGATCATCCGGACATTAATGACCCACGAGCAATCAGTTTTATTCCATCTGATTACAGATGGAACAAGAATACTAAATCAGTAGAATATTCCAGAGTGCAGAGACCATTGATGGCAAGTGCGACTGGGACTGGCCTTTTTTATGATATGAGATGTGTTGCTGAATAGAACTAATAATGCTATGCCAGATATCATGAGAACACAAGAGTACTACGACACAATTAAGCGGTGAGGTCTCTAGACATATATGGTAACTGAATCATGCAGACATTAATTAAGAAACAACGTCAACATCATTTTGCCAAATTGCCTATATTCAACTGAATTTAGGCACCCAAGACAGTACAGACATGTACTGCAACAGAATCATGCAGCTGTTTATAAGGATATATAATGTCCAGCTTCACAACAAAGACTCAGAATTCAACTAACTTCAAAAGTAGAGGTTTAAAATCACATCTAATCATTTACTCATCTCATTAGAAAACATTATCAACTGTAATAATAAAATAAAGGTCATTTTTGGTATAAGAAAACCAAACAGTCTAACAACAAAATGTTTTTGTTTGTGCCACATCAAAATACAAACACGATGCTAAACATGACATTTTTCAAAACACTCATGACTGAGTATACAATCAAATCACGGTAGCACAAACACCTCTTCATGATGAAACAGATATTGTCCCCATAATGTGACTCAAATGAAACAGACAATACTAAGAATTTTACAGCAATCATGATAACCTTTGACAAACTGGTGCATCAATCCTTTTCGACCATTCAGAACAAAAAGAAAAACATAATTGAAACCTTATTCAAACAAAAACAAAATCCAAGCATATCAAGGTTAAGGTACAATATGATTATCATCTCAATTATATCTAGGACACAGGCTCCGCCCTACAGCAGAACAAAAACTGAGCTTGCCAGATAGCCGATCAGCAGAAATAATTCAGCTGTTGAGAGTCGACCAGCATAAATGATTCAGCTGGCCAGTGCCAATATCCCAAGCAGTGAAAGGTAGAAAACAGTTACAATTTCAACGCAATGCCAATTTGTGCAAACAATACACTCACAAATGTTTAGAGCACAGCTTCAATTCTGGTATGTATCCATTGGACAAGACGTTCAATCATACAACCATGGCTCACAAAAACACAGTAAGATAAAATACCTCCAAAAGCTATCAAATCAATCCATAATGGAAAAAGGATATTCTAATAACAATGCAGCCAAATTCCACCTATGCTGAACATCACAGTATCATCCACTGCGCCAACAACTATTTGTCAGCAAATACACAGATATGAAAACAAACAAACAAGAAGTTATTACATTCATACTTCAAAATCCTTGTGCAGTAGTCATTCATCTTTAGCAGGGACCATTCATGAAGCAAGAAACAAATAAATAGCCCTGCCACCCTGGTAATACAATAATAGATGAAAGCACCAAACAAGCAGGATACAAACACCAAGTATCACATGACAAAATATTTCAATCTCCTGATTATAACTGGTCCAACAGGCACATGGTACCCATCAAAACTTTAACAAGTCGAGTTTACTAGCACATCAGTCTTAAGTTCTGAACAAAAAGCTAAAGCACATAATTTAAGCTTCCAATGAAGGCTACATTTCTTTGACGCAGGAAGTTCTCCACAGCAGAGTAGATTCTTCAGCGGTACTGCAAGTACAAGAACGAAATATATGAGACTAGAGTGGCAGGCTAATGAAGAAAACAACTAGATTGACAGCTCTACAGGTTAGGCATCTGAAGCCATACATATAAAGTTGAAATAATTTCAGTTTGATAGGTACAAATACAACTAAACTATAACTTAATATCAAACTTCTATTGATCCAGGGGAAATTAATCTCAATGTGTTATATACCTTGATGAAGCCAATGTCCTTAGCGTTGCTGCGGAAGCACTGCCTGCAGCACATGAGCCCGTACTTCCTGATCAGACCATGAGGGTTCGCACAGACCCGGCTGCAAAAACACAAACATGTTCAAGAGTTAACAAGGCTATATTGTTGTATTGTAAATCATAATCTTTGGACATATATAGGATGATAGGTAAAAAATAGTCCATTTTCCACATGTTTCTAACAATCATAATTCTTTAAAAACAGTGAGCCTCATATGTTTGCATAGACCATCACATTCAGGAAATAAATGAACAATCCTAAACAAGAAACATATATTCATCATTAATAAAACAAAAGTCTGGCATAGATCAGGAAAAAGTCAACCAGGTTATCAAACAGCTAGCCGGCCATGTGTAGCATCACCAAACGGCAGATCAAAGCAGCAGCTAGACATACCCAGCCGAAATTACAATACCTACATCGAACTGAGATACAGAACTGAAAGAAACAAACATTTTTTCACAAGGTTACAGAGGTTGTAGGAGAGTTGCATATCATGTCTAAGTTATAACATACCAATCCAAGAAACCTACTTCAAGGATCATTTCGCAAGCCTGCAACGTACACTAAAACACTGTCTAGTCAGCAACATCTACAAAAACTCATTTTTCAGCAGCGACAATAGCAAAGCTACTTAAGATCCTAATCCCAAAACTCGAGGGGGCTAAGCTAACCATCAAAACGAGCCAGAACATCAACAGATCCATGGAGTCAACCTATCACAAGCAGGTCATTCACATCTGAAAAAGCGCCAAGAACCGAGATCCTACTACACAGAGAGAAGGCAGCGGCGCGGGGTAGTTACCAGACGCGGGATCCAGGGCCGTAGCTCTTAGGGTGGGAGTTCCAGACGTTGGAGTGGCCCATCGCGTCGTGCTCTTCGCTCCTCCTCTTCCTTCCTTCACGGCGGCGGCGCGCGAGGGACAGAGAGATGGGGAAGCGTAGAAGGCGGCGGCGGGAGGTGGCGACGAGGCTATATAGTGGTGTGGGAGGCGAGGAACCCTAGCTCTGTGACCCGGGCCTCGGGCCTTGGGCCTTGGGCTGGCCTTTGCTGAATAGAGACGTGGGCCTCGTTGGGCTATGTCAGGTCGTGGTTCTCCCGTTTAGGGCGGGCACAGTTTTGGGCTGAGCCGTCGTTCTGACAAGGCCGATGAAGCGTCTGGGTTTGACTGGGCTTAGGTTGACTGTATCTACGATGAAATTCCTCGATGGCCCAATTGGTTAAACTACGGGCTGAGCCTGTTTCCTTGAACAAAAAAAAAAATCATCTTTTTTAGTTTGGGTTCGTGGCCTTTGCTACTTTGTTGGCGAAGCCAAAAGTTGGCATGCCAAGGGATTTCTGTGGTCATTTCGTTGGAGGCTCAATATTGGTCTTGTCTTCCCTAGCTATCCACGATCAGCCTCTGGGGATTTGAGGTTTTTATTTAACCAAAAATGCATAATGTTCTTTCATAAAAAGAATAGCTGTATAAAGCTTTGGGTAAATACTATCTATACCTACTTAAACTATCAATAGAAGTTCACTTTTTCTCCTAGGGCTGGCATGGTGCCACGTAGGATTAAACACCGTCAAAATCAGTTAAGATGTGATGATGTGATTTGGACGGTATTAGAAAGGTTAGGATCTAATTACATTTCCGTGAAACGAGGTCAGGTAGTACTTTTTTGGAAGCCCAATCAAAATGGTAGCACAAGGCCTCTTCTCTTTTGGGACAAGTAGTACCCATGTGCCCACTATCAAGAACTATGTATATGCTACCAATGAAGCACGCCATTGTTGATTTCATATGTTCCTTTGATTTGCCGGTTATCCTTTGATCGATTTTCTTGATTTGGTTCGAAATGCCCATTGAACAAAACCGCTTATCCTTTGATTTGATCACAAACCTTGCCGTTTTTCAGCATGTAAATGTGATACTTGCTTCTCTTGGGTGTTTCTAGGCAAATCTTAGGAAAACCAGCTAAGGCCAGTCTAACTCTTTGTGGTGTGTGACCAATCTTTGCATCAGTATACCTATTTTGTTTATAGGGATGCCGTGTATAGCATATATCATTGGGAAAAAAATGCATGAATGAAGCATCATAATCATGTTAATTTTCTACCAAGAAGTAGCATGAACACGGGCTAAATTGTTGTCTCTATCCAATAATATATGTGGAGAGATGCGCGCCAGGGTTTATTAATCTATATTTTAGTACTATGCATGGCTGGTTTAAACCATGCATGAGAATAGGATGAGATTTCTGAAGGTGAGAAGCTCGTTCTGAACTCTGCTGGCTGCTATATATCGCATTCCAACTTTTGTCTCTTTTCTGAAAGTGAGTGCTGCCATCTGATACTGGTTCTTGCACTGGTAACATGCACGCATAAATTCAGCGGTGCATTCCATTCCCATGATTGTAACGGAAACGAGATGATGCAGCAAGCAGAATCAGATCCTATTTTTTGTGTGTGCGTGTGCATGAATGAGTTAGTAGTGGCCGGATTTTTCACTGCAAATATATTCATATAAATATAGAACGGACGATCCGCAGCTGAAGGGATCTAGTAGAGAACAAGACCTTTTTACCTTTTTTTTGCGTTTTGGTAGGAAATCATGCATGCATGCAATTACTTTGGATGCATGGTCAACTAAAGCCACACATATATTCGTTTGTCTTGTTAGGCGCCTGCCCAGGCGGTCGACAGGTGGTGGTATACCTATCTCCTCTTTCTTTTCTGTAAAAAAAATAAAAATAAAAATGCAGAGAATTGTAGGAGTACATGTGAAACGACAGCGAGAAAAGTCCCAAGTTTTCAGCTGTTATGGAACAGGCAGCTGGAGTTGCTTAGTACCCGTGGCTAGCTTCTGGTTCCCGTCGCTGATCTGCTTTGTCTAGCTTGTTGCCCACTAGCAGCTAGCTAGAAGGCACAAAGATCTTATCCCTTTGCTTTCACTCTAGCGACAACTTGAGAGTTGCAATGATGATGATGAGTAGTTCACCCACAGTTACCAAAAGGAACTGACCACGTAATTTTCTTCTATTATTACATTAAATTTAAAACCTCTGATGGAGAGAGTTTTTTATTTGGAATGGTATATAGATCTCTGAGTTTTTTGTTGGTTAGCTAGCTTCTGAATTCGCATATGTTTCATAAGGAGCTCTGCAGTTGATAGGTTCAAGAATTGAAGTCAAACGAAGGCACTGCTGGTGATAACTGATAAGTAACAAATTTTTTTTATTTTGAAAAGGAACTTGAGGGGCCATATATGCATGGCCCCTATACAACAATTTAATTAAAATGGAAGTTCATAAATTACAGACTAGCCACAAGAAAAAAGGGGAGAAAAGAAAATAAAACAAAACAGATAATAAGTAAGATATTGTGTTCACACCATCCTTAAAATGGTACAGATCGATCTCGGTTGCTTAATTGATCGAACAGTAGACGATCTCTCCTGCTATTTATAGCATTGAAAAAAAAACATGTTTCGAAGCAACGAGTTAGTTAGTTAGTTTGGGATTTGTTCCAATTAAGTTTCATCCTCAGCTGTGTTCGCAAAAAAAAAAAGTTTCATCCTCAGGTGGAACTAAGATCCCAAAGACCAAGTTGAGCACTGTGAGATAGTGACAAACTGGGAGAAAAATTCGTTGCATCTGCAAAAGTTTGGTTGGCACCAAGTCGCAATCGGTTCAGTGCTCCATAGTGGCCGCCGGGGATAAATGCTGACATGGGCCTTGTCCCCCTGATTGAGATGCTCTATTCTCTTCTCTCACTTGCATTTGCATGCTTAGTAGTAGCTTTATTTGTTCCATTTATTTGGCCATGGATTGCGACCGGCGGATTGCAAGAGATTTGCCAATTGCCTAACCGTTGTCTGCCCAGTGTCCAATCATGCTATACTGGGATTCTTGGAAGTATCCCTTCTGTCACTGTCCACACTTGGTCCATACACTGTTTGTTTGGAGTGCTCTTGCGTGTGCGAATCGAGGCGCGACATGTGTGTGCTCCTCATGGGTTTATATTGGAAGCGTCAATCTTCCTCAAAATTCTCTCAGTTCCATCACAGTGGGAAGCTATGCCCAAATAATTGGTGCCCCATGCATGCATGTGAGGACCATCTTCCTCAAAATTCCCCAAATACATGAGCGACAGTTCAATAATGGAGAAAAGGAGGTCTTTGAAACATGCTTGTAGTAGTCAATTCAACAAACTGGCGATTTTCTCGCATGGTAATTAGATTTGGAAAACATGGAAATCCTTGATTATTTTGGTACTAGTCTACATTTTAAGGCTGTTTGAGTTCTCTTAACTATTTAGTCATAGTTGTACTCTGGCATTAAGAAGTTGAATGCTTAGTTCAACTACAAGGGATTGTTCTTCTGATTGGATTTAGTTCCTCCCATTATGCACCAGTTGTCTAAACAGAATAAGTCTACGTTCATCTATCCACCTCGATCGCTCCAAGCAATTTGGAAACAATGGCCAAACATATCCATGTATCCATCTGCAATCATGTATGCAAATAATCCTTGTACGTACCTGTCTACCGCACACCTAATTAATCAATCCACGTACCCGTCTTTTCAAATATCTTGCTATCGAGTTTGGTACATTCATTGATGAATAAAACAAAAGCATTTGCCACAAGTGCACAAAAAGACAGTCCTAATAAATGGAGGTATGCATATGGAATTGTTCATTGCATATGAGCTAGCTGTCTCTGGAAGCCTTGGTGTCCAGTTGGTCTCAAGGTAATGTAGTTTTTGGCTTTGTCACGAGATAAGATGAGACGCATCTGATCAGAACCAAGGAATAATTCAGAATGTATTCTTTCGAAAAGTGCGCTCCATCTGCAGCTAGGGTGTCGACATATTTGCCAGTGATAAAAAGGTTTGATTCCTATCTACCAGTTTTCAGTGATTTGGGAGGTGCCTATCAAAGATTGTGACAGCCCAAATTGAGTTGAAACAAGATATAAAACAGTACAGTATTGTAGAAATGAACAGATCAGTTGGTTAACTACTTAACATTGGTACCTATGCTAACATTAAACAACCGTATGGTCACAATATTTAATAATTGTACATAGTTTGACGTATAGTTTTAGATTAGTTGGCAATCCACCAATTAGCAGGGAATCTAACATGCTGACATATATGTGACAAGGTAGCCCATAACTATATGGAATGTTTATAGTTATTACTTACCATAGTAAATTACAAAATCATACTTTAGTAAGATTCTATCTATCTAATAAAGGGCTACCAGAACTTAGCATGGGACACATTACACATCATTAAGTTTTGCTAGATGGGTACAAATAGCTAGATTATAGGTAAGTGATGTGATCATCTTGATTGATCTGATGATTATTTATCGTTTAATGAATCTTTGACAAATGAAGTGCTACTAGTCACTAATTTATTTGACATTTAGATCAAAAGTATTCTTTTCCACTACAATAGACAAGAAAGAGGTTCAAGAGACATATTAACATAATGTATCATGTATGTCATAGTGTATTCTAAGCAGAATCTTTTTTATCCTGTTGGACATTGATAAAAAAAATGAACATTGGCATGGTAGAAAACTGAACTAAACTAATATAATGACATGTCATCGGCAATCGATATAATTTGCATGCCCCTCTCTTTCAAACATTTGTGGATCGCAACAATTGCTAAACACTGTTACGCTCGAACGGTATTATATTAGTGGGTGGCAGGCCAGTCGATGGATCAACAAGAAAGCAATATGTATCTCTTAATGTTTATTTGATACATTTGTTTCTTTGGGTTGGAGGAAAACAAGTAATATCATTTATATATGTAAGAGTGTCCTTGTTGTATTCAAGATTTTCACCCATGTAGTCATAACCTATGTACTACACGTATATCTATTTAGAAAGGCACCTTTTTAACGTGGCATTAGGCTAACAAGGGCTGTCGAAGTTACGATTTAGCAATGATGGGACCTTCCCACCATCTACCTGGTATTCATTTCTGTTTTTTTCTTTATCTTATGTCCTAGTTGGATCCACCGGCTAAACTTTAGCTGCTAGAAATCCTAACAGGGACAGCTAAAACTCAGCTAAACTTTATCTAGAGACCAAAATGTAGATAGTCCCTTTAGTTATTCCATCACAGCTAAAGCAGCAAAAGGGATTCTGGCCTAGTAGTTAGAGCACCTGAGTAGCATCTGGGTTCGACTCCCTGTAGGAGTGAATTTGAAGAGGTCTAGAATAAAAGAAATTACAAAAAGTTGGGTTGAGGTTTTCCTGTTGATTTCGGTCAAAAAAAAAGCACAGCTAAATCATGATTAAAGAAAAAAATTGCCCCTATGGTTTTCCGCGTCCACATCGACTCAGCAATAGTAGGAGTAACATGGTAAATAAACACCAATTAGTTAGAGGATTTCAAACAACCCTAGATAGCTAAACTTTAACTTAAAAACTGACTAACTTTTAAGTTAAAGTTTAGCTAGGGTGAATTCAAACAGGCCCTTAGATGGACATGTTCCATGTGGACAGTGCACTTAATTCAATAGACTTATAATATGTCAACACCAAATTGAAGGTGTAGTGTACGTTTTGGACTAATAGAGGGGGTGACATTCTGTAGTAGTAGAGAATTTCTGATCTGATTCAAGCGTTTGCGTGTGGTACATAAAGCAGTGTAAAAGGTAAAAGATAACGTCGCAACCAATGCTGGGCAACAACACTGCCTAACTAAATCATGGCCAACTTTTGACTAGACACACTCGTGTACTCATTCCTTTGCTTGGCTAAGCTTACTTTTGCGAAACACAATGATTCTTGTTTTAGGATATTCAGTTTACTTTACTTATCCTGCTGTGATGAGTTCATTCCAGTGGCACATGTACATCTGATCCAACCTAACAGCTAGCTGGTCCCTCTCTCTTGGCTGGCTGGCCTAGATACATTGGACCAAAAATGACCAATGATCATGTCATGCACTACTCAGATGCAAGATGCAAACCATCACAGCCCCTGACCCCACAATGAATAATGAGCCTGTCTGTTCCTCCCTACCCGGGCAATGTGTCATCTATACTGTTTCTTTGTTGTGTGGGGCCAAGCTTTGCCCTCCACGTGTAACTTCTTCCTGTATATTATAATTATTATAATACCACGAGAGCGATGAGCTTCCCTCTGTCCTGAAGTATAAGATATCCTACTCATTTTAGGATATATTGTGGGGATTAAAACAGACGCATATAATATATTTGAGACTAGTGGTAGACACTAATAATAATTGTTAGAATATGATTGATACTTTGGCATGATTAATTCATCTAGAATACCTTATAGTTCAAGAAAAAATTGAATGCTTAATTCCTTGTATATTACTATATATTAGGATGACGGGGGACTACATACTACTACAGTTCGTTTCCCTTTCTTTTAGAGTTGCACAGTGTTTGATATGCTAGAATCACTCTCTGCACTTTATTTATTCATAGATACTGCCTTTACAACAAGTTGTTTTATTCTTGTAAAAAAAGGCCCAATTAAGCTTATTAGTTGCAGGATTAAAGAATGAAATTTCAGCTACAGTGTATATAATCCAATAATAACTGCCATCTTGCACTCTGCCCGCAGATAGACTTGATTGCATATATCAAACATATCTATGTCAACAATTTTATGGCCCACTAGATGGTTATCAGTCCAAACTTTGCCAAACATTGTACAGATAAACATCAGGTACACAAACACACTAGACTTTGCTTTGATGGCACGTTTGAGCTTCCTATATATATATATATATATATATATAATATATATATATATATATATATATATATATATATATAATGATATACGCAATCAACATTTTAACAAGGATCGGAGAGCTGACCACGCCACTTTGGGATATTATAAGTTATAAGATATTTGAACACATGTATTCATGCATCAGGAATCCAATAAGCATGTGCTATCACATAGTAGTAGCTGTTGTGATAGCTAGTAGAGTAGGTAGATCTGGTGTACATGATGTTAAATTTGTGCTTTAAATTTGCGCCAAATCAGGATGGGCTGAAGACTTTAAAATGGTAACCCAGCTTCTTCATGTGTGTGATAAGAGGTCATGATGGCAAGGGAACACTAATCATATGTGTATTAGCTAATGCATGGAACAAGCAGAGTTAGTACATCGCTCTTCTACCTGTTTTTCTTTTCAACGTAGAGTAAATTTAATTATGCCCATTATTATTGCACAAATCAAGAGCGATTACTAACTCAATCTGCTTTGTTCCATAATAATCACATGTTTTACTTTAAATTTTATATGTGCTTTGGACTACTCATGCAACCTACCCAAGCTCGCTCGTTCCCAATGGATATTTACTAAAACATGTTGCGTGTGTCAATTCATCCTCAAGTGTCTGGAATTTCTTTCAGGAGTTCTAGAAACTATCTTTGAGAGTTTTGCATCACGTGTTGTAGACTTATGTACACGGAAACAACTTTGAATTAATTTAGTTATGGTCAGCGAAACAATAAATGAAGAAGGCAATCTGTCAACATTAATAGGGAATCTTAACTTGTAAGTGACATTTGCAAAAAAAAAATGTTGCTATTTTATTTTATCATGCAGGTACAGTCCATCACTTTCGGTGAACTAATACACCTTTGGTTTGCTTACTTCCTTATGTGTTAGCAAAATATCAAACCATATCAAATCTTCGACACAGTACTTCATGATGTCACGTTGGTTAGGAAATAGGATTAATCGAAGAGATTGTGCATGGTGTCCTTTCATGTGGCTGAAAGTTCATTAAACGATGCCATAATTTCCAAGATCTTACAAAGGGTCAAATCTTTCGATAAAGAGACTAATCCAAAATTGTTACTTTGTCAGTAAAGGGCCACATAATTCAATATGATGTACATTAGTTTCTCTGTCTGAAATATAAGACATCAAATAATTCAAAATTGATTCTAAATTGTAAGGGGTTTTAGGGAATTAACTCCAGTCACATCATGCTTCTGATTAATATCAATCCTCAACACAACCACCACCAGACACAAAGGGTGTGAAATAGTGGAGAAAGTTGTAGTTAAGAAAAATGTCATAAGCTAGCATTCTAGAACAACCAAGACCACTTGTATTTGAATTTGACTTACAAATATTGACCAGGTACACTCATATATACTCCAAGTGGGTCAGTTCCTGGATCCTCTACTACTATCAGGACCTTTAACAATTTCTCTAAAAAAAACCCAGCACTCACATATATAAGATAGGGCAGGCATCAACTTGTGCATATGAAAGAACATATGGATGCAGCCAAACACCAAAACCAAATCTTTCCTTAATCCAATCTAAATAAGCACAGCCTTTCTGCCAAACCTCTGCGAAGGATATGAATGGAAAAATCAGGTCATTAATCAATGAGATTTACAGACAGCGACGTGGCTGACATCATGCAGCATGGTTCCGAGCTAATCATGCACAGTAGTGCCTATTTCATATCATTGCTTGTCCAAATCAATGGGATAATTTACATATTAATTTGCTTACCTCATAGACATGAGAAAAGCCAGGAGGGATCAAAACATGCCACCAACTACTCTACTGCATCGATCAGATCATGACTCAAGACAACCCAATCACGTTCGCGAATCTCTCATTGTATATACATCAATCATGGCATAATTTATACTTTGGATCCAATCTGATTAACTTTCAACGGTTGGATCCTGTATTTAGAGACAAAAAAAAACTGGCTAGGTGGCCTGCTGTGATGTGTGACAGATGATATAAGACAAATTTTTTTTGAGGGAGATGATATAAGACAATTAGCACCACAAAGACGATACAAAGTTGCCATGGAAAAAGAACTCTCTACGTATAGTAAATACTAGTAGAAGTACGTAAAATTTTGTTGGTTGCGTAAATTAAGGCTTCCCTTAGTTTATCAGATAAAAAAATCAGTTTTAAAACGTAGATTTCCCAATGGTTGTAATTATATCTCTGTAATTATGAAATATTGAAATTCCAATAAGCTAAATAACATTTTTTTCTTTTTGCAAAGACTTGAAGTTTATCAGTGCGGCATCCCTTATCTAAAAAAAATGTAATAAACCGGATGTTTTTCAGCCATGCATGGTTGTTTCAATGGTATACTTTTTTTTTTCTGGATGGTCAACTCGAAGAAAATTTCCCATGTTTACTTGATTATCTTCATAAAAAGATAAACTTATCCTAGCAGAAGCACGACTGCTAGCTGCTAAACTAATGTTTATAGGAGCTGTCCCGATCGTTCGGTAGCTTTGTTTTTCATATGAATCAGATATGTTTGACTTACAAAGATACTCTATATATACAACATACAACATATAAAAGGGTTTGGACAACTGTTAATGACAGTACTAATCCTCTTCCCATGTGAATACGAGAGATCTAACCATGCACAAAGCTTGTCTAGTTGTCTCCTCAATGATTCCTCCAGAGTAGTGATCGATTCACAAAACATTAAAAAAAAACTAGGGTCCGTTACGCGTCCCAAGGCTAGTACACCAATGCACCAAAAGGTCTTAACAATCATGAACAAACCAGCATTAATTGTACAAAAGTGCAAAATATATTTTTAGATAATGGATAAAAAATATCCGGCATTTACATCCAGAGATGTACACAATCTCTTATTATAACTTTTTGAGGAGATAAAAAACGAACAATCATAGTCTTATAGATCGACCAGGATGCTAGGTCAAACAATATAAACGGTTCCATCCATTATTGGAGATCTCTAAAGCAATTACTTCTAATTTCTTGCTCATCGTTGAAAGTGCGTCCTTAGCTGACTCATCACGCCGCAGCTTGGCCCAAAAGCGTAGCCAGTACGCTCCTCTAAAAATTACCTGCATAATAGAGTTAGATTTTATTTGATTAAAAACAGCATCATTACGGTATCTCCAGATAGCCCAACACATGACAGCCACCCCCACCCAAATCAAGTTTTTAATCCTTTTATTTTGATTATTTAGCCAACTACCGAACATGTGGCTAATTGATCTTGGTTGGGTCAAACTAGTAACAAAGAATATAATCCTCCAAATCATTTTGGTAAAGGGACAGTCAAGGAACAAATGTTGGATAGTTTCATTCCTATTACAGCAAATGCATTTCTGGCTTCCCTTCCAATTTTTTCTGGCGAGGTTGTCTTTAGTTAAAATGACACCCCTTTGTAAAAACCACAGGAAGATTTTAATCTTCAGAGGAATTTTTATCTTCCAGATCTCCCATGGATGGAAAGGTGTCTGTGTATCTATCGGATATAAATACATAGAGTGGACGGAGAATAACCCAGATTTAGTTAGACTCCACTTGAAGTAATCCGACCCTTCCACCAGATCGATATTTGAAATCTGTGCTACTACTCTTAGCCAGTCTGTAAGTTTATTATCCACCAGTGCCTTTCTAAAAGAGATGTTTAGTGGCCTGGTATTCATCACTTTTGAGATCGTTGTATGAGGATCCCGTACTATATTAAATAAGGATGGATATTTGAATTTCAAAGGCTTATCTCCTACCCATGTGTCCTCCCAAAACCTAGTGTTGGTTCCATCTTTAATATCGAAAGAACCCTTAGCCAGCACATCATCTTTGATGTGCATGAGGCCTCTCCAAAAATGAGAGTCATTGGGTTTGGCTGCCACCTGAGTTAGGCTCTTAGAGCTTAGGTATTTATTCCTTAAAAAGAGATTGCCACATACCGTCTGTGTTTAATAAATTAACTAGCCATTTGGCTAGAAGACAATTATGAGAGTCATTGGGTTTGGCTGCCACCTGAGTTAGGCTCTTGGAGCTTAGGTATTTATTCCTTAAAAGAGATTGCCATATGCCATCTGTGTTTAATAAATTAACTATCCATTTGGCTAGAAGGCAATTATTTTGCAATCGTAAATTTAGGATACCTAAACCTCCTTGGTCCTTAGGCCGACATAGGATGTCCCATCTGGCAAGTCGATATCTATGTTTATCTGAAGAGCCTTGCCAGAAGAACCTTGATCTATAATGATCTAGGTTTTTAATGACTCCCTTCGGGATCTCAAAGAAGGACATCATAAACATAGGTAGGCTGCTTAAGACTGAATTAAGCAGGACTAGTCTCCCTCCATATGACAGGTATTTCGCTTTTTAACATGAGAGTTTCTGTTTGAAACGATCTTCCACTTTTCTCCATTCATAGTTCAGGAGTTGTCTATGGTGCATAGGGATCCCTAAATATCTAAAGAGATATTTTTCTGCGTTACAACCAAAGAGACTACTATAGAAGGATTCCATCTCTCTAGCTGCTCCATAGCAAAAGACTTCACTCTTGTGGAAATTGATCTTCAGCCCAGATAGCTGTTCAAAAGCGCAGAGCAACAGTTTCAGATTCTGTGCCTGTTCTGGGTCGTGATCAATAAAGATAATGATGTCATCTGCATATTGTAGTATAGATAGACTATCATCTATAAGGTGGGGGACAACACCTCTTATCTGTCCATCTGCTTTTGCTCTGTTATTAAGAAGAGCTAGCATATCTGCAACGATGTTGAATAAGATTGGTGACATTAGATCTCCCTGTCTGAGTCCACGTTTTGTTTGGAAGTAGGGTCCTACGTCATCATTGATTTTGATTGCCACACTTCCTCCGGTAACCAGAGATTCAACCCACCGGCATCATTTGGGGGAGAAACCTTTCATTCGTAACGTTTGCTGTAGAAAAGACCATTTCACTTTGTCGTATGCCTTTTCAAAATCAATTTTGAAAATGATACCGTCTCTTTTCTTTATGTGAAGTTTATGGATGGTTTCGTGTAAAATAACAACTCCTTCCATTATATTCCTGCCCGGTATGAAGGCAGTCTGCGTTGGTCGTACCACAGCTTTGACTACCAGATTAAGCCTATTTGTGACCACTTTAGTGAATATTTTAAAACTCATATTAAGAACACAAATTGGTCTACAACTCTCAATAAATAAAATTGCTAGACCTATCTGAAAACTGTAAAAATTTCTAGAAGATGCCACCATCGATTTATTTTTATTTTCATTAGGCCGCCGGTGCCAAAAACCAATCTCAAATCAGCGCAAAAATCAAGGCGGCAATATATATACTACAAGGTCAACCTATGAAAGAAAAAAAAACTGGCGATAACATGATTGAAGAAGAAATGTTAGGGGACGCACAGGCTCTTGAAGATGGACGGAGGTGAGATTATTATATTAGAATAATACGGCACAGCTGGGGTTGTTTTCTTGGCACTACATGGAAGCATCTTTGGCACACTAAGATACACGAGTTGATTGGCCGGAGGAGCTTGGATTTGTTTGGCATGCCTTCAGAGGAGAGGACCCCACACATGGCCTGTGAGTCTGTGAGAAGCAAGCAAGCTAGCTCATGACAACAGGGTTGGCCGGGGAATCTTCTTCTTCCTCCTCCTCCTTCCCCTGCCCCGCTAGCTAGATATAACAAGCCATGCTGCCCGGCTTGCCTCCCAGTAGAGACCAGAGCTTCTTGGCCTTTTTCTCTGCTTCTCTGTTCTTCTTCTTCTGAAACCAGAACTAAGTTAGAGAGAGAGAGAGATTGCCCTTTCTGACACACAGGGATCCTGAAAAGAGGTGAGCATATATAGAAACTGCTTCTGGGTTCCAGTCCTCTGTTTTGTTCCAGAATCCGTAGTGTTTTCTTGGATATTTTCTTGTTCTTGTTTCCATAGAACAATTCTCTCTGAAATTCCAACCGAGTAACTGATGCCCAAATGAATTCTCGTGAAACAGATCGACAAGAGACGGAACACACGGGTTTAGAGAAGGGGGGATCGGCATCAAGAACCTTCAGCAAGACATGGACAGAGAGCAGATGAGGATGGCCATCCTGAACCAAGAACAGATCTTCAGACATCAGGTACTACTATACTAACTGATGGCACATTTTTTCTTCTTCTTCTGCGGTTTATATATATTATTGCAAAATTCGCTGAATTGTCTCTAGCTACATCTCAACTCGACGAGCAACCACAATTTCTCACCGATCTCTGCGTTCCTACTGAACCAATCAATCAATCAATCAGGTACACGAGCTGCACCGGTTGTACCATGTCCAGAAGCAGCTGATGCAGCCGGCACAGACGACGACAGCTCCGGCGAGCCGTGCTCCGGCTCCGGTCGTCGTCGACGTCAAACCGAGACCACAGAAACTGGACATCTGGTGCGGCGAGAAGTCGGCGGCGACAACAACTCCTCAGCGGCAGATCATCAGCTTCGCCAGCTGCGGCAACAAGGCCACAGCAGCAGCACCTGCGTCTGCACTAGCCGAGGAATGCAACCTTGAGCTGACACTGGCAACGGGACCAAAGCAGCAGCAGCAGCGCAGCTGCTGCGACGCCGAAAGGTGGCAGGGGAAGCGGCTCAAGGCGTCGTCCGACTCGGACTCCGGTGTGTCGTCCACGTCGACGGACTCGGAGCTGGCGCAGTTCAGGGAGGTGGTGGACACGGTGACGCCGGTGAGGGGGTTTCACGGCGAGGTGAGCAGGAGGATGGACGAGATGGTGCTGCAGGGTCGTCCGTGGATGTACCAATGCCTCAGCTTGAAGATGGCGTGATGATGATGCTCGCTGTGACGAGTTTCCTGTATGTATGTAGGATATGGGGGATTTGAGGTTGTAGAGTTCAGAGTTTCAGAGGGAGACGACATAGCACGTGTTTGTGTTAGTAGCTAGCACAAGTGTACATCGATCACAGAGGTGTGTTCATCACAAGACAAAAAAGAGAGAGAAAAAAAGAAGTAATTTGTGGCAGCAAGCCAGTGGTATTCATAGCGTCGATGGTTTTCTATTGGTCTCGTCCATCAACCCGTGCATTAGCTAGAATCTTAAGATACCTAATAAGTATTTAAAATTTAGATTTGGTACTCATAACTTATTAAAATTACATATATCTGCGGGTATATCTTCTTTGTTCTTTTTTCTAGCCATATACATACTTCGTGATAATCTATCTAAGCAATTAATTTACATGTTTTTTTTCTAAATGGGAGGAGAGAAAAAACTCTGAACCGGGGGTGTTTGGATGAGCGGGCTCATAATTAGCTCCTATGTTTAGATATCAATTAGAAAGTCTAAATGTCGGCTAATTCTAGGCTAATAAGAGCTAATGAGGGTTAATTGGTAGTTAGAGACTATTTGCCCTAGTTAGCCCATAATTAGTCCATGTTTAATCCATTTTCATAAGGTGGGCTAATTTTTAGCACTAGGATCTAAACATGCCCACAAAGCCCGAACTGTTGTGCGGTTGGCGCAGTAGTTTCTGCATGCAACTAACCTCCCCTGTGATGAAACCGTAGATGCCCTTATATCCATGATTACCGCATAAGGGGCATCAAATCGGTAGGATCAAACCTTCATATGGTAATTATGCATATTTCAATTGGCATCATGCGATCTTACTAGCTCCTATATTACATTCAAGAAAGTAGTTATTTCTCAATTTGCTATGTTTTATTGCTTCCTTTTGTTGTATTGTTATCAACCACATATACATTAGGGATAAAAATGTTTGCTAGCATACAAGGCACTTAGTCTTATGGATGCAAGAGATGGACTTTAGCTAAGTTATGGTGAAGATCAAAGGAATCAAGACCTCAAATGGAGATCGATGGAAGCATTACCCTAAAAGAGAAAGAAGAATAATCTCAAGACATCTGGGAAAAAGGATGCAAGTTAGAGAGCATCAAAGTTAGTACTAGAGAAAACACCGGAGAGCACTTCACTAGGCACTAGAGTTATCTAGTGGGTAGAGTTTGAGATAAAAGAGAAGAATGGTGCATGGCATACTTCCTATGTGTGCACTAGAGTTATGTATGAGAGCTAATGCCCAATTGGTTGGGCATTGGAGCTCTCTAACCTATGCTTCGGAGTTATGTGGTACATTCCAGCGAGCACCCAATGATCTTGACTTAGTACTAATTTGGTTTAGTGGTGAACCAAATGCAATGGTTTTCTATGGCTAGTTTGTATAGCAAAGGGCACTAAATTTCTCCATATGGTCACCGGGCTAGTTGGTGCTTGTATGGTTATATATATAACCCCACCATAGCCGTTTAGGGTTAACATGTGTTGAAGTTGTAGTTGAAATGAGGGTCATCTTATAGTGTTCTAGCCACTACATGAGTGTAAGAGAAGATTGGGAAATTAGTTAGCAAAAGCATAAGGATATATTTTTAGGCTAGTTAGAGGCCACTTTAATGCTTGATGTATGTTTAGCCCTAGAGTTTAGTGAGGTTTGCAAACCACCTTCCTATTTATACTTTTGCGCACCAAGGGCTGTACACATTAGTGCTTATAAGTCTTCATGAGACCCTGCTACTGCATTTGTGGAGTGGCCACCAGGTGGTGTATGGCACATGAGAGGCCCTTAGCATTTTGGCCGAAGCTCTCTTGTTGGACCACATGGAGACCCACTTATGTTTGGGGAAGGCACACGAGCTATCCATAGAGTTACTAGATAAGGAACTTGGCTTTTGTGAAGGCCTCTATATATGTGAGGGGCTTCAAAAAGGACTAGTGATCTATGTTGGCTTTCTGAAAGCTCAGAAAAATTGTTATCAACCAAGAGTTTATTTTCTCTAACCCCTTATATTGCTCACTTATATTCTTGCATTCCTTGCAACACTTAGAAAAAACTAGAGCACTTTATAGAGAGTTGTGTAGGTTTTATAAGTGTTTTTGGCCTTGAGTTTTATGGTAACAAATTTTACCACCTTTGTAGTCATCACAATTGCTTGAGAACTTGAACAAATCTCTGATAGTGAGCAAAATTTTCAATGCTTGCTTGCAGCTTAATGCGGAAACATGCACCACTGGACTGTCCGAGATATTCCTGTTTATCGTAGTGAAGGGATCGGCCACTGGAGTTGAGTAGGACACTGTGCTGCTACTAGATTGCTTTGTGGACATCAGCACAATGGAACGGATGGAAACACCCACAAGGGGAGTGGTGTCTATATTCCCAATGCCTCTTAAGCCTAGATTATGGTTGGCTAGCTTTTGCTCGAGACATAGGACGACCTAAGAGGCCTACCACTCTTGCATGTGTCTCTGTTGTCTGTTTAATTTTCCAAGAACAAATCGTCTTCATTTTTATAGCTCCAATGTGGTAGCCCTTGTTCAATTCTTTATTCACATTGCAACTAGAAAGTAGCGAGTACCCATGTCATGCAGTACCAGTGCATTGATGCATTATTATAACCTGGCATTGGGTTCATGAGCACACTTTTATAAATTTGCCTCAATGTAAGAACAACGCTCGGTTATTTTTTGTAGTCATTGGTAAATCATGATAGCTATACATTATTGTCAATTTTCTCCGGCCAAAATGGTAAAAAACTATTCATTCATTAATAGAATTTCGTTCAGCAGAAAAATAACAGGGAATTTGTACTCAAAGCCGATAACTACAGCGACAAAACAACGGCCAAGAATGAGTGAATGACCATGCCGCTAAATCGATGAACGGAGTAGATGACGCCTAAAATAACGGACATATTTAGAAATTCGTTTCTAACCTGAAACTGGGCAATACTTCATGTGGGTTGGACCATACATGTGGTAATGTATGTAGCCCATTATACTTCACAGAAAACTTAGCCCAGCCCAGTAAGGATGAAGCTTTGTATTGTTTCGACCTCTACTAGATAGCACAAGACCATACTTATTAGCGTGTGAGGTCAGTCTTAAAGAAGAGATAGAAGAAATATACTGTCACATTTTTGTTGGCATGACAGTGTATTTAAGAAGATATAGAAGAAGTGAGTTTATCTAGATGAAACTCTCTTGACACGAATATCAACTCTCTATAAGTCATGAAATTAAATGCCTATGCAAGTTTTATTTTATTTCATTTCACATGATATGGCAGTGTTAAAAACAACGCAATGAAACTCCTCACTAGACTCGCCCGAGTATGACTAACCAACTTCTGACAGCAGAGAATCAGTCAACAAATTTACGTTATGCATATATAATCAGGGATAGGCGGTGCCTTCTTTTATATTTTAGATGGTCCATAATATTGTGGGGATTCGAGTACAAAAAATGAGGTCATCAATTTATTCTTATACTGTATAAAATTTAAAAAACTTCAACTCTCCACCAAGAGTTGTGAACCTGCTAGGTTAAACCATGCTCTTTTGGAAGTTGGAAAGAAAGCCCATGCTCTTTTGCAGTTGGAAAGAAAGCTTCAAAAATAATGGCATGCTTGATACATATGGCTAGATACTAGTTGGACGAAAAGTTAATCTAAATTAGTTATGGTTGGCTAGCTAGTTGTCTAACAACCAGTTGAAGACTTATGTAAAAAATTAGGCCATCTAGCCATCCCATTTGAATGTACTAGAGCTAATTTAGGCTAATTTTTCGCTAGCTACTAGTTGGCTCTTTGGATTCAATCAGACCCTAAAATTAGCCTGGTTTGCATTAAGGCCAAACCCGGCCTTCCATGCGGCCGAAGGCAGTGGTTAGAGAATATACACTAGTTTTTTTTTGTTGCAGTTTTTTCATTTGAGCTTTGCAAGATCCTTGCAAGCACAGCTCGTGCATTTTGTACTCGTACTTTTCCAAAGCATTAATAATAATAATAAAATAGGTGGTGGGATTTCCCCACCGAAAAAGGTGCAAAATAGATTTGATGTGCAAAATATCTAGTAACACCCAGCCAAAAATCCACCATTGCCCAAAACTGTGAGTCTGTGAGTTTCCCTCCATTAAAATACACAAAGGATCAACAATGATATTCAGCTCAAGCTCTGCGCTGGGTGATCTTCCTTGTTGATGCGTTTATCTTTGCGCTACT